>CM038795.1:73696534-74117048 GCA_021764765.1 Vicia sativa
GCTCATGGACCTTTATGGCACAACCTTGGGCTCTTTGGAAAGCTGAGATTACAAGGTCTATAATGCACTTGGAAAGGTAGCATTTGGAATCTTGGGATAGAACTTATGATCCTTTGAAATCACCAAAAACAAACATACTTTTTCACACTTAGAAAAATTTCTAAGTTTGGCAAAAAAATGACCTATAATGTTTCCAACCCAAACATGGCCTTCCATTCAAAATTTGCTATTTCCATTCAAAGACGAAATGAAGTAGATCTCTCAAAGAGAATTTTGCAATAAGAACCAACCAAAAACTCCAAAAATTGAGAAATTTATGGCCTTGTGAAGTTGAGGGAAATTTGTGAAATGACCTATAATCTTTTAACTTTTTCAAGCAACTTCCAAACACTTTAAATCTTCAAAACTTGTATGGAGATAAAGTTTATGTCTTCAAGATTGTTGTGAAAATAGAATGACCTTAAGGTGATAATTCATGATCAAGATATGATATCTTGAAGTTGATTGACCAACAATTGAGAAATTCATCAAGGACTTGTAATCTTTTGACTTCATAGGAAAATTTTCAAGAATTTTCTCTTCTTACCAATTGAACTAAGTTGTATTATACATCTTTAGGTTCATTTGGGAAGAAGAATGAGCTCAATGAGATAAGGTATGACCAAGTTATGATCCTTTAAATTCATACAAGATAGATGAAGTATCAATCTAGAGAGTGGGTAATCAAAGACCTCCAAAATAATCTTCCCACCAATTAAACTTCTTGGATCAAATCATATTCATATTAGAAGTCCTTTTAAGAATCAAATGGTTTTGAAATCATCCACAAACTTCATACAAACACCAAGATATGATCCTTAGAAGTCCAAAAACCTAATTTCAAGATAGATGGCCATAGCATAGAGAATTCTTCAATTTTTTTGATCTCTTTCAAACATGAAGCATATACTCAAAGTGTGAGACCATGGTTGATGACAATAGAAGTCTTCAATAGGAGACAATGCTTTCAAATTTTTTGAGAGTTGAGGAGAAAAGGCATGGAAATAAACACATGAATCTATTGACTCCTTAAGTAAGAAATTTGTGCACCATTCACCTACATCACAACATCTAGAAGATAAATGATATACACATCATGATTAGCCAAGTATAAATTAACACACACACATTCAAAGGTGCTTGGTGATATCCTAAGGGCAAACCCAAAGACAAGAGAGAGAGAGAGAGAGAGAGAGACCATTTGATCTTTGTGTAATGCAATGGTATGAAGTATGAGTGAATCTTAGGGTCAAAAATTTGGGTACAACCTGACGAAGAACATTCAGTTCATACAAAGTCAGAGTCAGAAGAGGAAGAGATCATGGTTGAAGATCCGCCAGAGAGACTTCTTGGTGATTATGGTGGGGCAAATGCACCAGGTGGAAGGTTGACAATTATAAACCATCCGGTGAATGTGCCAAATTTTCAACTGCATCCGAACACAATTACTCAGCTTGAGAGAAGATCTTTCACCGGAAAGTTCAATGAAGATGCCAACTAACACTTGTAGAGATTTTTGACTATGAGTACCACGTTGAAGATTTATGGGCATGCGAATGAAGAAAAGAAATTAAGAACGTTCCCGTTTACCTTGTCTGAAGATCCTAAAGAGTGGTTTTACTCACTACCTGCTGGTAGTATTTCTACTTGGGAAGAGATGGATAAGACTTTTCTTGAAAAATACTTTCCTGCGTCTATTTACATTCGCAAAAGATATGACATTGTGAATTTTAAGCACAATGAAGAAGAGTCACTTGGTGATGCCTATAAGAGATTCAAGATGTTGTTGGTAGCTTGTCCCACTCACAACATGGACCAAACTGAGAAAATGCAAATGTTTGTGAATGGCCTCATAATAAAGACAAAGCAGCTTATTGACACAGTTGTCGGTGGCTCATCCAACTTTACAACACAAACTGGTACTAAGAAGATCATTGAAGCCATTGCTGCAAATGGACATCTGAAATTGTATGACAGAGTAACAAGCAAATCAGAGGGCGTCATTAATTTGAAGTTGGAAGTGACCGGCAACTCAAAATTGAAGAGGCAATTGTTGCAGAAGTGGAGAAAAAGCTCAAAGCTATGAACATAGGTACTCAATAAGTAGCTCAGGTTAAAAATGTTGTTTGTGACATTTGTAGTAACCACACATTACTGTGCAATGTTTTGCAACTCCACAGTAAATTGAGGAGATAAAATTCTTGAAGTAGAATAATCCATATTCTAACACCTATAATCCTGGGTGGAGGAATCATCCAAATTTTTCCTGTAAAGATCAGCAACATCAAGCTCCTCAGAAGGCAGAATAAGAGGTGGCCATTAAAAAGATGGCTTCCCACACTTTCCAATTCCAAGAAGAAACATGAAGCAATCGCAGGAATACCACAACTGCAATTAAAAATCTGAAGGTTCAATTGGGGCAGATTGCACAACAAGTAGCTATGCAAGCACAAGGCAACCAGAAGAACCATGAGAATGTGAATGCTGTCACAACAAGGAGTGAAAAAGTTGCTAAAGTAATAAAATGGGTAACATTTGATGATGATCTTATAGAAGTGGATTTAAAAGTGAGAGAGAACAAGAAAAAGCAGGAAGAAGTGGTGATACCTGTAAAGTCAGCTGAAGAAAAGATTAAACATGAGACCAGACTGCCATATCCTTCTAGAGTGGAAAAGAAGGACACAAAAGAGAAAGAGTTTGATAAATTTGTCAAATTGTTTAAAAAGTTGGAGATCAACATACCTTTCTTTGAAGCACTCGAGAAAATGCCCATGTACCAAAAATTCATGAAGGAGGTTATGTCAAAAAAAAGGCCAACATATGATGAGCAGATACCCGTTGATGAGAAGTTGTGTGCAATCACGCTTGAGAGAAGAATACATGTCAAGCAGAAGGATCCTGGATCAGTGGAAATCCCATGCACCATAAAAGGTAGAACTTTCAAAAGGGTTCTAATTGATTATGGCTCTAGTGTGAGTTTAATGCCATTATCAATCTTCAAGAAGCTCAGTATTGAAAAGATAAGCGGGGGAGAAACAAAATTTAAATTTGTTGATCACACCATCAAGAAATCATACGGGATAGCTGAAGATGTATTCGTGGAAATTGAAATTTTTTCCTTTCAGTTGACTTCCAGACCATGGATATCCCTGAAGATGAAGAGACTCTTATCATTCTTGGTCGACCATTCTTACTCACTAGTTGGTGCAATTTTGACATCGAGACAGGTAATCTGGCATTAAATTTTTTTTATGAAGAGATAACCTTTCATGTGTTAGAAATCAAGAAGCAAGATGCAGGTGGAAAGAATAAATCTGCCGTTGGGATGATCAAAGTAGAAGGAGAGAACAAAATGGCAAAGTCTCTCCCAGAAGAAGTCTCAGGCATAATCTCTCGAGTTGCATCCATAAAAACTCCCAAGTTCACTCAAGCTGTCAAGAAGAGAAAGAAGCAGGTATACAAAGGTGAGAAGATGGAAGTTGGAAATAACAGGAATCACACAGTGGTTAGTGCTTTTGATCTAGATGAGTTTTGGGTCGCAAAAAGTACATGCAACAAGGTGTGGAGGAGAAAGTACCCCTAATAAGGGGATGACTCGTCGAGCTATGAGACGTTAAATGAAGCACTTCGTGGGAGGAAAATCACTCTTTTAATAACTTAGTTTCTATTTTGTTTTGTTTAGTTTGTAGATAATAAAAAGGGAGTCTTACTTGCGAAGGCTAGGAGGCAGCAGCTTGTGATGCATTACCCTTTGTGAGTCACCTCTTTTAGGCTTGCTCTGAAACATTGAGGCCAATGTCTAGTTCAAGTTTGGGGGAGGTTTTACTGCTTTGTTTTTGTTTATTTACTTGTAAGGTTGATGTCAATTGCTGTGTAAGTCCATGAGTAGAAATTCTCCCGAATTTTGACCGAAATTTTTGTTTTGTTTTCTTGTGAGCTTGTATTTCAATGAGACCGGGAATAATATGTTGACATAAATGGATGATTACTCCAGGGTAGGAAGTTCGGAATAATGTGACACTAATATGAGTCTAACGTGTAGATTTGTACCATAGTGCTTAAAGTCTACGAAGTACTCTTTGGGTAGTTTATCTATACAGTCTGACATAATTCAGATTCACATGCAGGTATGATTGGTTAAGAAGAAAACAAAAATGGCACCAAATGATGAAAAGGCAGTAAAAGGCAACTGGCCCGCTAAGTTGGGTAGCCCTCACTAGGTTATTCAGCCCAAAGGGGGTTGATCCCCAAACGTCATCCAAAAAGGACAATATGTAACCGCAAGGTTTGAAAATTTCATCGGTAATAAAAGGTAGCAAATGTTGCTCGTTTAGTGCCCGAACAAGTAAAGTTCTTGGCTAGTCATGTGCATGTGATGATTATCATAAGTCTCAGTGCCTTAATTTGATTGTGCGAATGAAAGAGGAGGAAAATCGGAAAGAAAAAAACTTAAGTACGAATCATAGTTGGAGAGGTACATTCATATCATGTGAATGTCGGGAGCACTACTTTCTGAGCAATGTGAACTGAAGTCTCACATATGAGTACCGGGCTGCTTTGATTTTCATGAGTTCTTATAATCGTCGCTTGAGGTCAAGTAACAGTTTAAGTTTGGGGGAGTTGATCGGTGGTATTTCCACAGTTATTTTCAGTTATTTTAGTTAGAGTTTATTACCAGTGTCAAGCATTTCATTTCATTTTATTGCATTTTATGCTTTGATTTTGTGTTTTAGTGTTTTCAGGTTCATAGGATTAAAATAGGACAAATCGGGGCAAAAAAGAGGGAAATTATGCAGAATTGAAGACCAACATGGCCTGTGTCTGCTAGCACGGTCCGTGTTGGAAGATTTCATAAGCCCAGTACAAAAACAGAGGGCTGACACGGGTGCCCATGCTGCCTGGCACGACCTGTGTCAGAAGGGAGAAAACCCAAGTCTGGGAGCAAACATGTACGGCCCGTGTTGGCCTAGCACGGCCCGTGTTGCACGCGCGATAAATGTTTGTTTTTAGGTTTTTTCATTTAATCTTGACCTTGGGGCACTTTAGACATTCTAGTTGGTTGAGATTTATTTTGGAACTATTTAGTTGAGTTTTTAGGATTTATTTTGAGGACTTTTTGCCACACGAAGAATCCAGAGAACTGGAGAGTGAAGCCTAGGCAATTCTTAGAGGACAGAAGATCTTCTCTAGCGGAAGCCATTGAAGATATAAAGTTTCACATCAATTGTAATGTTTACATTTATATTATCTTATATTTTTTTGAATAATATTATGAGTAGCTAAACCCCCCAATGCTGGGGGTGTCCCTGGTTTGAATCTGTAATTAGACCAATTAGGATCGATTTACGATTAACGATTAGCTGGACCGCAATTGTTAAGGTTTGTGTACGATTAGATTATAGTAGATATCACCTAGGACTAGGGATACCCTATAGTTACCGATTAACCCTTGATAAAACAAAGGTTTGATTTCACCATAATTCTCTAAGGACTTAGAATTAGGATTGAATGTTCAAAGGTTTTCCCACTAAGGACTTAGGAGAAAATAACCAAAAGGACTGGTAATTGAATGATATGAACTTGTTGAAGAAATCTAGAAGGAAGTTATTACAGCCAATTCACACACTCACCCCTAGCATAGTCCTCATATTAGTAAAAAGCCAATTTATATTTCTTCCAATTTTACAATGACAATAACAAGTTAAAATCCCAAATTCAAGTTTTTTGTTTAATTGAACCACACATTATACTCGATACCAATCCTCGAGATCGATATCTGGGAAATTTTCCTATTATTACTGTAAGGCAAAATAATACACTTGCTATTTTACTTATCAGTGAGCAATGATACTACATTGCAAGTTGTGAATTACTTGCGTTTGACTAACACTCAGTTCATGATGAGGAAAAGGTCTATGTTCCCTTGTATATCTTCTCTACGTTTGATCCTGTTGCTGCCAGCTCCAACATGTCATTCTGCATGAAATTCAATAAATGTTTGATAAGCATATTCTTTTATTATGATGGTTAGAATACGACCCTGACGCACACACATTAACAAATAGATATTGACAATTAATTTGAGAAAATAGCATGTAATATGTAAATTAGCAGCCTTGAAAAGGAAATAATATATTTGATATTTTTGTTGGAGTTTTTTATATTCTGTACTACCTACTAACCTACTATTTATTCTTCCAATTATTTTTAGACCATAAACGTGCACATTTGAAAGTGCCACGAAGACATGTTTTAGCATGTCTTAACCATGACTTGGCATCACAGTCAGATTTGGCTACAATATATTGGACACAAATGTTCTACTCAAGATATGTAGGTTAAAAAAAACTATGTCGTTCTCCCTTTGTTGGATTTATTTTCTTTCTGCAGTTGATATTCAAATAAAACAGTCTACATCGATTGGTGCAACCAAAAAACAAAAAAAAAATCTTTTTTTTTCTTCTTTACAAGAGAACTCCCGGCCGAAGGAGAGTGCGTATAAATAATCAATTGATAGGCCTAATATTTAACTTTTGTTCATTTTTACAATTAACAAACAAAAAGAAATCTTGCTTAAAATTTAACATTTTTTAATATTTTGGTTAGCTTCATTATTAATACTCTGAACTAGTTTAAATTTTACAAAATACTGATCAGATTTGCAATAACTTAGATTACTCGAATACCAATGCATGCCTCTTTATAAAGTATTTCAGGTTTTAAGCATAAGTAGAAAAAATAAATGGAAGAATACAGCAATGGAGGAGGAGAGTGTAAAGAAAGGGGTAAGGATCCTTTCTTTGAAAAAAGAGGAGATTTCGATTACTAACATTAGAATCAGTTAATGAATTTTATGAGTAACCTAAGATTTGAGTTAAACTCTTTTAGATTTTAAATTTATAGAAATACTTTTAGAATTATTAGAGATCGGTGATATTATTTATGAAAAAAATCGAAGAAGAGAGAAAAAAAATACCTATAACAAATTTGTTGAGAAAGAAAATTTGATATTTAAATGCATAAAGTAAGCTTGTCGCATAGTCCCTCACATAAATATGTTCAATAGCTTAGGTTATCTACAATGCTTAAATTATTCAACACTATTTTTTACTTTTTATCCTCTACATCATCTTCTCTTTCTTCCACCTAATAATTCAACACACATTAAATTTTGACTCACTACAATGGTTTAGTTTAATAAAAGGAAATTTCTTCACCCACCTAGTGGGTTTCTTCCCTACCCCGATGAAAAACCAAAAATACCCCCAGCTTCGTAAGTTAACTTACGAATTCTCTAAATAAGGTGAATTCGTAAGTTCACTTACGAAATAATCCACATTTTTTAAAAAAAAATAAGGTGAATTCCCAAGTTAACTTGCGAATTCACCTTATTTGGGGAATTCACAAGTTAACTTACGAAGTCTGCGTATTGTTTTAGAAAACACAAAATTTTCCCCAATACTCATTCATTTCAAAATATACTCAAATTTTCCCTCTCTACTCCAAAGCCTAACTTCTGCAAACTCACTCCAAGTGACTCTCATCATTTCAAGTCATTCCACCAACACATTTCAACTCCTCCAAAATCAAGAAATTTGTGTAAGTTTTCATCACTTTATCGTATTCAAATTCTGAATTTTTATTAGATTATTAGGTTTAGGATGTAGAAATATAGTAGTATATGAAGTAATAGTAGGTAAATATAGTAGAAAAAAATGGATTTTGGTAGTTATGGGACTGAATTTCTGGTTTTTGGAATTTCTGGACAAAGGGGTTTCGCAAGTTAACTTGCGAAGTGTACTAGAAGAAACTTCGAATGTTAACTTGTGAATTTTTGTCTGATTTATTTTTAAATTAGCATGCTAACAATGTAATGGTTTATTTTAGGAAAATGGACGAGAATGACAACCAGATGACACGTTTCAGACATGGCAGGCAAAGTTAGACAGCGTCGGCTCGTCGAGAGTGAGAGCTAATGGCAAGGGCACAAAGGGAACAAATGGAACAACTAGGTATAGAATCATCGTCCGCATCGCGACGGAGGATTCGTCTCCATGAGGCGTTTTCCTCTCGTGCACATGAGGAGGAGGTACCAGAGATAGAGGTACCAGAGGTAGAGGTGCCGGCAGAGGAGGCCCATGATGCCCAAGATGCCGAAAATGCTGAGGTCCACGACGACGATGTTGAGGAACCTGTAGAGGCGGAGGATGGTGGCTATCCAGGAGGGCCATATGAGAGATCTCTCCTGATTATTATGGGGACCATACTGCCCGTTATGTCTAGAGTGGAGAGGTATTATAATTTTTATCTTTACATTTCGTATTATTTATTTTCGTTTACGGTTCCTTCTTTTTTATTTATTTTCGTATACTATCCGTTCGTATTATTTATTTACTTTCATTTGATTATTATGTTTTAGGAAAGAAAGGCCTTGAAACATGTGAACCACTCTTGCAAAATCTTTGAACTATATGCTCCAAAGACTCAGCGGTTCCACAGTGTTATCCTCGCATCCAGTCTTGTCGGACTATACAATACTGGTTACGGTACCATTAGCACTGGCAAACAGGGTGCTTTTGTTGAGAGACGGCATATGGAGACGTCATTTTCCATTTTCCAGTTAGGGAGTTGACGATCATTCTCGACGATGTTGTTTGCTTTCTCTGACTACCTATCAGAGGTAGGTTACTCAACCATTCTAAGATAACTAGAGCTGAGGCAATTGAGTTGATGGTTGATCATCTAGGAGCTGATCCCTACAGGGCTGCTGCGGACTACAACTCCACAAAGGTGGCGCACGTGAAATTCTCCTACCTAAAAGATTTATATGAGGAGCACCTCCTTCAAGTAGCTCTTGTAAAAATAACTGCACATGTAGCTGGGGAGCCTGTGGAGGCGAATATTTATGTTCAATTTCACCGTGGCTGTGACATTCGGTGTTTTTTGATGTACTTGGTAGGCACGTCCGTCTTTGTGGATACGAGTGTGTTCGGTTAAAGGTGGCGCTGAGGATCTGACGTGAGTTCGGATCTTACGTGCATAACGATTTAAATCTTTTGATTTGTTTATAAAGATGCATGAGCATCAAGCTTTATTATTTTCAACACAAGAAAGATGATTTAATGATTATGAAAAGGGAAAGAAATACCCTCAATTGATATTGGTATGCGTGCGACTAGCGCAAACTAGATATAACGCATTGGGAGATTACGAGTAAGGGGATTGGTATATAAAGGGAATAGATGGAGCACCCTAAATATATGTAGTTATCTGACTTTATATATGAATATGTTTGATATGTTGTGTGTTTTTTAATTGCTATTTCTATGATTGGGAAAGTTTCTCCTTTGGGATTTTAAGAAACAGTAGATTATGTGGGATTCTAGGGTTTATTATTATTGTGCTCGCAAAGATCTGTGGATCTTCTGCATACATATCCCTTAGTGGGAATCGGGCATTTGTAGCTCGGATCTGAGGGTTCTATGGTTTGTTTGGTGCGAGGGAGATAGAAATTTGCTCGGCAAGGATGAGACCTTGTGCCTCGTATTCTCAAAGGATGTTGAGAAAGTCGAGCAATCGTAGTTCCACTTATGCTAGTGGAAAGCAGCGGGATGTTAGTAAGAGGCAGACAAATGTCATCTTAATGAAAAATGTATCTAATCTATTTCATCACATACATTTTTGAAAAGTTTGATTGATTAAAATCTTTCGTCGTAAGTATAGGTGTTTTGCTTGAGTATACAAGCGTTACCACTTACATGTTTAAGAAAGATGTTTGAAAAAAAATGATTGAATCTTTTAGCGTAAGTATTGGGTGTTTTGCTTGAGTGTACAAGCGTTACCACTTCTTGTTAAGAGATGTTTTATTTAACAGTTTGAAAAGAGTTTGAAAAAAGTTTTGATTGTATGTGATGTAATGGATGAGATACTTCTTCCATAGAGATGATAAATGTCTAAATCTCGAGGAGAAATTGATTGGATTAAAGGGATGCTTTTAAGAAGCCCGTGGGTCCTTGTATTGTTAGCCCAAGAGGAGGCATTCCGAGGGTCATCGAGTGTCCTTGTATGAAGCTCGAGGAAGCTATAGGGTATGGGGGCTTTGGCTTGAAAGGGATTTCACCGAGAAACCATCCTTTTACGAATAAGAGCAATTTCACCGAAATTTTACTCTGGGGAATTTGAAAGTGATTTCAGGAAACCATCCTTTCGAGGTTCTATCTTAGCGGGTGATTCTTTGTATTGGAAGCCCAATAGGAGGCATTAAGAGATTTCTGTCTCTTTCATTGTATGATGCCCGAGAAGGCTAAACTCAATGAGGAGTTCTTTTGAGCGAAGCCCGAGGAGGTGACTCAGGAGTGTTGTCTTATCGAAGCCTAGCGGAGGCTAACTCGTGGGAGAGTTTCTTTGTACAAAGCCAGAAGGTTGACCATCTTTGAGGATAAGTTATCTTGTATGAAGCCCAAGGAGGCTAAACTCAATGGTGATGAGTTGTCTTGTATGAAGCCAAGCGGAGGCTATCTGTGGGAACCTATTGATTAGTCTAATTGTTATGTTATTATTAGGCAGTTTGTATAAGCAGGTGTGTGTGTGTGATATGTATTCACGAGGAGGTTATGAAGGAAATATAAACAATGCATGATGTTTATTTACTGTTTATGGAATATAAACAAGTGTTTGTGAAACGAACGTTTAAAAGCAGCGTAACTTGATTATTCACAAGTTGAGCGTGTACAAGGAAATGAATATGTACACGAATGAGTTTTTATGTACAGACAAAGATGGATGTACATAGGAGGGTTGGGACTTACACTGTAAGAGAGGCCCATTGATTTGAAAACAGTTTCACAGGGAATAATGCTCCTTTCAATGTCAATGGTATTCAGTGAAAAATGTACAGATGAAACGGAAATAATTGATTGAAGTTTATCTGTAAAAGGTATCTGTATTATGTACAGATGAAAGTTTGTTTTTTTTTGAAATATCTGTGTTATGTACAGATGAAAAGTTTGTTTTTGAAATATCTGTGTTATGTACAGATGAAATTTTGTAAAAAAAATGTTTGACAAAAGTTTGATATGTACAAAGAAATATTATGTACATAAAAGAATGTTATGGGACTTACACCATGATGGAGGCCCATTGGTTTAAAAGAAATTTTGCTCAGGAGAAACCTTCCTTTAGAACCAATGGATTCGGCGTATAGACAAACGAATGAAAACAAATGAAAGAAATTTGTTTATGTTTGAATATTGACAAAGATGTTTTGAATATGTACAAATAAAGCTAAGTATGTACATAAAGGGTTGGGACTTACACCATAAGGGTGGCCCATGATCGATCGAGAAATTCGAGAAGAAAACGAATTCAGTTTTATCGTTTTGAATTGGATCGATTATGGTAAAAGATGCAAGTTTTGATGAAAAAAGTTTTGAAGAATGGTTTTGAAATGTTTTGAAAATGTTTTGAAATGTGAAGTTGATTTATGAAAAGTTTTGAAAAGAATCGGAAGTCGAAAACTTGAAAAATTCACCTTTTAAGGAGGTTTGAAAAGTGTTGAACATCGTTTCGGCTCGATTAAAAATTAATCGGATGAAAATATTTTGGATTTTTGACATAATCATAAAATATATATATTAAATGACAAGTGTGCAAAAATCATCTCAAAATGAGAAGTTTTGATTGGTTAAAAAAATTGTTGAAGTTTGATAAAAAAACATGAAAATATTGAAGTTTTGTGAAAAATGAATGAAAAAATGGTCTTGCTGGGTTTTGAACCCATGACCTTTGAGTGGGGCACGTGTCACAAAGAACTAAGAGCAAGCCAGGAACCACTAGGCCAACGCGTTTGAATGTGTTAGTGGATTAAAACACGCGTTAATATAATATTGGTTAATTCAAAATTTGAAAATGAAGAACACATGAACACGCGAACACAGGTTTATAGTTTTTGATTTTCAGAATCTTTGATCCAAGCTATCTCCGTCGTTTCTCAATGAAATTCAACGTTGTAAACATCAAAGTTACTCGTTTTTTCCTCACGAACATGATGGCATATGTTAATTTCATTTATTTTCAGTTAATCACATTTTGATTTCTGGAAACTCGAAGAACCCTAAGCGATTTTTCAAATTAAATGATGTATTGTTCATGATTGTTTGATTTTATTGAGGGTTAATGTTCGTGTTAGGTGCAGAAAACAAATGGCCAAGAGCTTTTCTCAATTGGTGCAAGGAATATGGAGTTTGAAGTTCGTATGGATACCTGGAAAAATGAGAATCGAAGGAGCTCAAAACGTGTTTCCAGAATTGGTTTAAGGATTGCTACACCTTCATCGGCATGTATGGAAGCTTTGTGGATGGCACCTTGCTCGAACTTGCTCCAATCTCTCCAACCAAGTCAACCTACATCGACAACGAAAACTCGAAATTGATGTTAATGGAGTTCTGATTCTTTGTGATTGATCGCATCATGTCTATGATGTATATGGATCGTGTTTGAATCATTAGAACAACAATTGATCAAGCCAAAAATTTGAATTATAAAGCGGTTTTGAAGTTTTGAAAAATTGAAAAGTGAAAACGATTTTCTCTTGCTTTTAGTTTGATTTTAAGTTATGAACAAGTTACATGTTGGTACTGAAACATGTTAGACTCCAAGATTTACCATGTTTTAGCTCGAACTAAGAAATGCTATGTTTCTCAACTTTGCACTAATTGCTTGATTTTCAAGAAAGTGAAAGCATGGATTTTGTGATGTTTCTTGGTGTTGATTTAAGCTTGAATTGAGAGCTATTTATAGGCAAGAGCTACGAAAGGTTAGGCAAGGAAGTACAAGCCATTTGGTGAATCAAAGCTTGCTTAAGGGCAAGATTGTCCTTTGGCTTTTGAAAAGGAAGGTTCCTTTTTACCATGTGCAAAATTATTCAACTTGATCAATCTCTCAATTATCACTTCTCACTGATGTTTATCAGTTTGATGAGTCATTTGGCAAGGTGGCAAGTGGTTTAAATGAGAAAATCACAAAATGACCTATAATTGAAGTTTTGAACTTTGAAAAATCAAGTTTCATGGACCCTTTTGTTCCAATTTCAAAGACATAGCTAGCCTTCATGGATTTTGGAGTTCTTGGACATTTTGGAAAGATTTTTCCATGATCTACAACTTTCATGCTTTGAGTTTTTCAAATTCCAATTGGAACTAGGTGAAAAAATGGCTTGAAGTTTGGAAAAATGTGAAATTTCAACACTTAGAAATTTTCTAAGTTAGAAATTTTGACTTTTTGTTGACTTTTCAAATTCTTTGATTTTTATGATCATGATGGATCATTTGAAGTATTTTGATGATTGAAAAGTTTTGTTTTGAAAAATTTGACCAAAAGTCAAAGTTTGACTTTTACTGTGAGATGAAATTTCATCGGGCGTTTACGAAATTGGTGATGAATTACGTGAACCTACATGATGTTTTGAATCCAGAAATTAGGTCAAGATGTTATATCTAAGATATAATGACCAATCTCTATCCAAAAGTCATTTCTTGTTCAAAAATCGGAGAATTCTCATGCGATCAAAACCCTAATTGGTCGATCCTCGATTGATCTATGAGAAAAATGGATATCCGAGGATTGAAGGTGATGATTTGATCAAGATAGATCAAATGGAGTGAGAAAATCTCAAACCCTAATTGGTTAGCTCTTGAATCGGATGAAAATCGATGAAACCCTAATTCGACTGTGAATGCTATACAGATTAATCTTGTTTGAGCTGGTTGTCAACAATGCAAATGTAAGGTGGTATATTAGGTCAAAATTTGGGGTATGACATGCCCTATTTAAGTTTCTTTAACCGAAAGATGAAGATGAATATCTTCGTTTTGATAGGTGTAAAGAGACTTAAATATCGAGAATCATAAAATTTGGACCTAAGATACCAAAAGATGCGGATGATGCAAAATGATTAAAAAGTTTTCCCAAAGGATATCAAAGAAATGACACGGTGAAGGAAATTTGTGAATATGTCCTGTTGGGGAAAGATTGATTCACGAAAATGTGATCATCATTTCGTTTGGAAACAAAAGATTACCTTCGACTTTGTGACAATGTTTAAGGTAAGTGAAATGATATTACCAATTATCGACTTGTGATATAGTATGGTAATGGGTTTTGAAGATGTTACCAATTATCGCAAAGTGATAACTATAACAAGGTAAATCTTGGGAAATGAGGTTCTTTGTACTCGACTTTGTGAGTAACGAGATAGTGTTCTATCCGGGAATGATGGAGAAAGAAGTTAATCAAAACATTGTTCCCAACGAGGATAATCTCGGTGGCGAATATGATAGAGAGAAGAAAATGCATTTCTGTTTGGGGACTTTCTTGGGAAAAAGAAAGACATATCCTTTCATTTGGGAATACTCCGTTGGGGAAACAAAGAAAAAGTATCTTTTACGTTTGGAGATATTCTTTGGGGATATGATATACTCGTATGAGTATATATATAACCGATGGTTTGAAACAAACATTTTGAGAGATGCAAAAATGCAATGAATGATGCTATTATGTATGAATGTCATGAATGTTATATGCATGCTAACAATACTTGAGAAAAACACTTAAAGGGATATTTGAGAAAAGGATTGCGTCACGATTCGAACAAATACTTGGTGAAAATTGCAGCAATGGTGCGGATATTCACTAATGAAGAATTTGAGTTGCATGGTTCACACTTTCCGAAAAGGTATTTCATTGGCAACTTGATCGGGATTCTTTTGGATAAGAATACCGTCCTTTGATGATTTCGATGAGGAGAAGGCTGCAATTGGCGACTCGGGATCAAAACACTCTTGGAGAAAGCAGTTGAAGTTACTTCCGTGTTCATAGTTTCAAAGGAGAATTTTGCTTTTGTTTCAAAATTTTGAAGTAAAATTCATTTAAAACATTTTAGTTTCAAAAGTGATTTTCACAATAAAAGCGTTATTTTGCAAAAGAATAAAGTAGGAATTGCAAACAAAAGGCCAAGGCTCAAATTTATTGAATAGAATGGTGATCGACCAAAGGCGTGATTCCATGAACTATTTACAAAAGTTGGAAATGATAATTTATTGGGAAAAGGCTACATTGAAAGCAAATAACTTACTATCCCTAACAACTTTGAATTCAATGTGCTTGTTGCTTTAGAAAAGTTGATTGAAGATCCGTTGATGGAAAATTCTTCATGTGGACAAAATACGGTATTGCTTACTTTGTCGTTTTGTATCCTTGTTTTTGCCTAGATCGCCTTTTCGGGTTTCGATCTATCGGGATAATTTCATTTATTGTCTCTAATTTTTGCTGGATCGCCTTTTCGGGTTTTCAATCCACCGAGACGCTCATTTTGCCTAAGCCGCCCTTTTCGGGTTTCGACTTACCGAGTCTTTTGTTTTTAGACAAAGTATTTTTTGCGTCGGCATTCACAGATGGGGAGTTCATCACCGTCCATGGTTGTGAGAGTCATAGCACCGCCGAGAAGCTTCTTTGACGATGTATGGGCCTTCGTAATTAGGAGTCCATTTGCCCTAGAATCTGTTTGAAAAGAGAATCTTTTTAAGCAGTCGGACCTTTTGTCGAAAGCTTTCTTCATTCTTCTTTGATAAAGTTGTCCGTGACACGAGGCGGTCGGCTTTTCTTCAATTAAGTTCGGTTGGTCGTATCGCTTTGACACCATTCGACCTCGGATAACTTGGTTCCATGAGAACTCTCATTGGCGGGATCTCAACTTCTACGAACCACGCTTCCATGCCGTATACTAGAGAAAAGGTTGCCCTGTTGAAGTGCGTCTTGCACGATACCCATGCGAGCAAATGGCGACATTCGTGCCGTCTTTGTAAGTGATGACCATTTTGGATGATCTTTTGATGTTTTTGTTGGTCTTGGCGTCGTTCATCTTTGGTGGTAAGGAGGCGAGTTATGATGCTCGATCTTGAATTCCTCACGGTTCTTTCATCATTTTGTTGTTCAAGTTTGATCCATTGTCGATAATGATCTTACTTGGAATTCCATATCGGCAAATGAGGTTGTTCTTGATGAACCTCACAACCACTTGTGTGCGTTGGCGTGAATCTTGCTTGACCCATTTGGTGAAGTAATCAATAGCCACGAGAATGAAGCGATGTCCGTTGGGCGCTTTTGGTTCAATCATTCCAATCATGTCAATGCCCCACATGGAGCGGCCACGGAGAGAGAGCGTTGAGTAAGTCGGTGGCACATGGATCTTATCTGCGTAGATCGGCACTTGTGACATCTTTTGGCGTGTTTGCAGCAATCGATTCCATCGTTATCAATAGTATCCTGCTCTTAAGATCTTTACGGACATTGCATGCCCATTCGAATGGGTTCAAAGGACCCTTCTTGCACTTCATGGATAATTGTGTACGCTTCATGCGTCGGCGTCGAGAACCATGTCGAAGTTTCTTTTGTATAGAACATCTTCATTGAGGAAGAAATTCTGGAAAGCCTCCTTAGAGTTTTCTTATCCTTGTACGATGCCCAGTGGGTACTCTCGTGTTTGAAGGAAGCGTTTGATGTCGTGGAACCACGGCTTATCGTCGAAGATTACATTGCAAATACATATCGGGTCTTTCAAGGCGTCGATGCGGTCGGGCATATCATTCCAATCATTGACTTTGAATAGGGAAGATAGAGTAGCCAAGTCGCCATCCGATTTTGATCTCGAGGGATATGATGCGGTTCAACTTTGCTAAAGAAAGTCAACAATCTCGCATAATCTACGTAAGGAATTAGACCAAAATGATGGGTTTCATACTTGTCTTTGATTTGATTGATCACAAGGTGAGTCTCCATATATATCAAGGATCTTGATCCTCAAGTCGATAGCTTCTTCAATACCCATGATGCATGCTTCATATTACGCTATGTTGTTGGTGCAATCAAATAGCAATCGCGGAAAAGCGGGATATGAGAACCCTCGGGAGTAATGATGCCCCAATTCCATTGCCAAAACATTTGACTCCATCGAAGACTAGGCCCCATCGGATTACGGATCGGTCCTTCTCCGTAGCGGTTCGTCACAATCTTTCATCTTCAAGTACATAACATCCTCGTGCGGGAAGTCATATTTGAGAGATTGGGATTCATTGAGGTGATAAGCCAAGTGATCGTGAGAATGCTTCCTTTAACAGCTTTACGGTAGCGGTATTGGATGTCATATTTAGATAGTAGCATTTGCCATCGGCGATTCTCCGGTTAAAGCGGGCTTCTCAATCGTACTTGATAGGATCCATTTTGGATATTAACCAAGTCGTGTGATTGATCATGTATTGGCGAAGGCGTTTTGAAGCCCACACAAAGCGCATGTTTTCTCGAGCATGGAGTAGCGAGTTTCACGATCTGTGAATTTCTTACTCGGTAGTAGATGGCATGCTCCTTCTTACGGTTTCGTCTTGTTGTCCAATCACGACCCATGGATTCTTCTAGTGCGGTAAGGTATATGATCAATGGTCTTCCTTCCTTTGGAGGGATCGGTATTGGTGGTTACGGCGGTATTCTTTGATCTTGTCGAATGCTTTTGGCAATCTTACATCCACATTACCTTTTGATCTTTGGAGAAGCTTGAATATCGGCCCATAGGTAGCGATCATCGAGAGATAAATGGAGATGTAATTCAACCGTCAGAAATCCTCTTACTTGCTTTTCGTATGTGGTGTAGGCATTTCTGAATAGCCTTGACTTTGTCGGTCAACTTCAATTCCTCTTTGTTGACGATGAAACCTAGGAGTTTTCTGATCTTACCCCAAAGGTACATTTGTTAGGATTCGGCGGAGTGAAACTTCCTTAGTCGTTGAAACAACTTTAAGAGATAGTCTATATGCTCTTCTTGATTATCGGACTTTGCTATCATGTTCCACGAGACCTCGATCTCTTTGTGCATCATATCATGAAAGAGAGTAGTCATTGCCCTCGGTAAGTTGCGCTGCATTTTTAATCCGAATGGCATTACCTTGTAGCAAAAAGTGCCCATGGCGTGATGAAAGATGTCTTCTCCATGTCTTGGGAGCCATTACGATCGATTGTAACGGAGAAACCATCCATGAAGGAAAAGGCGTTGAATTTGGCGATCTATCCACTAGCATGTCGATATGCGGAAGTGGGAAATCGTCTTTGGACTAGCTTTGTTCGGTCTCGGTAGTCAACACACATTCGACCTTTCCATCTTTCTTGGATACGGTACTATGTTGGCTAGCCATTGAGGATACTCGAGTGACAAGGAAACCGGTCGTTTGTTTTTGACTTCCTTTTAATTTTCTCGACCATTTCGGGATGAACTCTCCTCGATTTTGTGGGCGGACATTACGGTTTTAACGGCAAGTGATGCTCTACTATCTTTGGTATCCAAACCGGCATGTCTGGTAGGACCAAGCAAACACATCAATGTATTCTTTGAGAAGACTTATCGGTTTGCTTTTGACCTTCTTTGTTGAGTGAAGCTCGATATTTACTTCTTTGCGTCTTCCTCGAACTCAAGTTGATTGCTTCTAGAGGTTCTTTGTGAGTTGAATGATCCTTTCCTCGTGCTTTAGCGATCTAGAAATTTCATCAGGATCTCTTCTTCTTCTTCTTCTGACTTAGCGAGATTTCAAAGTTGAGAGAGGCGTGGATTCTTGCTTTCAATGGATTTGTCCATTTGTTTAATCTGCATTTTTGATTTATGTTTGATTAAAAAAAAAAAGTTTTTATCATCATCTTTTTTTTGAAAGTTAATGTGAAAGTGTTGCAGATTAATTTTTCATTATGATTTTTTTTTTTTTGAAGGTTTTTTTTTTACTGTGTTTTTTAGGATTATCATTTCCAGAAAAGGGTAAAAATGAAAATAAACACAGAGAGTGGAAACAAAACAACGCATTTTATTTATGTTTCACAATATAAACAAGGCCCTAAAATACAAACTCATTTGTCTTGGGCAAGACAAAGAGAAATTATTTAAAAGCTAAACCCTATAAAACATCTCTTCGCTTTGGGCGAAGCGAGAGTTCAAAACAAAAAGCAAAGATAAACTACTTAGAGCTATGAACATTAGTCCTAACTTCAGCGGGTTTCCAATAGTGGCGAACTCCTTGGAAGTCGAGGTACTCGGGTAATTTTCCGCTTGGTTTAACCCTTGAGTAAACTTTGATTCTTTGGTGGCGGGCTTTGAGGACTACGAGCGATGGCCCTTGCCTTTGTCTTGCTAAAGCGATCTTCTTGATTAACATCGGGAAGTATGAGAGATAGCCTTTGTACTTCTGTTGATCTTTGTGTTGAATCTTGGGGATGTTCCTTCCGGTCTTGAGTGAAGAGACTCGTTGTCGTGACACTTTCCGCATCGTATCTGAATCATACTCTTGATCTTGATGATCATGTTAATGTAGTGGTGACGAGGATCGGCTTGGTGAAATCCACGACGTGTTGAAGCAGAGATCTTCATTTGGGACCTCGATCATTGATCGGTTTGAGAAGGCAGTATTCCTCTTACGATTGACTAGGGTAGTCAAAGTCATCACCCCATCACGTGGGTTGGATATCTTCAATCCGGATTTCGAGCTTTACGGCGAGTATTTCACCATGTAGTCGTATTTGCCACTTGGTTCTCCCAAGGTATCCCAAATTCGGAGGGGATGGTGGATTTTCATGTTCTGAGGACATGTCTTTGAATTGATCGATCGGAGCATATGATTCCTCCTAAGACACATATTCGGGCTATTCAAATAAGTGCTCCATTCTTCAGATTCAGATGGATCATCTTCATCCTCTTCAATGGTTACAACATTAACCTCTTGCGAACAGGGTTTAAGAAACCTCCACTATGAAATACTTCCTTGATCGGGAAGTGCTTCATCTTTCTCTTGTTTTTGTAGAATACGGTGTGAACCCGAGTCCGCTTTGTTTCATTCTTGGCGGGTTTGATAACTTGTCCCCATCCTCGAGTATTGCCATCTTTCACCATTTGTGCGCTTCTTTATATGAAGAGATAGATGGTCATTTTAGTAGATTCATCTTCTAACGGATTTTACGGGAGATCGGCGCTTCAATGTCATTAGCGTTGATGAAGGAGCTGGATAGATGACTTACAAGTAAAGCTTGTTCACCGTGATGGTCACCAACTTTCCATTTCTTGTGAATTTTAATTTCGATGGAGAGTAAATTCTGCATCATGGATCCAAGGTCTTCCTAGCAAGCAATTATCGCATGGTACATCCATGACTTGGAGCGTAATTTTGAAAGTGTGAGGCCAATTGTCATTGGGAGATCAACTTCCCAATAAGCGACTTTCTCGATCCATCGAAAGCTCTTACTATGATGTCGTTGAACTTCATTGGTGTTCCTTTGTAAGCTAAGCGAGCGTTTTTGGCATTACATTTAAAGGCGAACTGTATCCACCAATACATTGGATAGGGAATCATGGCAAATCATCGAAATGTGCAAGGCGAAGTTATGATTTTCCTTCTTAGGAAGTTCTTCGTCACTAAAACTCGGATTATTGCGGTGTTATGTTGGAGCGATCCTCCAAATTGGTGCGTAGTCACATCGTGATCCACATAAGCTGGTCTAGTACTCTCATCAAAGCTTCTCGGTGAGCTTGAGTTAAGGAGTAAAGGCAGTGAAATTTTGAAGAAGTGCATCAATTGGTCTACGACTCGATATTCGCTCTTCTTGATTAGTTTCAGGATCTCGTCAAAATCTGAGTTGATGTTGGTTCCATCAGTAGAACCAATGTTTGTACCTGGGTTAACAATGGGAGTCGTTGCAGGATTCTCAGAGGATATGTTAACTTGGTTTTGTTTAACAATCGGAGCTAAAGGCGATTTTGGTGGCAATGGAGCGTGTACTCGTCCACTTCGCGTTACTCGTCCGATTTCTGTTATATTGACATTAGCTGGAAGTGTAGGCATGAGTTTCTCTTTCCCATCCTCTATCAAGGTTGCATTGTACTGGTAAGGAATTGCTCTAGTAGAACTGTACGGAACAGGACCAGGTGGGAAAATCACCAAAGGAGATGTTGGAATGTTGGAACCACTGTATGTTATCTCTACATGCTCGGGCATGTTGAAACAAGGGATCTAGCGTTTACTTGAGTTTTCGAGTTGATATACGAGACTAAAAGCTCATGCGGAAAATACCCTATTGTATTTACGTCATGGTCATCTCGGTTTACGTAGATTTGTAAATCACCAATGTCTAACAAATGTTGAATATCGCTCTTATGGTGGGACATCCATGGATATTCTTGGAGCAGATATACAAGCTGCATAATCATGCTTAGTGAAGGTGCTCATGTCTTGTATGCTTCATGGAGATGCACCAAGTTTCCTTTGACTAAGTTTACATACGTGACAAGGTACATCGTATTCCTTAGCATTAGATTCAGAGTGTCCACTATGGTGGAAGTGGATTGGCTTGCACATTCGGACTTGTGTTTACGAAGGAAAGAAGATTAACCTTTACTAATCTTTGTACTTACGCCTTGATGCTATGCAATGCTCAAGGTCATGGCTGGTGCCCTTGGTGAAAAGGGCAAGACATGTCGACTTTGTACCACCATGGTAGTTTTCGGGGACCGGAGGTGGTAACCTTATCGTATTAGATTCCTTTCTATCGGTGGGGTAAAGTTACGTATGCGTCATGGGAATTGGGTGAAGTGACCGAGTCTGTTTTGGTTGTGCTGAGCTGTTGGCGAGGCTATTGAGTTTGTTGATTTTGTTGAAATGCGGAGCAATTCACGGAGTTATGTTGACGGTGGGTGCTATGGCGGCTACACCGTTGTTGAATGACATTCTTGCGTGGTTTCCCTCGGGATACCATTCCTACGTCATGTTCTTTTTCCTTGGGAAGCTGGTTCCAACTTTCTTGGTATTACTAGAAGATCCTACTTCCTTGGTTAGGCGTCTGTCCGAACCCCTTCTTCTAGTCGCATTCCATGCTTACCATTTCGTTGAAGTCACGGGAGCTAGCGATCATTCGCTCATAGTAGAATGATTTTAGAGTATTCAAGAATACCTTAGTCATCTCTTTCTCTTCCAAGGCGGGTTGACTTGGGCGTGATTTCCCTCCATCGTTGCGATATTCCTTGAATGTCTCTCTTTCCTTTTGAGACATGGAGCGGAGTTGATCCCTATCGAGAGCCATATCAAGTTGAATTTATATTGTTGTCTGAAGGCTTTACCTAAGTCGTTGAATGTTTGGATATTCGTCTTTGTCTAAACCCATGTACCACTTGATGCGGCACCGGTGAGACTATCACAGAAGTAATGAATTAACGGTGATGATCCTCATTGTACGTAGACATTTTCCTAGCATACATTGTAAGATGACTACGAGGACAAGAATTCCCTTTGTACTTTTCAAAATCCGGATTTTGAATTTCGAGTATTTTACACGAGGACTAGCGGAGATCTGGGCGCTTTTCCCAAACAATTCTTTCCTTGAATCGTTTTATCTCAAGTGCATTTTGAGGAGTTGTTCTGGAGATTTTCCATTGAACTACGGCGTTCGTGCTATTTCTGGAGTGTGATGAACTTCTTCGGTGGTAGTGTGCACTATGGGCGAGTTCAACATGATCGGTTGAGAAATCGACATTGTTACTTGTGGAAAAGTTATTCCGTTGTGGAGTGAATGTAGCGTTTTCTGCAAAGTAGGTATTTCAAGCGAGGTTGTTTGAGAAGTCGGTTGGCGAACTCCAATGCGAAGTTAAAGGCATTCCCATGGATAGCCCTCGGCATCTTTGAAAGGTGAACTCTTGATGCGATTTGGGGGAGTAGTAGTATCCTCTGAAGTTGCTATTTGGTTATATTGCTTTCGATCTTTGTTGACTTTCTTGTTGTGGCGAGTTGACCAAAGATGTGAGTCTTTCCATTTCTTCTTGTAGTGTAGTTACCGTACTACGAGTTCAACGTTTTCTTGCTCAAAATTCTCCATTACTTTTCTTCTTTTTGCTCGGTATCGTGCGTTCGAGTTGGCTGCGACCGATCGAGAAACCTAAGACGCGACTTGACAATTTTCTATCTGGAAAAGGCAGTTCAAAGCGTGAATGATTAGACTCTAGATGGTAGACTTAAATGCAAAGTATGATGCATGAATATGATTGTAAAGAAAAGAAATTTCCAAAATTTACGCTAAGCGAGATATTTTGGCAAATATTTGGATGGAAAACACAATTTTATTGATTAATGAAGGAAGATTACAACAATTGTTTTTGTTGGAGCATTGCTCACACAAATGATACAATAAATGATAAAATTAACAAACTAAATTAAACTAATTAAACATCTTCGTGGATGGCGATCAAAACTTGATGCGACTTGACGAGTTTCCTTCCCATAGTGAGCTTTTAGTTTGGCTTTCTCTTTTAGCTTGCTAATGACTCTTTTCCACTCGTTGGGAGCGGGCTTCTGGTTGTCATTTCCTCGAGCTTTCTTTTCCTTTCTTTGGCGTATTTACGGATGGCGTCATCCTTCTGGCGAATCTTCTCATCTTTCTCCATGAGCCATTCATCCTGGAAGTAGAGCGTCTTTTCATGATCTTTGACTTGCTTCTTGAGCTTCTCATTCTCAAGGTTAGTCTTAAGGAATTTGCTTTCCAAAGCTTCCTTCTCAAACCTTATCTTGGTCAAGGCTTCTTGGTATTCTCCACACTTCAGCGGGAAAATTTGTTGATTTGGAAGCGATTGAGAACATGGGATCCTCATAAGCGTAAGGCATTCGAAATTCCTTCGCTCTTTTCTTTATCCAAGAAGTGTAGGTTTCCATGGCTACACAATTCTTTGTCTTACCTTTTCCTTTCTTTCGGATGTGATGCCAAGCTTTGATCATCCTAGCCTTGATCCTTGGAATCCTCTCCTTCATGATAAGTAGCTTTCTCTTGTAAAGCGGAGGTTTACGAATTTGTATCCGAGTGACGTTTTGCTAGGAATGGGTTGTAGTTAATTCCTCCTTTCGTACCAATGAGAGGTACGTTGGCAAATTCTCCACACTCTCAATGATTTCCATCTCATTGTTTGCCAAAGTATACCAATGGATATAAATCGTTTGTAAGAGACATGAGTCTTACGGACCAATGCCACTCGTCTTTGTTTTCGCGGAAGATAGGAGATTTAGGCGGTGTGAGGTAATCCATTTGAAAACAGTACACAACACACGATAGTTCCGTCTCCTTGCGATTCCTATGATGAATAGAGGCGTCGTGTCACCAAGCGAGTGGGAGCAGGATTTCCAATCGAAAAGATTCTTATGGCGTTGATATCAACGAAATTTGGGACGTTGGGAAACAACACCAATCCATAGAGGAGTAAAGCTAAAATAGCTTCAAAGGCTACCATACTACCGGCCGGAGAACTTGAGAGCCTTCTCCATTAGGAACTTTGAAGTTAGTCCTAAGAGTTTTCCTCGGTAGTTAGGTTTTGTCTATCTCGTTTCTTTGAATGAGTCATTGTTGCAATGACTTGTGACTTAGGAATGGCTTCCAAACCATTGAAAGGCACTTTGTCGATCTTGAGATTCCTAGGATATCGCATACTCTTCCAAAGTAGGCATCAACGATAATCGGGGAAAGTGAAGCGATGATATCGGATCGTAGAAGCGAGCGAAGGTTTTGAGAAGTCCTTCATCAACGTTAGCGTTCAAAAGAGTTAAAAGAGTTCCATAGCGTTTTAAAATCAGGGATCTTCTACCAAGGATGCTAACTCTTTCAACTTTCCTACGTCAGGAATTCTAAAACTGTATCTTTTGGTGAATCTTCCTCTGACGTCCATCACTCTAACCTAAAATATTTTACAAAGAAAACATCTCTAAATTCTTTGGAAATGGAAAGAGAAAATGAAGTTTTTTTTTTGAATGAATGAATGCATGAATGCGGCAAACATGGTTAGTAGTTATACACACGGGCAAGCGTTCGAAGTCACGAGCATGAAGCCAACGATAAGAATCAACGGGGTTAAGTTCTAAGGGTTTATTCATCTATGAATCGGGTTCTCGATAATACTGCTCAACACTCCCTTCAAAACATTATTGGATTTGTTGAATACTCGATGGTCCAATAATATTTTCAAGAGAAACTCGCTGATCGTAGTATCGCATGACAATTACTCTAGGCTTACACCGAATAATCTACTACATCCTAATGGCGGGATGGTTTATGTGTTCTGATCCTCGACTTCTTAAGTTCCTCGAAAATACATTTCGCAATTACTTGCTTAAACACAATACCCTCAAGACAACCTCCATGCGGAAATATTAACTTGAAAGCATTGAGCTCGTATTAATACCTCCACCTAGATCTTAAAATGTTTCTTAAATCCGGTTAGGATTTCTTTCCATCAAGTGAAATTGCGAAACATACAATAAAGAAAAAGCAGATATATGCAAAATATGAAAAGCTTATCCCTTTCTTTTCTTTTGAAAACAAAAAGCTTGGTGCTCTCGGGCGAGTAGCGTTTTCTTTTTGAAAAATCAAAGTTTCAGCGTATTCCCAGGAGTTGCCATTTTTCTGTTCGCGTTAAAGTTGACGCTGAGGATGCGAGCGTGAGTTCGGATCTTCCGCACGCAACGATTTAAATCTTTTGATTTGTTTATAAAGATGCCGCGAGCATCGAGCTTTATTATTTTCAACACAAGAAAGATGATTTAATGATTATGAAAAGGGGAAAGTGAAATACCCTCAATTGATATTGGTATGCGTAACGACTAGCGCAAACTAGACATAACGCATTGGGAGATTCGAGTAAGGGGATTGGTATATAAAGGAATAGATGGAGCACCCTAAATATATGTAGTTATCTGACTTTATATATGAATATGTTTGATATGTTGTGTGTTTTTAATTGCTATTTCTATGATTGGGAAAGTTTCTCCTTTGGGATTTTAAGAAGATGAATGTGGGATTCTAGGTTTATTATTATTGTGCTCGCAAAGATCCGGATCTTCATACATATCCCTTAGTGGGAATCGAGCATTTGTAGCTCGGATCTGAGGGTTCTATGGTTTGTTTGGTGCGAGGGAGATAGAAATTTGCTCGGCAAGGATGAGACCTTGTGCCTACGTATTCTCAAAAGGATGTTGAGAAAGTCGAGCAATCGTAGTTCCACTTATGCTAGTGGAAAGCAACGGGATGTTAGTAAGAGACAGACAAATGTCATCTTAATGAAAAATGTATCTAATCTATTTCATCACATACATTTTTGAAAAGTTTGATTGATTAAAATCTTTCGTCGTAAGTATAGGTGTTTTGCTTGAGTATACAAGCGTTACCACTTACATGTTTAAGAAAGATGTTTGAAAAAAAATGATTGAATCTTTTAACTGTAAGTATTGGGTGTTTTGCTTGAGTGTACAAGCGTTACCACTTACTGTTAAGAGATGTTTTTTGTTTGAAAACAGTTTGAAAAGAGTTTGAAAATTTTTTTGACTGTATGTGATGTAATGGATGAGATACTTCTTCCATAGAGATGATAAATGTCTAAATCTCGAGGAGAAATTGATTGGATTAAAGGGATGCTTTTAAGAAGCCCGTGGGTCCTTGTATTGTTAGCCCAAGAGGAGGCATTCCGAGGGTCATCGAGGGTCATCGAGGGTCCTTGTATGAAGCTCAAGAGGAAGCTATAGGGTATGGCTGGCTTTGGCTTGAAAGGGATTTCACCGAGAAACCATCCTTTTCTGAATAAGAGCAATTTCACCGGGAAATTTTACTCTCTGGGGAATTTGAAAGTGATTTCACCGAAACCATCCTTTCGTGGTTCTATCTTAGCGGGTGATTCTTTGTATTGGAAGCCCAATAGGAGGTCATTAAGAGATTTCTGTCTCTTTCATTGTATGATGCCCAAGAGAAGGCTAAACTCAATGAGGAGTTCTTTTGAGCGAAGCCCAAGAGGAGGCTGACTCAGCAGGAGTGTTGTCTTATAAGAAGCCTAAGCGGAGGCTAACTCGTGGGAGAGTTTCTTTGTACAAAGCCCAAGAGAAGGTGACCCATCTGGGATAAGTTATCTTGTATGAAGCCAGGCTAAACTCAACTGGTGATGAGTTGTCTTGTATGAAGCCAGGAGGCTATCTGTGGGAACCTATTGATTAGTCTAATTGTTATGTTATTATTAGGCAGTTTGTATAAACAGTGTGTGTGTGTGATATGTATTCACGAGGAGGTTATGAAGGAAATATAAACAATGCATGATGTTTATTATTTATGGAATATAAACAAGTGTTTGTGAAACGAGCGTTTAAAACAGCGTAACTTGATTATTCACAAGTTGAGCGTGTACAAGGAAATGAATATGTACACGAATGAGTTTTATGTACGACAAAGATGGATGTACATAGGAGGGTTGGACTTACATCAGAAGAGGCCCATTGATTTGAAAAGTTTCACGAGGAATAATGCTCCTTTCAATGTCAATGGTATTCAGTGAAAATGTAGATGAAACGGAAATAATTGATCAAGTTTATACGTAAAAGGTATCTGATATGTATATGAAAGTTTGTTTTTTTTGAAATATCTGTGTTATGTACAGATGAAAAGTTTGTTTTTGAAATATCTGTGTTATGTACAGATGAAATTTTGTAAAAAAAATGTTTGACAAAAGTTTGATATGTACAGAGAAATATTATGTACATAAATGAATGTTATGGGACTTACACCATGATGGAGGCCCATTGGTTTAAAAGAAATTTTGCTCAGGAGAAACCTTCCTTTAGAACCAATGGATTCGGCGTATAGACAAACGAATGAAAACAAATGAAAGAAATTTGTTTATGTTTGAATATTGACAAAGATGTTTTGAATATGTACAAATAAAGCTAAGTATGTACATAAAGGGTTGGGACTTACACCATAAGGGTGGCCCATGATCGATCGAGAAATTCGAGAAGAAACGAATTCAGTTTTATCGTTTTGAATTGGATCGATTATGGTAAAAAGATGCAAGTTTTGATGAAAAAAGTTTTGAAGAATGGTTTTGAAATGTTTTGAAAATGTTTTGAAATGTGAAGTTGATTTATGAAAAGTTTTGAAAAGAATCGGAAGTCGAAAACTTGAAAAATTCACCTTTTAAGGAGGTTTGAAAAAGTGTTCAGAACATCGTTTTCGGCTCGATTAAAAATTAATCAGATGAAAATATTTTTGGATTTTTTTGACATAATCATAAAATATATATATTAAATGACATGTGTGCAAAAAATCATCTCAAAATGAGAAGTTTTGATTGGTTAAAAAAATTGTTGAAGTTTGATAAAAAAAACATGAAAATATTGAAGTTTTGTGAAAAATGAATGAAAAAATGGTCTTGCTTGGTTTTGAACCCATGACCTTTGAGTGGGGCACGTGTCACAAAGAACTAAGAGCAAGCCAGGAACCACTAGGCCAACGCGTTTGAATGTGTTAGTGGATTAAAACACGCATTAATATAATATTGGTTAATTCAAAAATTTGAAAAATGAAGAACACATGAACACGCGCGAACCTGGGTTTATAGTTTTTGATTTTCAGAATCTTTGATCCAAGCTATCTCCCTCGTTTCTCAATGAAATTCAACGTTGTAAACATCAAAGTTACTCGTTTTTTCCTCACGAACATGATGGCATATGTTAATTTCATTTATTTTCGCTAATCACGTTTTGATTTACGGAAACTCAAGAACCCTAAAACGATTTTCAAATTAAATGATGTATTGTTCATGATTGTTTGATTTTATTGAGGGTTAATGTTCGTGTTAGGTGCGAAAACAAATGGCCAAGAGCTTTTCTCAATTGGTGCAAGGAATATGGAGTTTGAAGTTCGTATGGATACCGAAAATGAGAATCGAAGGAGCTCAAACGTGTTTCAATTGGTTTAAGGATTGCTACACCTTCATCGGCATGTATGGAAGCTTTGTGGATGGCCCGCTTGCTCGAACTTGCTCCAATCTCTCCAACCAAGTCAACCTACAGCAACAGCGAACTCGAAATTGATGTTAATGGAGTTCTGATTCTTTGATTGATCCGCATCATGTCTATGATGTATATGGATCGTGTTTGAATCATTAGAACAACAATTGATCAAGCCAAACTGGAAATTTGAATTATAAGGCAGTTTTGAAGTTTTGAAAAATTGAAAAGTGAAAACTGATTTTCTCTTGCTTTTAGTTTGATTTTAAGTTATGAACAAGTTACATGTTGGTACTGAAACATGTTAGACTCCAAGATTTACCATGTTTTTAGCTCAAACTAAGAAATGCTATGTTTCTCAACTTTGCACTAATTGCTTGATTTTCAAGAAAGTGAAAGAAAGCATGGATTTTGTGATGTTTCTTGGTGTTGATTTAAGCTTGAATTGAGAGCTATTTATAGGCAAGAGCTCTGAAAAGGTTAGGCAAGGAAGTACAAGCCATTTGGTGAATCAAAGCTTGCTTAAGGGGCAAGATTGTCCTTTGGCTTTTGAAAAGGAAGGTTCCTTTTTTTACCATGTGCAAAATTATTCAACTTGATCCAATCTCTCAATTATCACTTCTCACTGATGTTTATCAGTTTGATGAGTCATTTTGGCAAGGTGGCAAGTGGTTTAAATGAGAAAATCACAAAATGACCTATAATTGAAGTTTTGAACTTTGAAAAATCAAGTTTCATGGACCCTTTTGTTCCAATTTCAAAGACATAGCTAGCCTTCATGGATTTTGGAGTTCTTGGACATTTTGGAAAGATTTTTCCATGATCTACAACTTTCATGCTTTGAGTTTTTTCAAATTCCAATTGGAACTAGGTGAAAAAATGGCTTGAAGTTTGGAAAAAATGTGAAATTTCAACACTTAGAAATTTTTCTAAGTTCTAGAAATTTTGACTTTTTGTTGACTTTTCCAAATTCTTTGATTTTTTATGATCATGATGGATCATTTGAAGTATTTTGATGATTGAAAAATTTTTGTTTTGAAAAATTTGACCAAAAGTCAAAGTTTGACTTTTCTGTGCAGATGAAATTTCATCAGACGTTTCTGAAATTGACCTGATGAATTCTGTGAACCTCTGTGATGTTTTGAATCCAGAAATTAGGTCAAGATGTTATATCTAAGATATAATGACCAATCTCTATCCAAAAAAGTCATTTCTTGTTCAAAAAGTCAGAGAATTCTCATGCCCGATCAAAACCCTAATTGGTCGATCCTCGATTGATCTATGAGAAAAATGGATATCTGAGGATTGAAGGCTGATGATTTGATCAAGATAGATCAAATGGAGTGAGAAAATCTCAAACCCTAATTGGTTAGCTCTTGAATCAGATGAAAATCTGATGAAACCCTAATTTCGACCTGTGAATGCTATACCCGATTAATGCTGTTTGAACTATTAGTTGTGCAACAATGCAAATGTAAGGTGGTATATTAGGTCAAAATTTGGGGTATGACAGAGTGGCCACTACACCGACGTGGCCTACTTGAGATATTTTATGGACCTTTCTACAGTTTAGGACTGGAACTAGGGTGTCGCTGTTCTTACCTACCTCTACCAGAAGCTGAATGAAGCTTCCAGGTGGAGGGCTAGGACGCTTAACGGCTCGTGCACATTCCTCACGGTACGTTTTATTTTAACGATAAATTTTAATTAGTTTTAATTGATTTGTAATTACACATTATATTTTGGTTGATGCAGAGCTAGATTATATCGTACTTGCACTGCATCCATGGTTACTCCGTGGATGCCAACTATCAGGACTTCATGCCAAGGGATGTCAGGTTTATTCTCAACAGGGGCAACGATAATGTGGTTCCTTACCGGCTGTTTCTTGATCGCACCAACCATGACGATATCAAATGGACGCCGTTTGAGGAATACATGGAGGTTGTCCCCTTCGATATCATCTCGTTATACTCTGGGTGGCTAGCCTGTGGGGCTAACATGATGGTACAATATCTTCCTGAGTGGTGTATGCGCCAATTTGGCTATGTGTAAATCATACCCCGATCTCCTTTCCAAGATGCTCCCGACACCATGACACGGACGACTCTAGATGATGTCTTCCAGGATTGGGAGAATCATGTCGTTCCAGATGAGTATCGGTTGTTGCGGGCATCCCATATGTGGCACTCTATGGAGGGGTACGCGATATGGTTATTTACAGTGTCACGCCCTTACATGACACCAGAGGCTGAAGGACGTCCGCTGAGGCCAGAACATGAGAAGCTCTTGGAAAACGAGCATGCTGAGGATGATCATTCCATTGATCTACTGCCCATCTGTCAGAGTATCCTCCAGATTAGACATGAGCTGTTGGATGACAAGATTATCGATGGGGATGGACTCGATGCGATTGCCGTGGTGGAGAGGATGGTCGCTGAGGAAGAGCGTGCAATGCGTTACCATAGGCGGAGGAAGACAGGGGTCAGGATTAGGCATACCCAGTAGCCTTTATGTTTTTTTAGTTGATTCTGTTTGATCGCTTTTTTTTTGGAACAATTTATGTAATTTGATATTTCTGACAATTTTTCTCTTTAATATTTATAACATATTAATATTTACATGGTTTTCGTATATAGATATTACGTATATTAATATTTTTTGACAATTTTTCTCTTCAATTGAATTTCTGAAAACGAAAACACAATCCGAGATATTGTGAAAAAAATAGTAGTTTCAAACATGGTTTTACACATTCAGGAAAGGTTAACTTACGAATTTCCCAAATAAGGTGAATTCGTAAGTTCACTTACGAAACATTTCTTGAATGTGTAAAGCCATGTTTAAAATAATGAAACGTAACAAAATAAGGTGAATTCGTAAGTTTTACGAAGGACATTTTTGGTTTTTCAGGGGTGTTGGAGAAACCCACTAGGTGGGTGAAGAAATTTCCTAATAAAATTCAACACCGTACCCCACTTATTTTATTTCATAATTTTCTTTTCTTTTCTTTTTTTATTTTTATGATTATATATTAATATTAATTATCGACTGAAATTAAATTAAAAAAATTAAGAATTAATTAATTTGTTTTATTTTTTTTAATTTCATAATTTATTTGAATTTTTTCTAATATTATATTCTTAATTAATTTTTTTCTTGCAAGTAATAATGATGGGATAAAATAACAAAAAACTAAAAAATGCAATACAAGACACTAAACACACAACATAATTTAATTAGTACAATAGACTCGACTCACAAATAATCTATTTAATCATGAAACATTCTAAACTTTTCCCATATGTATTTGACTAGATATGCTTGCAATTCGTGATGTACATTTGAATCACGCATCGCAAATGCAGGTAGCACCTCGGTCGAGAATAACTCTGGTGTACTAGACCCACTTGCCTCAGATTGATCATAATTTGTTTAATGTTGATTATATGTATCTCGTTCATCCTTAACAATCATATTATGCAATATGATAGTACATGACCTCATGAAGAGTGTCAACACACCATCCTCTTTTACGTATTACAAATGAAGGATAAAGAACATAATAAACTTGCCTAACAATATGTGACATTATGAAAGGGTCATACTCTTTGTATCTCCGATTCATTTGAATCTCAATAGTACCATATGACTTGTCTATTTTTGTGCCTCTAGTTGAATCATACCATTCACAATAAAACAAGACAACTTTATTTTCTGAGTCCAAGTAATTGTATACCAACTCGTAGATATGTTTAACAAATCCGTAGAAGTCATCTTCACCGCCATCTATAACTCCTTTTACAAACACACCACTATTTATGGTTTTTTCCCTTCGGTCCATGCCTCAATATGAAATTTATATTCGTTCAAGAAGTATGTGTGCCAATCATTTGCACTTTGGATAGGGCCTTCTGCCAAGTTTCTCAAATGGAGTATTTCTGGAGTTGGTGCAAGAATGCTAGACAATTTTTGCTTGAACCATGAGGGAAATTGAGCATGTATGACACCTGATGTTGACTGTACACCGGTACTATGAAAATAAGCATTGTTAAATTCCCTACAAAACACACACCATAAGTTTGGTATAGACACATTGTCAACAAAGTTAAAATTTTTGGGTAAACTTACTCAAGATATGGTTTAACTTCATCGCAATTGATCAAGACATGGACATGTGCGGATTACATTTCTTTTTGGGTCAACCAATGCACACCCTTCTTTCCAGAAGGTCGGTCTGGAAGCCCGAAGACTGATAAGGTGAATTGACTTCTCTGGTTGACATTTACAGGATTTCGTATGATTCTAGGAGTTAACATCAAGTGATTGAAATAGTGACTGCAAAAATGTGATGTTTCCTGATGCAAGTAATGTGCACATATAGATCCTTCTACTCTAGATTTATTTTTCACCGATCGCTTTCAATCACCCATGAACCTTTCAAACAGATTCATCCACCTATATTGAACAGGTCCACCAAAATAAGCTTCATATGCAAGATGCACAGGTAAATGCTCCATGGAGTCAAAGAAACCAGGCGGAAATACTTGTTCCAACTTACAAAGAATGAGTGCAATGTTTTGGTCCAACTTAATGATGTCTTTCACTCTTAAAGCTGGCGCATAAATATCTCTAAAAAATTAACTAATTTCAGTTAGTGGATCAAGAACATGTTTGGGTAGTGATCCAAATGCAATTGGTAGCAATTGTTCCATAAAAATGTGACAATCATGATTTTTCATACCATGCAACTTTCCAGTGTTAGGGTCAACACACCTTGCTAAATTTGATGAATACCCATCGGGAATTCTCAATTCTTTTAACCATCGACAAACCGCTTTAGCTTCTTGGGAAGTCAGACTGAAATAAGCCTTGGGTTTTATTAACTTTCCATTCGGTTGAGGCTTCAACTCCAACTCTCTTCGGTTACACCAAATTCCCATGTCCTGTCTGGCCTTCTCATTATCTTTTGTTTTTCCTGTCACATCCATCATTGTGTTAAATATATTTTCAAAAAAATTTCTTCTCAATATGCATAACATCAAGATTATGGCACAACAAATTATCTTTCCAATACGGGAGGTCCCAAAATTTACTTCTTTTTGTCCAATTGTGGGTGACTCTGTATCCTTCAATTCGGCATGTTTTGCCAGTATCTGTAAATTTTGGTAGTTCACAAACTTGGTTCCATATAACCCCTGGTGGAAGTCGAGGCGGAGGCAAATATTTCTCTCCTACATCTTTTTTAAAATTTGTCTTGTTTCTTCTGTAGGGATAATTTGCTGGTAGGAATCTGCGGTGACAGTCAAACCACGAGCTTTTCCCACCTTTATCCAACGTAAATGCTTTAGTGTATCCCATGCAATGCGGACAACCCATTTTGCCATACGTACCCCAACCAGACAACGTGCCATATGTTGGAAAGTCGTTAATGGTCCAATCAAGGAAGCTCGCAATGTAAAGTTCTGTTTACGGGATATATCATAAGTCCATTCTCCAATCCACAGCCTCTTCAAATTATCAATTAAAGGATGTAAGTACACATCAATTCCGGCTTTTGGACTGTGCGGGCCTAGAAAGACGCACATAAAAAACATGTATGGTTTTGTCATGCACATCTCAGGAGGGAGGTTGTAAGGGGTTACAATAACTGGCCAACAAGAATACGTATTTCCCGATGCTTGCACGTATGGGGCAAAACCATCAGAGCATAATCCAAGTCTGACATTTCTAGGTTCTGCAGCAAAATCTGGATGTGTCCGATCAAAGTGCTTCCATGCCTCACCATCAAATGGATGTCGCATAGTGACTGGACTTGTTTAGTTTGTATGATGCCATGTCACTTGACTTGCACTGTGCATTGAAGAAAACATTCTTTTTAACCTTGGTATTATCGGAAGATAAAACATGGATTTTACTGCTACACACTTTTGCTTGCTGTTAACGGCTCTATTGCGAACTTGATATCTTGGACTATTACAAAACTTACACTCCTCTAATGATCCATCTTGAGTACCAAACTCATTGTCATAAAACAACATGAAACCGTTAATGCAACAATCAGTATTTCTTACTTTTAAACCCAACTTCGACACCCACTTCTTTGCATCATAATAACTTGTAGGCAAGTTGTCTTTCATTGCGGTGGAGTCCAACATCATTTTTGCGAAATGTTCCAGACATTGATCAAAAACATTCCAATTTGACTTGGGGGACAATAATCTCACACACATTGATAGCTTTGAGTCTGACGACCACTCAAACAACGGCGTATTCATCTCATTCAATAATTGATAAAATCTTTGCGCTTCCTCATTCGGCAACTCTTCCCCGTCAAAATCTCCAGGTTCATCATATGTCACGTTCACACCAAAAGCATCCTCAACATCTCACCGACCGGTTAAAGTTATCCTCATACTCCATAAGCGGTCGACTACTTGGCGCGTGTTACTAGTCTACGTACATTACCCGCTTCTTCACCATTATACGTCCAAACCCAATAATTTTCAATCAAACCCCTTCTATACAAATGACGTGTTACTTCCTCTGGGTCACTAATTATTGATCTACATTCACATTTAAGATAGGGAAACATAACCCCTCCTTCGCTTCAACAACATTCCTGAGCAAACGTCCACTTGATAAATCCATCAACTCCTACTATAAAATTGGATTTAAGTCCACTTCTTCCTGGATATGTTCTATCGTACACCCAACTATGATAATACCGATAATATTCCATACTGCACATTTATACAATCATTGTCTTTTTCATTAGAAATATTAATCAACTTAATAATATTCTTAAACGTATAATATTTAATATTTACTATTCTTAAAAATATAATTTTTGTTTTAACTATTAAACATGTACCATATAAATATTATATATATATATATATATATATATATATATATATATATATATATATATATATATATATATATATATATATATTTATTATATATATATATACAATAATATAATATATACTTTTTAATTATGTTTTTCATAAATTCTTATTTTAATATATAAATTTTTTTCATATTTTTGACATATAAATCAAAAACTAATACTACTATAATAAATAAAATATAAATTTCTGTTTTTAAATTTGTTTTTAAATTTATGTTTTAACATATATACATCTATAAAAAAAAAAAAAGATTTTTAATTTTCTGTTTTTTAAAAAATTCTTATTTTACTATTTATTAAAATTTTCGTTTTTTATATATATACTAACATATAAATAAATATTCTAATGTAAAATATATAATTTTTATTGTATAACAATAATATAACATATATATACTTTTATTATATATAAATAGATAACAATAATATTAAAACAATAATGTAATATATACTTTTATAATTATGATTTTTATAAATTCTTATTTTAATATATAAATTTTTTTCATTTTTTAACATATCAATAAAGAATTAATACTACTATAATAAATAAAATATAATTTCTGTTTTTAAATTAGTTTTTAAATTTATGTTTTAACATATATACATCTATAAAAGAAAAGATTTTTAATTTTCTATTTTTAAAATTCTTAGTTTACTATATATTAAAATTTTATATATATATATAAAAATTATATTATTGTGTTTATTATTATATAATAAAAATTATATATTTTACATTAGAATATATATATATATATATATATATATATATATATATATATATATATATATATATATATATATATATATATATATATATATATATATATATATATATATATATATATATATATATTCTAATGTAAAATATATAATTTTTATTATATAACAATAATATTAAAACACAATAATATAACATATATACTTTTTATTATATATATAAAAATAATATTAATATAATATATACTTTTTAATTATGTTTTTTATAAATTCTTATTTTAACATATAATGTTTTTTTTCATTTTTTTAACATATAAATAAAAAACTAATACTACTATAATATATAAAATATAAATTTCTGTTTTTAAATTTGTTTTTAAATTTGATTTTAAATTTATGTTTTAACATATATACAGCTATAAAAAAAAGATTTTTAATTTTCTGTTTTTTAAAAATTCTTATTTTACTATATATTAAAAAATTTTGTTTTTTTATATATATACTAACATATAAAAATTTCTAATTTTAAATTGTTTTTAAATACTAACATATAATACTAACCTAAAACTAATATTTGAAAATAATTTTTTTTAAATGAAATAAACAGAATACAATATAAATAAATATAATACATATAAAATATAAAAAAATTGCTTAAATACCTCTTGTATATTCTTCACTTAATCTTTTTCCTCTTGTATCTCCCTTGATGTTCTTCTCCAAGATTCTACAACTTAAACAAAATAAATTTCATCAAATTTCTTATCACCATAATAAATACATAATACATAAAATTAAAATTAAACAATATATAATTATCTTATATGATATTGAAATTGAAATTAGGGATTCTTTGAAGAAAATTTGAGGAAATTATGAGTGGTTGAAGTGCAAAATGTAGCAAGGAAGCAAGGAAGAAGAAGAAGAAGAAGAAGAAACTCAGCAAATGGTTTACTGAAGTGGTGTGTTATAATTTATTCTGAGAGTCATATTTATATGTCACGTAGCGACGTGAATATCACGTCGCAACCTTGCCACATGAGATTCACGTCGCTACACTCCCAACGGGAAAAATATTTAATGGCTCAGTCTGTCACCCTGTAAACAATCAAGTCAAAGTCAGATTTATTTTTCCACTAAAAAGTTGCGATGTGGGTATCACGTCACAACCAAAATTCAAAAAGTTTTAAACCTCCCTCCAACTTAACGTTACAGATTTTATTTATTTATTGCTTTTAGATAGCGACGTGTGTCTCACGTCGCAGTTGTTTTTTTTTAAAAAAAATTTTGACTTCCTTGTTTATAACGTTGGGTTGATTTTATTATTATTAAAATTATATGTGATGTGGTTATCACGTCGCAACTAGTTTTTTTTACCCATGTGATAACCACGTCGCTACTTTACGTCGATGGAGACTACATTTCTTGTAGTGTACAAACGGGCTGTGTGATAACTGGTTTTTTCATCGGTTATTTTAAAATAATGAAGTCGCCACCTAATTTTATTTGTGCATAAAGAACGGGAAAATATAGATAAAATCCACGAAGTCAGATAAGGCGGTCTACGAGATCAAAATATACGGATTTGGGAGTCAGTTATGCAAGGGGAATGTAATAGCACCCCTCACATCCATCGTACTCGATAGGAACCATTTAATTTGTGTGTGTTTAAGTGTGGTTATTAAATTTGCTTACTTCTAAGATTAAGAAAGGAGAAAGAAGAAGGGTCTTTATTTTTGGGTTTTTTGAACTCGCCAAAGACATCGCATCTTGTGCCTACGTACTCCCTCGTGCAATGGGAAAGTCAGAGTTCCGTAGTTCCTCTTAAAAATGTCTGGGTTGGTTTTGTTGATTTTATAAGAAAATTCATGAATTAGACATTTAAAATGTTTGAACTTTGACTTGTTTAGTTTGTTTGAAAAGCTAAGTCTTTGTTCAAATTTGAAATGGCTATTGCACGCTTTTTGTAAGAAAAGAGTTTGATAATCACATATGAGCAAAAAAAATGAGTCTGAGTGAGTTGAGTTGATTTTAAGTGGGTGAAAAGTATTAAAACATTAGGCTATCATCTAATGATTCAAATACTAGAAATTGGACGAGTGAGCTCATTCAATCATCTATCATCCCAAAACATTTATTATGAAATTGGTGAAGTGAAACGGGGTTCACGTTATTAAATGTTTTGAGTGAAATAAAATATTTAACTTATTGGACTATCATCCAATAACCTAAATATTCTAAATTCGATTAAATCGTCGGGCTATCATCCAACAACTTAAACGAATGCCACTCTATTTTTTGGCGGATAGAAGTATATAACTTATTGGGCTATCATCCAACAACCTAAAAATTTCCAATTCGATTAAACCGTCAAGCTATAATCCAACAACTTAACCGAATACCGCTCTAGTTTTTTTTGACATGGATAAAAGTTTTTAGCTTATTGGGCTATCATCCAACAATCTAAAGACTTCAAGTTTGTTTAAATCGTTGGGCTATTATCTAACGATTTAAACAAACATCATCCAAGTTTTTTTTTTATAAAATTCATTTTTTGAAAACAAATTCAATTGAATTAATTTGATTTTGAAAATGTTTTATAATGCTTTGGTGTATGGACCAAGAGAGGTTGAATCCGGTCATGATTAATCAAGTATATGGACTTTATTAATCTCGTGAAGATATGTGCTCCTATCATCAACTATGAAACCCTTGTACATGGATAATTGGTATATGGACCAATGCTTATTCAGGTTATGGTTAATTGATGCAAACTAGGACTCCGATTAACCTTGTGAGAACGGCCATGCCTATTGTCAACTATGAGACCCTTGAGGAATTTGGCGTATGAGCCAAGATGGGAAATGGAATTATTTGTGTCAAGTGTGTGGAGTGTGCAATTGTGAATAACTCGTACAAGCATACATGAGGCGAGTAAAATAATTTAGCACACAATACACGTCCAAATTCTTTAAATAATTATTAGAATAACAATTTTATTTTGATAAAATTAATTAATAGTTTAATCAATAATATCGAATAAAATTATCTTAGACTAATAATTATTTAATACAAAATAAACTTTATTTGCATGTAAAATAAAAATTAAATAATAATTGAAAAGAGGTAAGGGTTTAGAGGTGGGTTATTTTGAAGCTAGATTCGAGGGTGTAGATAAGAAGTCTATTTGACCCAAATAAAGGGAAAGAAGATAAATAATCTACGAACGAAGAAATTTTATCATGTAGGCTCGGGATGTTTGGTAAAGGTGTAAAGAATCGGCTAAGCTCAAAGTATCGGATGAAATCTGAGTAGAAATCCCTACATCACACGAGATACAAACAAAACCAACAACGCGGAAAAGCTTATAAAAATTAAGTATGAATTATTGAACAGTGCACTTTATTAAATTAAATTTAGAATAGATTCATGTAGGAATCAACTCTTATGAAACAAACAACATATTTGTGTTCATACGCATTCAAATCAAATTCAAAATCGCAACACAACGAAGATCACTACAATATAATTTGAATTTATTTACAAATGAATTGAATAAAGTATAAAAAATAAAAGTATTATGTAATTATACATTTGCATTACTAAACATAAGAATAAAAACACTAAGTATTTGTATATTTATAAATACATTACTAAATAATAAATAGAAATAGTAATTCAACATTAAAATTTTATGATCAAGTGTAGATGTGTTAATTCAAAGTGAATGCTTTTGAACAATTCTTGGATGTTTTCACAAATAACAAACTTGTTAGTAGCATAAGTGTGGGATAAAAATACAATGAAATGAAATTGCAACCATCAAAATATGTCTTAGTAATCTAATTTACAATTAAAATCACTATACATGTATAACCAAACAAAAACATGAATTGAATCAATTGAAATTAATTTGAATTAACAAGGAAATATTAAGAATGTGAAGTCTCTATGTAAGTATAAAGGATGATTTGCAACCAAGAATTCATGAAAGTTTATCTAAATAAAATAAGCTTCAAACAACTTTCAATTCATTAGAAAACATAATCAATTATCACATAATGAAATTATAAATCAAGAGGACTCGAGCATGTGAAATGAGACGAAATTAAACCATAATCGACCAAATCAAATTAAAACCGGCAGCAACTACACATAAACAATGATATCCGAAAATTCACATCAACATATTCAATAATCAAAGGACATATCACATCCATGTTAAAACATTAGAAAATAACTCGAAAGAAATCAATCATGCCATCAACACCTTTCAATTGACTCAAGCAACATAGTGTTGACGTTAAACGACATATAAATTGTCATTAGAGTCTCATAGATTTATCATAAACATAACATTGTCACCTAAACATCACCATATTCAGCTTCACAACATCAAAATCTAACAGAACTCAAAACATAAACATATTCAAATCAAAAAAGGCCATCGAACACTAATGCAAGTTTAAACGCACAGCTGAAATAGATTAAACATAAACACTACTGTGCAATCAAAACTTAATTAATACCGACCTAAAAATGCAGAAATTTGATAGGAAACAGTGATATCTTGTTCAACAGAGTGTTTGGAACTAATCCAAAGGCGTGTGTTGCTGCTTCTAGAGAGGAAGCTAAACAGGGGGAACTTGGAGTGAGTGGAGTTTCATGATGGAGTTGGTGGTGGTGGAGACAGCGGTTTGAAGAAGGGTAAAGAAAGTGACGGAAGGAGGGTGAGTGAAAAGATAGTGCATGGTGGTTGAGAAGCTCACGGTGAAGGAGGAGTATGGAGGAAGTTTTGGTCGAGAGAGATAGGAGGTTACGATTGAAATGGAAGGAAGGTGTTCCGCGGTGATGAGGGTTTGAGAGTGAGGAGGAGATACAAGGTGGATGGAAAGTGGGTTTTACGAAGATGAAGAAATGTACATGAGGGGTATGAGATGGGCAAGATACAAAGGAATTTCTTTTTGGATCCGGTCCTCTTTTTCTATCTGCCTCCGCCTCTATTTCCTTCTTTTTCAACCATTATAAATTATAACATATATATACACACAAAATTAGGTTTAAGCAATTTTTATAATGCCTAAAATGACCATAATGATAAAATGGACTATTACGCCCCATAGGGTAAAAATTAATCTATCCGGAAATATTTTTGTTTTGATTGTTGGAGATAAAAAATGGACACTTAAAATTGTCAAAACGATAAAATTTGGACAATAAATTATCGGAAAAAGAAATGAGCACATTAAAATAATCTAAGGGTCTCAAAGATTAAAGAAAATTTATCAAAATGTTTACAATCGAAATAAAATGATAATAAAGAATACCCAACTTTAAAACGCTCACGGCTAAAAATGAGACTTCAAAATGTATCGAAAAATTAGAGAGAGAGCACATTTTCATGATCTACGCGACCCGTAGGTTCATAAAGCAGTGAGTTAAAGGCAAAAACTTGAAATTTTTTCCCGCTAATTTTTCCGCACAGTGTCAAATCGCTTTTAACGGTTTGTCTATAAAATCAAAATATCAATATCATCGACATATAAATAACTTAACACAATGCAAGAAGGATGTAAGGAGATACAAATGAATGAAGTGGAATATCAGGTATTTTACAACTATAAAATGATGCAAATATCGATTTAAATAGACTTTTGGTCAATTTAAATATGACTAACGATGCAAATGTGATGAGTGAATGATTATTAATGTTAATGGCCTCATGGAAGCGCATGGAGATGAATGTGAAGCCTAAGCCAAATAAAATCGAGATAGGAGGGAAAATTTTGGGGTGTGACAGTTGCCCCTATTTAAACATCTTTAACCAAAGAATTCGAACAAACAGTCTTTGAATTAACGGAGTGAAAGATAGTTTAAATACCTAATACCCAAAAGTTTGTCATGCTATGAAATGAGTATGGAATGAATATCATCTTCGAATGCAAAATGAAATCATATGAGAGTGCAATGAACTAAGTAAAACACGAATTTCCTCTGGGGATGAAAGATCATTTTCAGTATACTGGCTGAAATGGACTCCCAAAGTTGACAAATCTTCACTTCATTGATAAATGCTGACAGAAGATTGCAACGATTCTTCAACGGGGATAAACAAACCATATTCAACACACTAGTGTGACATAGATGTTTCTGAAGTCGGCAGGTCTAATCCTTCTCGCATTCTTGTTGATAAAAGATTATAACGAACATGTACAAACATGTTAGACAACTTTTGAGTTGGCAACCCCTTCATTCTGCATGAGGTAGCTTCATCGGGGATAGAAGAATCAAGTTCATCACCTTTGACTGTTACTAAAAAACTCTCATGATAAATAATATTTGATTTGCTGACATCATACTGACAATATGTTGTAGCATGTAGATATGCGGGTCAACTTCTAAGTTGGCAAAATGTTCTGAGATCAAATGAACATCCTAATTGGTGGATATTTATTTATTGGGTAATCGAGGACTTACTGGGGAGATATACACACCAGAAGTTCAAAGGGGATCTACTGAGAATAGCTCAGAGAAATAAATCTGTAGAGGTCACTTGCCACTATGATTTATTGGATAGAATCTTGAAAATACCCTAAATAATGTTGTAGTAATCCTTATTGAAGGAGACTCGCTTGGGAGTAAATGAAGCTCTGTTGGGGAAAAATTCACAAGAAAGCCATGTGGAACGTTACTGGGGTTAGAATCAACAAGCTCCAAACTCGCAACTTTGGCCGGAAATTCTTTAAAACTCCATGTTGTGAGAGATAAATTTATGTTGAATGGGGCCAGGAACTCACTGGGGAAATAAACACACCAGAGGCTCGTAGGGAGATTAATTTGGAACACCTTAGAAAATAAGGTTTATAGAGGATTATTGTCATTTTAAGACCTACCGAGAGGACTGTTATCTAACATAATCTGAAAAGATTTGGTTAAGAATAAAAATACTTAGGATACCGCAATGGTAATCCTTGATGGAGAAGAATCACTTGGGGAGCAAATGAAGCTTTCGTGGGGAAATTTTCACAAGAAACTCTGTAGGGAACAGCACTAGGGAAATCCAAGTAGAGAATTCTGTTGACACAAGAGTTCACTGGGGAGTAATCGATCTCTTCTCTGGGGAAGAAGTTCAACTTGAGAGTTGACGCTACTGCCAATTTCATTTGAAGAGGCATTCAAATTATACTAGGGAGAAGAATTAAGTCTTCTGTTGTAGAAATAATCCTCAAAGCTTGCATTTGAATTCATTTTGAAAGATCCCAAGTCCTAACTGAGGTTTATGCATGAATATATTGTGTATGATATGTATGAGTGAAGTGACGTGATGAATGCATGACGATGATTTATGTGATGATTTATGAATGCAGGCATGCATGGACTATCCGATATATACCAAATAATATTCGGACCTTGAAGGATGAATTGCCAGACGAGAACTGACTTTAAGAGAGATCACTAGACGAGAACTAATGAAAAATATTAACCACCAGACAGAAACTGGTGAAATGAATTTAACAACCAGACAGAAAGTGGTGAAATGATTTTGATCAACAAGATGAAAACTGGTAAAGAGCTTTTAACAACCAGACAAAAATTGGCAAAAGAAATGTTTTTTTAACCACCAGACGGAGACTGGTGAAATAATCTTAACCACCAGAGGGAAACTAGTGAAATGATTTAGATCAACAAGACGGAAACTGGTGAAGAGCTTTTAACAACTAGACGAAAACTGGCGAAAGAAATTTTTAACCACTAGATAAAAACTTGTGAAATAATTTTAACAAACAGACAGAAACTGGTGAAAACATCTTAACCACCAGACGGAAACTGGTGAAACGTTTTAATCAACTAGATGAAAACTGGTGAAAACATCTTAACCACCAAACGGAAACTGGCGAAACGTACCAAACAAAGTCAGATTTTAATGGCATAAGATATGATGTATGATTGATAATGCATGAAGATGTTTTGACTGTTTGACTGGTCAAGACCAAGAAAGACTCTTGAAACAATTTTCATATCAAAAGGAAGTTGTTATCATAATTCCCTGCCACTCAAATTAAATACAAAAGATGTTGATGCTCGACAAAAATTCTACTTGAGCAACTTGAAGATACAGAAAGGAATCGTTCGTATGTAGTGTTCCTTGCCCCAGTCTGTTGGGTCTCTGAAGGAGATTTTCTTTGAGAGTACATTGGAAGCAGCTTAGAGTAACCTAATACTGAGATGACTTATCCTGGAATTTGCATTCCAATGCAAGATTCCCCTAATTAATATATCCTCAGAGAGATTTTATCGTATCTCGACGTAACTGCCCCAGATTGACTGAATCTTGAAGGATTGACTTCATTGTGCTATAGAAATAGCATGAACTAGTGTATGTCTTGGAAAGACTTCAACGTCGAGGTGACTGCCCCAAATTGACTGAATCTTGGAACGACGTGCCCCAGGCTAATTGATCTCTGGACAATGCCTCTATTAGTAGGTTTCTCGGATGCTTTTCCCCTGCTTGGGTCATTTAAGAATGACTATTGATTGTTCACTAATGGAACTATCTTTATGCTAATTTTAATGCAATGTTCATGCAAATTTTTCATGCAATGTTAATTTTTGAAATGGTAATTTTAATGCAATGTTCATGCAAATTTTTGAAATCAACTTCATTATTGGAAATGATAAGGAAAAAGAAAACAGTGAATGGACCACTGGTTTATTCAGATAGTGAAAGACAATGTAGAAATTTGATACCAACACAGATGATTAGAAAATCTCTTTAGGAGTCAGGTTACGCAACCTTGCTGAGTATGCCTTCGAAAGAAACCTTGCTTCAATTAGGTCTTTTGAGGGTTGTAATGTGGTTTGGTTCATGGTTTAAGAAACAAAGGAAAAAGGCTCAAAGTTTATTTGTACCCACCCCTTCTTCATGATATTCTTCATTCCTACATTCAGCTTACTTGATACAAGCACTCACCTTCTTTGAAGATGGTTGAGGAATCGACGAGGTTTCTTGGACACGATAATCGTCGACCTTTTGACTTTAACGAAGGATGAGTCTTCTCGGCCACGACGACCACCAACCCTTTGGCTTTGGCGGAGGACGAGGCTTCATGGACATGATAGTCACTCACATTTTTGTTCTTAGTGTCTCACGTCACATAACTTTGTTCTTTGCTCAAGATTTTTTGGTAATCCTTTTTGAATTTTTTTTTCTTTTTCCTTTTTTTTATTCTCTTTTTTTTTTTACGAGTCATGTTGTAACGCTCGGAAATTTAATTAATTAATTAATTAAATAAGAATTTAATTATTGAAAATTAGTTGAAGCCGAGAATTATCGAAATTATTATAAGAGGCGTAATTGGATTAATATGTTGATTTGAACTGTTTAGTTTGAAGTCAGATTATTTAGTCGGTTAGTCAGAGAATTAATATTAGCAATAATATTATTATTCAGTGTGGGCCTATTTCGAAGTTAGAAGTAGTAATAAGGGAGGTGTAGTATTAAGCCCAAAGTAATACTAAGAATAATAGTATTATTGGTATTATTACTATTATTAATGAAGTGGAATAGGGCAAAAGGTTTGTAAAAAGAACAATACGTAGAGAAGTGAAGAGATTGGAAGAAGAGGAGAAAAACAAGGGTTTGAAGAAAATTGCCTTAGGGAGGAAATTGCAGACCGAAAGCCAAATTGAAATTCGATCGGAACTGCGTAGAGCGACCTTCAATTCAAGGTAAGGGTGGGGTTCTAATTTTCTAATGGATTGTATGATGAGTAGTATGTGGAAACATATTTTTTATGGTTTTAAAATTGATAGGTTTTGATGAGAAATTCTTAAATAAGATGAATAATTGTGTCTTGATGTTTCTATTGAAATGAATTTTTAATGCATTTTACTCTGCTCTTGATTTTTGAGGTCATAAATAGTGTTCCTACTAGCCTTGCTAAATGTGAATTGGTTGGTACATAACTGCAAGTGGTTTATTAATCATGTTGGTCATTGAATAAATATGTTTGATTTAGGATTTTAGTAGTACTAGTAGCTTGTTTCTTAATTTTAGAATTTCACTTAGTTAAAAAAAAAAAGGTAAGTAACTATTATTGGATTTACTGTGTTGAAATAATGTACATGAATGATGTTTTGTAGGAGTAGGCTGTCTATTCAATGCACGTTTCAACTTATATAACAATTTTTTTTCTAAAAGAAAGAAACTAGGATATAGTTATGGTAAGGAAAACAATGATGGCACTATGAACTATAAACAACCCAAGTATAAGATTAGTCTTTTATATAACAATTTCACTATATCATAATTATTTAAATCCTTACTATTGAAATGTATGCTCTCTCGTCTCTCTGTCAAATTGTCAATTCAAAGAATTGTGTTACTAACATATTTATTACACTATTATAATAATAATAATAATAATAATAATAATAATAATAATAATTATTATTATTATTATTATTATTATTATTATTATTATTATAATATTAATGATAATGATGATTTAATATTCTTAATAAGATATTTTAGGATTTTTGGAATTAGAGATAAATAATTAGATCAACAAGTTAATTTAAATTATTTTCATTTCTAATAAAATTATTAGAAGTGTCAATAGAGTTGTCAATGGTGTTATTAGAGTTGTCAATAATGTTGTTAGAGTTGTCAATAAAATTGTCAAGAGTTGTTTTGAGTTATTAAGAGTCATACTTTAAGTGTTTTAGGTGATTCTGACATGTTTAAAGTTGTCAGTGTTGTTTTTGAGTTTTTTAAAATAAATCTAATAAGCCGTAGAATAAGCCGAAGAATTAAAGGTAAAAGTATTTGACCTTTAGAGTTATTTTAGTATTACTTGAGTCAGACCATTAACCAATTATTTTCATAAATATTATTTTACACACAAAAGTTGTCGGTAGTAATTTTGAGTACTTAGAGTTATTTTAGAATCGTAGGGATTGTGGTGGTTTAATAGTATTTCAAAGTAGAAAATTTGAGTAATTTAGCAGAAGATTAATTAATTGAAAATAGTCGAAATAGTCTGAAAAATTACGTGGTTTGTTTGTATTTATTTTGGTTGATTCGGTGCGTTATGTGTTTGCTGTAAATTGTGAATTTGCAGGTGGTAAATTGTGTTTTGTTGTTTTCGTTAAATTATTGTTGTTGTATAAATTGCAAGGTTGCAGGTTGTGATGAAATTGGTTGTGTTATTCTGTGTTGTTGTTTTTCCTTGTGATGTGTAGTGATGTTATGATGTTGTGATAAATTTTGTTGATAATGCGATGTTGTAGGGAAATTTAGTGACGATGAGTTACCTCTATTTATTGGTAACAATGGTGATATAGGCTTATGCCTTTGCGATGAATGATGAATGTTGTTGTTGTGTGTGATGTTGCATTCATCGAGTCACATACATGTTCATACTTTGCGACGGTCTGGATTGGCTAACTTCGACGAAGGCTTATGCCTTGGCCTTGATGGCAAACACGGTAATGATGAAGGCTTATGCCTCGGCCTTGATGGCATACACGATGGGGTTCTGCAATAGTACCACATGCATGTACATTTAAATAATTTTTGCAGCACGCTGCATATTTGATTTGTTATGATGGTGAATTTGTTGTTGTGTTACGTTGATGAATATGTTGTGATAAATGTTGTTGAGTCAATAAATTGTTGTTGTTGTTATGATTATGTTTGGGATAGTTGGTTGTGCGAATAAGTTGTGAAGCGGTTCTTTACATTATCTTAATTCTAATATATTATTTATCATACGATCTATTAGATTGTTAGATATCTCACCCCCTTCTGTTGTGATGTTACCTCTACGTGGGTAACGTGCAGGTAATGAAGAATAAAGATCTAGTTGATGTTAGTTCGAGACGGTGTTGTCGCTCTGATACGTAGCACTCGAGGGGATAAACGATTGTTTTATTTACTGTTATATTCTATTATGTTGATGGAATACACATGTTTTGATTTCTCGTTGATTAATCAGTCTGTTGTTGAAGTTTAAGTTGTTTTACCAAGAAGTTTGATTGTTTTAAAGTTGTTTGAGTTTTGATGAAGATGCTATGATTTATTCTCAAAAGTTTAACGTTGTGAATTCATTGCATAGTTATTATAAAAGTTGATTTATGTTTAAAGATTAAACAGGTTGTTGAGTTCATCTTTTTGATTAAAAAGTGTTATGTATCTGTTTTAAATGAAATTACAAGTTGTGTTTTTAAGTTGAAAATGTGATATCCCAATTGCTGTTTTAGAAATTTTATACTCTAATTTATTTATAATTACCGGGTAGAAATTGGGGTGTTACACATGTGACCTCGAGTTATCTTCGATTAATTGGAAGTAATTGTGATTATCTGAGTCCTTAGTGGATGAGGGATGACCAATGTGGTATCGTCATCCGTTGACCTCCTAATGTGCGAGAGATAACCATTGTTGAATCCTCCTTTGATGCACACTATTGATAGACGAAGGTCGACTATTGGAGTTTTGAATTTCTTCAACCTTTTGAAAGATAACCATTGTTGTATCCTTTGATGCACATTTTTTATGAGTTTTGAACGCTTGATCAGATTAACTGAACACTAACCTACCCCTGGTTAAAAATAAGGGTTTTTCTAAATAGAAAAGAAACTCCTACTTCAAGGCTCAAAGGGGTTAACGAGGGCCTATCTCCCTTATAACTCCGGTGTTTGGGAAGTTGAAACAATGCATGTACCTCGTTAGCAAATTTTTATTTGAAAGCATTCTTACAAAAATTATGGGTATTTTGTTATCATCATCCTCCCTCCAATCTTTGCATAACCAAAAGTTTGATAAAGACAATAAACTAGAAGAAACAATGATATATATTTTTCTTTTTGCAATAAAGATGACAAAATGAGTGAACACGAATGGATTGATTCAAAATAATGCATGCTCATTTCATTAATATTACCATTTAAAAAACAACAAACTTAAAAGAAAACAATACATTAACATACAAAGAAAATGCCAATGAAAACTAATAAAGATGCCCCAAGGATCGCCAGCTTCAAGGATGAGCTGTCCTTTCTGATTCACCAACTTCAGAGGGATGATTCTTGCAATCTTGGTACTCATTTGAGTATGGGGTCGCCATTCATAAATAGATTTCCTCCTTGAAGAGTCATGTACTTCTGGTCAATCAACTTTTGAACTTTGGCTTTGCAAGGATTGCAATCCTCTGTTGAGTGTCATACCGTACCAGGATGGTATCCACACCATGCATTATGATCATATCTTGGCGGGAATGACTTTGGTGGCTTAATGAACTTGGGAACCACCAATTAATTTTGAACCAGATATGGTAGAAGTTAATTGTAGGTCACTGGAATTGGATCAAGAGGAGCATTCCTTATTTCCAAATTACTTCGAGGTTTGCATGGATTATGATGCCGACTTTGATATCCATGACCTTGAACTTGCTTTTTTGCATGAGGAATTCCCCATGGTTGCTGGTACTGTGGACCGAGAAGTATCGGGTGTTGATACTGAACAATTTCTACATACGGAGGTTCACCATAAGATATAGGAGGTAGAGCTTGCGGAGCTTTCCAAATTGCATTGGTTTCATAATCCTCTTCTTCCATTTGAGAACCTCTAAAGAGTTTTTTCTCAACAGCTTGGCTACTCGAGGTTCTTGGAGTCTTCCACTTTGAGACCACTCTCAATGCGTTCTCCCACTATCACCAAGTTTGAGAAGCTTGATGATGCATAACCTATCATTATTTCGAAGTATGAACTAGGTAAGGTATTCAAAAACAAGTCAACCAACTCCCTATCAAGCATTGGTGGTTTAACTCGAGCAGCCACCTTTCTCTATCTTTGAGCATAATCCTTGAACAACTCGTTAATATTCTGAGAAAGATTCTGTAATTGAATACAGGTTGGAGCCATGGCAAGGTTGAACTCGTATTGTTTCATGAATGAGGAAGATAAGTCTTTCTAATTGTGAAAATCCTTTTTCTCCAGTTGCGTATACCAATCCAGAGATGTCCCACTGAGACTGTCTTGAAAACAATGGACGAGAAACTTTTCATCATGAGCATATGTAGCCATCTTGCGAACAAACATCTTCAAATGAGTCTCTGGACAACTAACACCTTTGTACTTCTCGAAGTTTGGCATCTTAAACTTTGGTGGAATCACGACATCTGGCACTAAACAAAGATCAGCAGCATCCAGACCAAAAGTATTTTTCCCTTTCAATACCCTCAATTGTTCCTTCAGATCAAGACACATTCGCCTGACTTTAGTATCTTGAGGAGCTCTGATGTTGACCATTGAATTTGTTCCTTGAGGATTTTGCACGTAATTTGCAAACCTAGGCTTCATAATAACATGAGGATGTATGATACAACCCTTTGAACAGTTGACTATCTTTGGATCATAGGGATTGCATTGGATAGAACATTGAGCATCAATTAAGGTTGAATAGGATCATCCACTGAGAGGAGAATCGTACATTTGATTAGACATCACGAAAGCTTGACATGGAATCAACATGATGCAGAAACATCCGGCATTGTTCTTCGAAGAAGCCAGCATGACTTCCAACATTTGGTCCATCTTGTCTTTCACAATATCCAGGTCCTATCTCATCGCAACTTGATTATGTTCCAACCGGTCTATCGGACTTTCCATGAGTGCAGGAAATCAACTAACTGGCCAGGAATAAAAGGTAACATGAGATTTTGTAGTGGAGGAGAAAATGAATGCATGTTGATGATTGCAAATGCATGATTTTCTTTATATTTTTGAATGCAAATGACTTATTTTTTATTAAAATGCAATGCAATGGTAACACATGTAAGAATGTAATGTGATGATATCATATTAATGTTATGCACGAAATCACAAGTAAAATTAAATATACAAAGGTTTAAAAAGGATGGTCGGACATGGTTTCGACGTCTACCCAACAATTCCCCATACAAGATGGTTCTAATGTTTTTTTGCTAAATATTTCTTGGAATCTCAGATCCCCTTTTAACAAATATTATCATCACGCGAACGGCCTATGTGTTGATAGTATTTTCAAAACTATACTCCAATAAACCTCTCTTAAAGGGATACTCAAAATCCTTTATTTGAGTGGTCGGTCTCGGTTTGGATATCCTAAAAAAGAACTTAGAGTTATAGGTCATTTGTCCAGAAATTGATGTCCTGCACTATCATGTGGGGAAACAACCTCCTTAAAACAACCAACTCTAAGCCAGAGTCTTCGCTTCTGTCCACAAGACATTGGAGTCAGGTGGACCTAGGCTACGCAACCCCTCTATCCTAAATGTTACCTAGAAGCCTGTGTATTGGGCTTATCTATGTATCATAACCAACAAGTTCCCAACATAATAATATATATCAATGGGATAATATATAAAGCGTAAAGAAATAATAGACAATGAATAACATATAAACATCAAGAAGAAAGCAATAAACAAAAACACAAACACGCGAAGAACTAAACAAGGATAGACTCTCTAAGTCTTCCCCAATGAAGTCGCCAGTTGTGATAACTGGTTTTTTCATCGGTTATTTTTAAACAATGAATTCGCCACCTAATTTTATTTGTTCATAAAGAACGGGAAAATATAGATAAAACCCACGAAGTCGGATAAGGCGGTCTACGAGACTTAAAGATATGGATTCAAGAGTCGGTTATGCAAGGGGAAGGTATTATCACCCCTCACATCCATCGTACTCGATGGGAACCATTAAATTCGTGTGTGTTTAAGTGTGTTTATTAAATTTGCTTACTTCTAAGATTAAGAAAGGAGAAAGAAGAAGGGTCTTTATTTTTAGGTTTTTTGGGCTCGCCAAAGACATCGCATCTTGTGCCTACGTACTCCCCGTGCAATGGGAAAGTCCGAGTTCCGTAGATTCTCTTAAAAATGTCTTGGTTGGTTTTGTTGATTTTATAAGAAAAATAGTGCATTAGACATTTCAAATGTTTGAACTTTGACTTGTTTAGTTTGTTTGAAAAGCTAAGTTTTTCTTCGTATTTGAAATGGATATTGCACACTCTTTGTAAGAAAAGAGTTTGATGATCGCATATGAGCGAGAAAAATGAGTTTGAGTGAGTTGAGTTAATTTTAAGTGGGTGAAAATTACCAAAACATTAAGCTATCATCTAATGATTCAAATACTAGAAATTGGACGAGTGAGTTCATCCAATCGTCTATCATCCCAAAAACTTTATTATGAAATTGGTGAAGTGAAACGAGGTTCACGTTATTAAGTGTTTTAAGTGAAATAAAATATTTAACTTATTGGACTATCATCCAATAACCTAAATATTCTAAATTCGATTAAATTGTAGGGCTATCATCCAACAACTTAAACGAATGCCACTATGTTTTTTTTGTGGATAGAAGTATTTAGCTTATTGGACTACCATCCAACAACCTAAAGATTTCCAATTCGATTAAACCTTCGGACTATCATCCAACAACTTAACAGAATACCGCTCTAGTTTTTTTTGTTGACATGGATAGAAGTTTTTAGCTTATTGGGCTATCATCCAACAATCTAAAGACTTCAAGTTTGTTTAAACCGTTGGGCTATAATCTAACTATTTAAAGAAAACATCATCCAAGTTTTTTTATAAAATTCATTTTTTGAAAACAAATTCAATTGAATTAATTTGATTTTGAAAATGTTTTATAATGCTTTAGTGTATGGACCAAGAGAGATTGAATCGGGTCATAATTAATCAAGTATATGAACTTAATTAGTCTCGTGAAGATAAGTGCTCATATCTTCAACTATGAAACCCTTGTACATGGATAATTGGTATATGGACCAATGCTTATTTGGGTTATGGTTAATCGATGCAAACTAGGACTCTGATTAACCTTGTGATAATGGTCATGCCCATTCTCAACTATGAGACCCTTAAGGAATTTGGCGTATGAGCCAAGATGGGAAATGAAATTATTTGCGTCAAGTATGTGGAGTGTACAATAGTGAATAATTCATACAAGCATACATGAGGTGAGTAAAATAATTTAGCACACAATACACGTCCAAATCGTTTAAATAATTATTAGAATAATAATTTTATTTTGATAAAATTAATTAATAGTTTAATCAATAATATCGAATAAAATTATCTTAGACTAATAATTATTTAATACAAAATAAATTTTATTTGCATGTAAAATAAAAATTAAAAAGAGGTAAGGGTTTAGAGGTGAGCTGTTTTGAAGCTAGATTCGATGGTGTAGTAGATAAGAAGTCCATTTGACCCAAATAAAAGGAAAGAAGATAAATAATCTACGAACGAAGAAATTGCATCATGTAGGCTCGGGATGTTTGGTAAAGGCGTAAAGAATCGGCTAAGCTCAACGTATCGGATGAAAGCTGAGTAGAATTCCCTACATCACACGAGATACAAATAAAACCAACAACGCGGATAAGCTTGCAAAGCTCAAGTATTAATTATTGAACATTGCACTTTATTAAATTAAATTTAGAATAGATTCATTTAGGAATCAACTCTAATGAGACAAACAATATATTTGTGTTCATACGCACTCGAAAGTCAAATCGAATTCAAAGTTTAAAATCGCAACACAATGAAGATCATTACAATATAATTTGAATTTATTTACAAATGAATTGAATAAAGTATAAAAAATAAAATTATTATGTAATTATATGTTTACATTACTAAACAAATGAATAAAAATACTAAGTATTTTTATATTTATAAATACATTACTAAATATTAAATAGAAATAGTAATTCAACATTAAAATGCTATGAGCAAGTGTAGATGTGCCAATTGAAAGTGAGTGCTTTTGAACAATTCTTGGATGTATTTACAAATAGAAAACTTGTTTGTAGCATAAGTGTGGGATAAAAATGCAATGAAATTAAATTGCAACCATCAAAATATGTGTTAGTAATCTAATTTACAATTAAAATCACTATACATGTATAACCCAAAAAACATGAAATGAATCAGAATTGAAATTAACTTGAATTAACAGGAAAATAGTAAGAATGTGAAGTCTCAATGTAAATAGAAAGGATGAGTTGCAACCAAGAATTCAAGAAAATTTCTCAAAATAAAACAAGCTTCAAACAACTTTCAATTCATTAGAAAACAAAATCAATTATCACATAATCAAATTGTAAATCAAGACGACTCAAAGCATTTGAAATGGGACCGTGTTAAAAACATTCGTAAATAACTCGAAAGGAATCAATCATGCCATCAACACCTTTCAATTGACTCAAGCAACATAGTATTGATGTTAAACGACATATAAATTATCATTAGAGTCTCATAGATTTATCATAAACCTAACATTGTCACCTAAACATCACCATATTCAAGAGCTTCACAACATCAAAATCTAACAGAACTCAAAACATAAATATATTTAAATCAAAAAAGGCCATAGAACACTAACGCAAATTTAAACGCACAGCTGAAACAAATTAAACATAAACACTAGTGTGCAATCAAAACTTAATTAATACCGACCTAAAAATGCAGAAATGTGATTGGAAACATTGATATCTTGTTGAACAGAGTGTCTGGAACTAATCCAAAGGCGTGTGTTGCTGCTTGCAGAGAGAAAGTTAAACAGGGGAAACTTGGAGTGAGCGGAGTTACGTGATGGAGTTGGTGGTGGTGGAGATAGCGGTTTGAAGACGGGTAAGGAAAGTGACGGAAAGAGGGTGAGTGAAGTGATAGTGCACGGTGGTTGAAAAGCTCATAATGAAGGAGGAGTATGGCGGAAGTTCTGGTCAAGAGAGATAGGAGGTTACGGTTGAAATGGAAGGAAGGTGTTCCGCGATGAGGAAGGTTTGAGAGTAAGGCGTAGATACAAGGTGGATGGCGAGTGGGTTTTACGAAGATGAAGAAATATACGTGAGGGGTATGAGATGGGCAAGATGAAAAGGAATTTCTTTTTGGATCTGACCCTCTTTTTCTATCTGCCTCCGCCTCTATTTCCTTCTTTTTCAACATTTATAAATTATAACATATATATACACACAAAATTAGGTTTAAGCAATTTTATAATGCCTAAAATGACCCTAATGATAAAATAGACTATTAAACCCCCTAGGGTAAACATTAATCTATCCGAATTTTTATTTATTTTTTATTTTTTGAGATAAAAATGGGACACTTAAAATTGTCAAAAACAATATAAGTTCATACACTAAATTATCCAAAAAAAAATAAAATGAGTACATTAAAATAAACTACAGGTCTCAAAGATTAAAAAAAAATTATCAAAATGTTTACAATCGAAATAAAATGATAATAAAGAATACCCTGCTTTAAAACGCTCACGGTTAAAAACGAGACTTAAAAATGTATCAAAAAATTAGAGAGAACATATTTTCATGATCTGCGCGACACGTAGATTCATAAAGCAGTGAGTTAAAGGCGAACACTTGAAACATTTTCCCGCTAATTGTTTCGCACAATGTCGAATCGCTTTTAACGGTCTGTCTATAAAACTGAAATATCAATATCATCGACATATAAATAACTTAATACGATTAAAGAAGGATGTAAGGAGATAAAAATGAATGAAGTGGAATATCGAGTATTTTACAACTATAAAATGATGCAAATATCGATTTAAATAGACTTTTGGTCAATTTAAATATGACTAACGATGCAAATGTGATGAGTGAATGATTATTAATGTTAATGGCCTCATGGAAGCACATGCAAATGAATCTGAAGCCTAAGCTAGATAAAATCGAGATAGGAGGGAAAATTTTGGGGTGTGACAGGCTGGCTCACATGCATGTGCAATGTCCTTCCGACATCCCTCCTAATATTTTGTAAATAACTTATCTGGTTCACTTTGAGGAAGTCTAATTGATTTGACGAAAGTCAGATAAGAAGGGTAGATATCGTCAGCAAGATAATATGCCATATTATATGGACGTTGACTCACAAAGAAGTTCACTCTTGGAGTATTTCCCTGTTCAACATCATCGAACACAGGTGAACGGTCTAGAACGTTTATATCGTTCAATGTGCCCAAACATCCAAAAAAGGCATGCCAAATCCATAGATCATAAGTTGCAACTACTTCAAGAATAACAGTGGTGGTTCCCTTTTCTCCCCGAGTAAATTGACCTTCCCATGATGTAGAACAACTTTTCCATTCCCAGTGTATGCAATACTCCCAATCATCCCCGGGAATCCCTGCATTTCACTAACATGCAATATTATTTGCAGGATGTCTTAAGTTGGGGCTCTGAGATACACTGGTTCATAAAAATTTATGATTCCTTTAAAAAATCTATGCAAACACTCTAATGTTATAGTACCTCCTATTTTTATGTATTCATCGACCGCATCGGCCGCCATACCATATGCTAACATTCGCATGGCCGTGATACATTTTGCTAATGGAGATATACCTTCTTTTTGGCTGCATGAACTCTTTGGGTGAAGTAGTTTTCAACTAGATAGGTCCCAATAATTCGAAGGAACACATGGGAAGCAAAATAGAAAAATTAGAGAGAAAAAAGTGAATTTTTTTTATGAGTCCAAATCTAATGAACCAAGTCTCTATTTATAGAGAAAAAATGATGAATTTTGGTGAAAATAAAAATAAATAAAAATTTTATTTACTATAAAATAATTAATTTCAAATAATTAAAATAAAATAAAATCTAAATAATTAAAACAACCAATAAATTTTTGCAAAGTATTACATGTGGCCCCACTCTTTTCTCATTCAACATGTTGAATCTTTTCAACATCAATTAATCCACATCATACTCTGTGAACTGAACTTACATATTCAACGCATCATTTAGCACACCATTGTATGGATTTAACTATTGAATAACATATAAACTCTGAGTCAGATTTAACATCATAATGGAACAATACTACATACCTCAGAGTCTCTTTAATGTACCTCATAATCTTGACAACAACTTTGTAATGTGACCACTTCCGTTTATTTATAAACATACTAAACATTCCAATCGCATAATAAGTATAGTGTTACACAGATAGCTCAATGAGCCAACCAATTGTTTGGAAGTTGTAGCATCTACATCATCCCCCTAAACATCAGAATCCATCTTGTGATTTGTCTCAGCATGTGTGATTGTAGTCTTGTGATTTGTTAACTCAAATCTCTTCAGAAGCTCGAGCTCATACTTCAGTTTATGCAAAATGATACCCTTCTCAGAGTACATAATCTCCATCCCAAGAAAATATACCATATTTCCCATATCAATCGTCTCAAACTCATTCAGCAATACCTTCTTGAAGTTGACTATCTCTTATGGACAACATCATGTTAGCAATATGTCATCAACATAGAGACACATTAGAATCATATTGCCTTCAGAAGTATGTTGCACATAAACTCCATACTTCATCTCACAGTTTCTAAATCCATGCAGTTTGAAAAATGAAGCAATTTTTAGAATTCCAAGCTCTAGGAGCTTGTTTCACTCCATACAACGCTTATGTAACAAGTACACCATCCCTTCCAGATTATGTTTTAAAAAATAAAAGAGTTTGTGACACGTACACCTATTCTTATAATCGGCCCGTTCATAAATAAAGATTTCACATTCAGATGTATCAGAGACCAATTTCTATTTAGAGATATAACAATCATCAATCCCATTGTTTCATGTCTAGTTATAGGCACAAACATTTCAAATAATCTAGTCTATATTTCTATAGAAATCCTCTAGCTATTATCATTGCTTTGTATTTGCCAATTGATCCATCTGACTTTAACTTTATCTTAAAAATTATCTGTCTCTGATGATTTTCTTATCCTTTAGAAGTTTAGTCTACTCCTAAATCTTATTTTTTTTATGACCTAAATTGTTTATATTGTTTCCCTGTTCAAACTGCATAATAAAAATTCAACATAAAATAAATTTAACTAATTTATATATGTTCATCACTCGGATGAAAATCTAATTATTATAGAATACCACCTAAAATACATATATAATCTTTTATTATATAGCTTTAAAATTGTGCCAGATATGAAAATTTGAAGTCATTATAATGTTTGTTTCATATATGCTATAATTATAATTTATTGAAACTTTGAGCCATTTTGGTCATTATACTTATTGATTTATTTTATCTTTTAAACCGTAATACTTATTAAAAAATTTAAGATATTACCTATTTTTTATGTTAAAAATATTATTTCAAATGAATATTTTTTATATTATTTAAAAATAGAACAATTATAATATACTAAGCATAATTTTATCATTATATTTTAAGATGAATTATTTGAATTGATAGAATAAGATGGAATGAAGTGGAATGTGAAAGCTCTATCTTCCACATACATTTGTACTCTCCAACGGGACACCTTCTATCCACCGTCTGCGGAAAGTGTTTCGATACAAGTTAGTTGGTCCCTATCTCGAAACCATAGGCTCATTATACCACTGTTAGGTGGAAATACCGAGGAGGGAGCATGTTACATGGGACATACCTTTGTGAGAGAACACCACATATCCACCTAAAACCTTAAGGTGATAGGTGTGCGGGTTCTCCCACTTATAAAGTGTTCATTATTTCCTTTTCTAACCAATGTGAGACTTTTTCCTCACACTTGATTCTCAACACTCTCCTTCAAGTGTGAGTCACAATGCTCCCCCTCATGTGAAAGCTCTTTCTTTCACACACATTTCTCTTTCACACACACTTCTTTTCCACACACACTTGTACCACCGTTGGCACTCTCCAACAGAACACCTTCTATCCACCGCATGCGGAAAGTGTTTCGATACAAGTTAGTCGGTCCCTATCTCAAAATCAGGCTCTGATATCACTGTTAGGGGGAAATTCTGAGGATGGAGCATGTTAATTAGGATACACTTTTTGTGAGAGACACCCCACATATCCACCTAAAATCTTAAGGTGATAGGTATGTGGGTTCTCTCACACTTGATTCTCAACCCTCCCCCTCAAGCGTGAGTCGCAATGCTCCCCTCATGTGTTAGGGGGAAATTCTGAGGAGGGAGCATGTTAATTAGGATATACTTTTTGTGAGAGACACCCCACATATCCACCTAAAATCTTAAGGTGATAGGTATGTGAGTTCTCTCACACTTGATTCTCAACCCTCCCCCTCAAGTGTGAGTCGCAATGCTCCCCTCATGTGAAAGCGCTCCCCCTCATGTGAAAGCTTCTCTTCCACATACACTTGTATCACCGTTGACACTCTCCAACGAAACGAAACACCTTCTATCCATTACCTGCAGGAAGTCTGGTCCCTATCTCGAAACCATAGACTCATATATCAAAACCATAGGCTCATGATACCACTGTTAGGGAGAAATGCCGAGGAAGGAGCATGTTACATGGGACACACATTTGAGAGAGAACACCACATATCTACCTAAAACCTTAATGTGATAGGTGTGTGGGTTCTCCCACTTATAAAGTGTTCATTCTTTCCTTTTCTAAGCAATGTGAGACTTCTTCCTCACACTTGATTCTCAACAATAAAATAGAACAAAGACACTAAAAATTCATACATGAAATTAATTAAGAATAATTTAATTTAATTATTTGAGTTTATTATAAGAAATCTACATAAAAAAAACATGTAAAATAATTTTTTTGATTTATAAATATATATAAAAGAGTGAATACATATTTGTTAGCAATTAAAAAAATAAAAAATAGATATTTTTACTATAAATACATATAAAAAATACGAGACACAAGTTTATAAAAACTACGACACATATTTATCCTTAGTATATAATACAATATATGACAAATATTTTTTAGAAAAAAAAAATTTGTAAATTGTACTCGGTTTATACAGAAAAGTATAAAAAAGTACGGGATAAATATTTAAGTTTTATACATATAAAAAATATATTAGACAAATATTTTTTAAAAATATGTAAAAATTAAAGACAAATATCTAAACTAAGAAATCAATTATACTTCAAATTAACATAATTAACATGCACATAATTGGAAAAAAAACATAATGACCCTAATTATTTTAGAGTTTGACTAGTAATGTAAAACTTTTTATACTATCAATATATTACAATTATTTAATTATAATTTTTTTAAAAATTAAAATTAAAATTAAATTTTTTTAATAAATTAACTATTGTGATTAATTGAAGATGTCATTTTCTTTACACTGCATATGTGTTTCAATTAAAAATATCATTTTATTCAACTAAATTGAAAATGCATAGTGGGACGCACATTATAACACATCTTTAACCATTTATGTTGTTTAAATTAACTATATAAATTAAAATTTATATTACATTTTTTAATTAGTCAAATTCAATCCTTTTAAAATTTATATTTATGTGGTATTTTAAAAATTGGATCGGATCGATCGGTTGAACCAGAAACCAGTCATTAATCAATTTTATTTAATTGTTAGACCGTTTATATTATTGAACCGATATAAACCGTTAAAATTGGAAAAATCAACGATTTTTTTAATAGGTGTTTTAATTACTTTTTTATTTTTTATTTATTTTAAATTAAAATAATGTCGTTTTAATTATTTTAATTAAAAAAAATTAAAATTAAAATAAAAAAAATAAAAAAAATATTAATAAAAAATAAGAAAAAATAAAAAGTAAAACAAATTAATGATATCATTGACGAGAAAGTTGTTATGGATATAATTGATTTTATTTCAGATGATTTTAATATTGAAAAATGAAATTCTAACATTGAAACAATTTTCCTTTCTTTGAACTAAGTTTAATATATATTGAAGTTATTTTGTTATAAACTATCTAATTAGAGTATATTGCAATTAAACTTGGTTCGTAATTAGACTTGATAATTTTGTACTATTTTGTTACGTATGATACCTTTGTTTAAAATTTGAATTTAAATTATGAATTTATTAATTAATGACATGATATTTTAAAAAATTAAATATTAGTTATATTTTGTAAAGACCGGTCTATTCAACTGAATTATTCAACTGAATTATTCAATTTAATCTGATTTAATCGTGTGATTTGATTAATGATTCAGTGGTTCAACCAATAAATCAATGATCCAGTACCTTCACTAATTTAATAACAGGTCTAATTTTCAAAATATTATATTTATATTCCTATATAATACAATATTGCTATACAAAACCTTTTACACTATTTGTAAAAAATCCACCACCTTTAATGTTAGGAAAACCAAAAAATAATATAATTTTATTTTAAATGCTAAATTATATTTATTAAGCAAATACTTTTATCATTAACTTTATATTTTATTAAAACATGACGATAACAAACTTGTGTTATCTCATTGCAAAAGTACGAGTATTTATCTAGTTATTTTAATAGATTTAATGGATATGTAATGACATATAAAATAATTTTATATTATTATTTAATAGAAAATTAACTATTTACCATATCATTTAAAAAAATTTAAAATAAAAAATGTAATACAGTAGTATATACAATTATCATTGATTAACGGTGTATTATTGTTAATACATCACATATTTTTAATTTAAATTGATTATTCTAAAATGTAACACATTTCTTATATTTTAAGAAATTAATGTTAAATATTGATGGTTAAATTATTTTTATTCACCGTAATTCAAAGAAAGTGAATCGATTAATTTAATTTCGTAATTCTCTTTTTAACAAAAATTCAAATAGTATTGAATAATTCGTCTTTAGTGAAAGTTCATTTCTCACTAGAACTTAAATATTTATTTTTTTGTTTTATTTCTCATTTTAGTATTTTTTATTCTTTACTTTTATTTATGATTATTGCCCTAAATATCATCCTTTCATATAATTATTGCTTCAATCTTAGAAAGATTAAGGTCGGCGACTACGGACAAAAACAACTAGACACGCATATTTTTTAAAAATATATGCCGAACGAATTTCTTAATTAACAATTCTTGTAAAAGAATAAATTAAGAATTTGATAACCCAATTATTAAGCAGATTCATTGTGAAAGGGAATGAAGAAAAACATGCTAACAAACTAGGCAGGGTGATCGTTATGTGGCCAGAAACAAAGTACACACCATATTTTATCATCAAAATATCTAAACTTAGATATTGCCAGTTGATTTCGTTTGTGTATCCCACATGGTGTTATGGCTGAAGATTAAATTAGGCAGCATGTTATGTGGACCATTTATTTCCTTAAGTTGGTTGTTAATTGTTATACATGTGACTATGAGAAACTTACAATTTTGTAACAGTAAATTATATATATATATATATATATATATATATATATATATATATATATATATATATATATATATATATATATATATATATAAAGTGAGAATTAACCTACTTCAAGAGCAACTTTTTTAATTTATTCCAAATCATAGCTTTAAATTGAATCTAATCTAATGTTTAATATTTTGTAATAACTTTTTTACTTAGTTAACCATTCAATTAAAAAACAACAACAAATATAATAATTGAAGCTCTTGTCCTATAGATTATGGATGAGAGCATCTCCTTTACTTAAGAACTATGAAGATCAAAGAACTAAGAAATTTATGGGTGATAATGAAGTTATCCAAGAGAGAGATGAAGGTTAAAAAGCACTGAGGCAAATTGGGGAAGATGTGATGTCAAATAGAATCGAATTGGAGATTGAGAATGTTGTTGAATCCTTGGCTGTTGTGGTTCTTATTCCTAATACGGGGATTGTTACAAACATAGAAAAATCGAAGGCACGAAAAATGGAGTCGATAGAAAGTCAGGAAGAAAGCTACTAAGGAAATAATCAAGATGCTAGAGATTGATAAAGGAAAAGGCAACTTATGGATGTTATGATCCTGGAAGCATCCCCATAAGAGATTAGTTGTATGGAAAGAAACGCCGACAGGACACGGATGAACAACTATGTTGCAATTTGAATCTAGAGAATGTGTCTAACGACTAATACCGTCTACAACAATGAAAATATTAAACTAGAAATGCAGAGGGTTGGGAAGTCCTTGTGAAGTTTGAGCCTTAAGGAGGATCATTAGGGTTGATCACCCAAACCTGATCCTTTTGCTGGAGAAACGTCTAAAAGAGAAAGAATTACAATCTATTAAGTTTAAGTGTGGTTTTGAGAACAACTTCTTCGTGGATTGCAATGGATCTAGCAAGGAGAGGGCACACGAGCTTGTGTTAATGTGGAATGATAAGTTTTGTATCATAATTAAATATTTTTCTCTTAATCATATCAGTGGAGATGTTGTTGATGAAGATGATTCTCTTCCTTGGTCTTTTTTGGGTGTCTATGGTTTCTCGTCAGAGCAATTCAAATGGAACACGTGGATGCTTGTCCAATAATTATGTAGTGATATCCTGAGGAAGTGGATCTTCTTTTAGGACTTCAATGATAATATCTATGACAACGAGAAACTTGGAGGAATTTCCAGATCAAATGCCCAGTTTAATTGGGGAAGTCAAACAATTGAGCTTTGTGGTTTGCAAGATCTTGGCTTTGATGAATATCCTTTTACTTGGTCTAATGGGAGATTCGAAGATGACAACATCCAGTGCCAGCTTGATAGATTTTTAGCTTCTTCTAAAGGTGTGAATAGATTTCATCCAATTAAAGTCTCTCATCTCCCTAGATTTGGGGTTGATCACGAAGCGATTATGATTGAGCTTGAAAAACACATTGTAGATGAGGCTAGACCAAAGCAATATTTATTTAGGTTTGAAGATGTTTGGGCTAGATACATAAGGTGTGAGAATATTGTCAAACAAAATTGGGGGATGCTACTTTGGATGGTTTTTCAAAACTTAAAATAATGGCTGAGCTTGGGGAAGATTTTAAGGAGTTAAGAAGTGGATCTATTAATGCATAAATCAAAAGAATAGAAGAACTACTGAAGGGTGAGTCTAGGTGGGTAGCTAATGAGGAGGATATCAAAATGTTTAAGGCATTGGAAACACAAAATCACATTCTTCTCAAAGTGGAGGAAGTTATTTGGAAGCATCGCAATAGAGTGGATTGGTTGAAGGACGGTGATAAGAATACTAAGTTCTTTCATGGGAAAAAAATCAAACACAATCAGAAAGGTGAAGGGCAATAACGAGGTGATGTGCAGGGGTTGGGTGAAGTGCGAGACTATTTTTCTCTCATAATTTGATGATATTTTCTCGTCTTCAAATACTTCAAACATTCTTAATACTTGTGAGGTTGTGAAAAACAAGCTTAGTGAAGATCAGAAGAATTGGTGTGTGGGGTTGTTCACTAAACAATAAGTGGAAATTATGCTTTTTCAAATGCACCCTTTGAAGTTCTCGGATCCAAATGGGATCCCAATACCATTCTTCCAAAAATATTGGAATTTCATTAGGAAAGATGTTGAGAAAATGGTGCTAGAAATTCTTAATTATGAGAAGGATCCAACAAGAATAAATGAAACTTTCATCGCTCTGATACCTAAGTGTAAGAATCCCAAGTCCCTTAAAGAGTTTCGGCCTATTAGTTTGTGTAATGTCATTATGAAGCTAGTGACCAAAACAATTCAAATCGCATCAAACATATTCTTTCAAATACAATAGACATTAAACATAGTGCTTTTGTTAATGGGAGACTGATTACCGATAATGCTTTGGTCGTAATGGAGTGTTTTCATAGGATGAAGAATACAAGAAAAGGCAAGAAGGAAATTATGGACTTGAAGCTCGACATGTATAAGGCCTACAATAGGTTGGAATTGAGCTTTATTGGGGGGATTGACTTCTATGGGCTTTCCTGATCCGTTGGTGAAGTTGATTTCTAGATGAATCTCTTCTGTTTCTTACCATATTCTTCTCAACGAACAAACCACCAAAAAATGTATCCTGTAACGCCCGAAATATTTAGTTATAATTAGTTAATTAAATATTTTAAATAATTATTTTTGAATAACTATGTTGGTTGCGTCGGGGAATAATTCTGATAATAATATTATTATTATAAAGTCAGTAAAGTGGGCCTGAAGGGTGGCGTTGGTGATAGTAATGTTGGAGGTGTGGAATTAAGCCCAAATAGTAATTATAAGGATTATTAATATTTAAATTAATAATAATAAGAATTAGGATTTTTGGTTGTCAGTAGAAGCGAACATGGAATTGAGAACAGAAGAGACAAAGCGACGCAAGAAAGAAGATTTTGACGGAGAGAGGTGAATCGACCGAGGAATTCTAGAGAAATCTCCAATTATTAGGTAAGGGTGGAGTTCTTTCTCTATAATTGGGGTTATGATGGGCAATAGATAGTTTGGGATGTATGAATCACTAGGTTGTGTCAGTCGATGTGGTTAACCGTAGAAAATCCCAAATTAAGCTATGGGATTGTTGTTAGTCTGTATGTATGGTTGTTGTTGATCGAAAATAAAATGCAATTTTGTTGTTATGTATGATGTTGTTGTTAATTGTATGAAAAGAATGCACAAATTTTACTGCATATGTTGTACTGTGATTGTTGGTGAAGAATTGTGTCGATTGGAATTGCAAAATAGTGAAAAATCAGGTTTTTGGTGAAAAATACGCAGCATGAGTCGATGCATAATGTTATGGATCGATACAAGCAACTTTGCATTTAAAAACTAGGGGCACGAAAAAGGCTTGTATCGATGCATAGAGCCTTGTGTCGACTCATGTGGCGAGTTTGGGAGACTTGTATCGACCCATACGTGGTATCTATCGATACAAGTCAGCTTTGCATCAATACAAAAGAGACTTGTATCGACTCATATTGTATGAATTCAGAAAAACAGAAAAATGCAACACGTATGAGTCGACTCATACACAACTTGTATCGATACAAGCTATGTATGTATCGATCCATAGCCTTTTGCATAGATCCAAAGGTGGCAGCAAGTGAAAGATAATTTCTGAAATTTGTTTTGGTCGTATCTTCGCGACTGTAACTCCGATTTTGATGCCGTTTGGATCGTTGGAAAGCTAGGATCATGATTTAGCCTATAATTACATTGTTAAACACTATAGGTGAGAATTTGGATAGGTTGAGGTAGTTCTGTATGTGATTTCATCGTTGTTGTACGTTGTTCGTTGTTGAGGCTGGATGGCCAGCGTTGTTGGATTATGTTGTCGTTGTTGTTGTTGTATGCTGTTAATCTCATCGCATACGTACACTGCATAAAATATTGGCCTATGTTGGTAAAATACGTTGATCCGTTGGGGGAGATGTTGTTTACGTTGAAGGCTTACGCCTTGATGCCTCGAAATTACTGGCAATGGAATTACGTTGGGAGTCTTACTCCGTTGGTACCGCATGCATGTGCATTAGTCGAGTTGCATGTCATAATACTTATGATAATGTTGTTGTGATATTTGGATTACGTTGTTGTGAATGATTGCGAGTTGTTGTGAATAGTTGCATGTTGTGATGAATAGTTGTGTGTTACCGTTGATTACTCGTGTGATTACAAATGGTGATGTTATATGATTTCGAACTGTATATCGTTTATCATAATCTTAATTATATAGTTTGATATCTCACACTTTGCTTGTTTTCTCTGTTACCTTTATATTGGTAACGTGTAGGTGATCATGAGGAGTAGTCTTTGCTGATGTGGTTCTGGTTTAGTGTCGTTTGCTCTGATACGTAGCACTCGAGGGAAAATGCGCGTTGTTTCTATTATTTCGTTGTTTTATGTTAGAACTGATATTGTTGAATAATCATGAGATGTTTTTTTTTCTTCTTTGTAGAACCATTTGAATTCCGTTGCATGTTTAATGAACTGATTACATTGTTAACCGTTGAGTAGTGTTATGTATCTGTTGAAGAGATAATGACATGTTTACGTTGTGTTTATGTTGATTTGTGGCATTCCGATTATGTAGATTTTTAATAAACGATGATTTTTGAAAACTCTGATATTTTACTAAATAAATACGTGGGGTAGAATCGGGGTGTTACATATCCTAGAGAGGGCTTCATCAAGGAGACCATGTTTCCCCTTACTTGTTTGTTATTGGGAAGATGTGATATCCAAATTGCTTAGGAAGAAAGTTAGGGCTAATACCATTCACGATACTTAGGTGGCTCATAAGGCACCAAAAATTCCACACATGTGGTTTGCTGATGACGTTCTCCTCTTTTCTAGGGCTAATTGTGGATAAGCGAATAAAATTTTGGATATCCTGAGCAGGTACCAAGAATCATCTAGAAAATTGGTCAACTTCGAGAATTCTGAATCCTTTTTCAATCGAAAAGTTCGAGAGGATGTCAAAGATATTATCTGTAACAGGATGCACGTAAAGACGGTTCAATCTCACTCAATGTACTTGGGGCTTCCAATAGTTTTTGGGAGATCCAAAAAAGAGGTATTTTCACTCGTGGTTAATCGTGTTTGGAAGAAATTAAAAAGCTGGAATAAGGTTTTTTTTGTCTAGAGTTGGTAAGGAGACTCCCATCAAAATTGTAGCCCAACTAATCCTTACTTATGTGATAAGTTGCTTTAAAGTGTCTGGAGGTGTGTGTAAGGAAATTGAATCGCTTATAGCAAAATTCTGGTGGGGAACTAGGGATGGAGATCAAAAAATTCATTGGATGCGGTGGGAGAATTTGGCTACCGGAAAATTCAGTGGAGGTATGGGGTTCAAAGGTATTTTAGAGTTCAATTTGTTCCCCTTGGGAAAACATTTTTGGAGTACTCTTCAAGGAAAAAAGCTCATTTATCGCTGATGTTCTAAAGTGAAAATGTTTTCCTAAAACTTATATCCAAGAGGAAAAGGTTGGTTTTTCTCCAAGATATGTGTGGATGAGTATAATTGGTTTGAGATATTTGGTCTTGGATGGCTCCAGATGGAGGATTAGCGATGGTACTAAAGTGAGTATTTGAAAAAATGGCTGGATTCTTGGAAACGCTTGTTTTAAAGTGGCTAGTGTGGCTAGAGGTTTATATTTGGAGGAAATGGTGAATGAGTTGATTGACCAAGATCTACACTGTTGGAACATGCCTCTTCTTAAAAATTATTTTGATCATGCTGATGTGTTGCATATTTCCATTATTCCTTTAGCTAGGAGCAACCTTGAGGATAAATTCATCTGGAATTGGGAGAGAAATGGAGAGTTTTTTGTGAATTCTGCTTATCATCACTTGTTGGTGCCAAAGGATTCCATTTCTGAAGGCCCCTCTAGTCGTAGCCTTGCTTTGCTCTAGAAGGTTCTTTGGAAGACTCTAGTTCATGTGCGTATTCCAAAATTCCTTTTGGAGATTTAGTCGGAATATGCTTCCTCTTCGATCAAGTTAATGAAAAATTTATTCCACTTGACCCTTCTTTCCCTTTTTGTTTTGAGCATTATGAGTCACTTGAACATGTTTTCTTTCTATGTCCTTTTTCTAAGATGCAATCGTTCACCTCTCCCCTTGGATTACATTTTCTTCCTGATTCTGATCCACTGGTTTGGGTAGAAAATTGTCTGAGTTGAAAGACACCTTTGTTGTTCAGTTGGTTTGTACCGTCCTATGGAATATCTGGAAATGTCGAAACAATTGTGTGTTCAACAAGAAATAATTTGTTCCTGCATATGTAATTAATGGTTCCCCGAGTCATGTTGATGAGTTTAATAGAATGAATCCTCAAAAGTTGTTTCTGAGGTTCTTCAATCTATTATCTTAGACTATATTGAAATTCTTAAATCTTTTCATGTTGCTACGGTTTTGTTTATTTGAAGGACTAGTAATGTAGATGCCTACTATATAGTTGGGATAGGTAAGCATGTTGGTTGTAGAACTTGGTTGGAATATATCCCCAAGTTGAACTTTTTCTCTATTTCTTTTCTTGTTGGTGGTTCTTAATGAAATGGTGTTTGCATAAAAAACAACAAATATAATAATACATAGACAAGGAAAAAAATCCATAAACAATAATATGGAGAATCCAACCAACAACCATCCATCAAGAAGAAACCATAACAATTAACATTGCATTTGAGAGAAAACAAGTAAGATCTTAGCATGAAACAAACTATTATCAATTGAAATAGGATCCTAACAAAAAACCAAGAACACTCTACTATAATAAATGGGTCATAAGCTCTTAAATTTCTATTGGCTAAGAGAAACAATAAGGTTCCAAATCGAGTAGAGAAAGTATAAGAGTTGGTCACATGCCTACCAAAATGTAATTTCTAAGCAATAAAAGTGTTTTTATCTTCCACGTCCTTCACCTTAGTTAACACACTTGAAAAAACAACATCGTCTTGAGATTTCAAAGTCGACCATACAATCGAATGCCAAATCATAATATGGTCACACTTAGTAGAGTCATCTCAAGTTTTTAAGGTTATGTGTAGTTTAGTCTTAGTTTAACCATGAAAAATAGCTAAAGGCCCTACTCAATCATGATTGAACCTGAAAACTATTTTATGAAGCCGTAACTAGCTATAGTTTAACCCTAACAAATTTGGGGCCATGTGCGGTAGTTCACTTTACACTTTCTCAAAGATGACCCTAACCTTTTAGAATCCCCGCCCAATGAGATAAACCCCTCAAAAAGAGACACGAGACCCCTAGAAAGGACAAAAAGACACCCCTAGCAACCTAAAAATCAATACCACAAAGACGACGCAACCTCACATGTCACAAGCAAAAACCGACACTATTATCCCACTTGGATCAAGTAAGACACTAACTTGAACAAGTTCACTCTAGTTGGAATCTTCTCTTAAAACAGTTGTCACGAGAACACAATCAATTTGAAAGGTGTCCAACTAGACCAATAGATGGAAAGAATCACGTCCATACTATTATAAGGGATATATGTGGGAAGATTATCCTTCATGAAAGAATAATAAGTCAAGGATAACAAGAACATACCATCCTTAGCAGGCCTCCACCACCACCGATATCTATCCACGGAGAGGGTTGATCCAAGAATATCAAGATGAAGGTTTATAATTATCTCATCCACCTCAAATCTCTGACCAAATCCACGTTCATCCACAAACGAACTTCTCCCACATAATAATCTTGTTGGCCGCAGATACTGAAAAATCCTAGAGAACCGGGTACTAAGGGGTATATTTCCTACCCACAAATCATCACACAAAGAGGTGAGAATACCATATCTCACTTTCATTATCAAGCCTCCCAAGCCATCCATACAACAACTAGAAGAAACAATTGTTTTAAAACTTAGAAGAGACACGCATATCCACCAAATAGAAGCAGAATGATAATTATAGGAACTACACCCATGAAAAGATAAGATATCATAAGATAAGATATCACACATAAGATATTACATATCTGAGATAAACCTCCACAACTATTTTCTCAAAAGAGCCAAGTTAACCAAGCGGATATCTCGAACACCAAAACCAACAATCCTCTTAAGGTTAGAGACATTATATCTCTTAACCTAAGAGATCTTAGAATCGCCTTTCACTCCACCTCAACGAAACTTTCTTTGTGTCCTAACTATCTTTTTTCATAACATAACATGAATTTTAAAGAAAGACAAGAATAAAACATTGATAGCATTAAAAATAAAGCTTAGTAAGACCACCATTTCCCCTCAAATCTAATATAATATGTTTCCATAAGGGCATTCTCCTAGAATTAAGATTAACTAGAGGTTCCCTGTAACCTCACGGTGAAGGTTTTCCCCAACTTGTATACTTGAAAGGAATATACTTTTGCTTGCAATGGATAAATCACCCTCCATGTCTATAAAAATAAGGTCCAAGTTGACACCATGATACTAATTTTGGAAAAATTAACATGAATACTCTAAGAAAACTCAAAACCCTAAAGGATGGCTTAAATCTACCGGAGATTCTACACTAAAGCATTGTCCAAGAGAAAAGTACCATCTGCATACTAAAGATGAGAGATCACCAAATCACAAGAACCTTATCTAAATTGAGTGAAAAGATTCAACGCCATGACCCTACCAAACAAACCATTTAGGCTTTCTACCACCAACAAGAAAAAATTGAGCTACAAGATCATCTTACTTCAATCGCCTTAGATAGTAATCTCCCGCGTGATTCCTAGAAAACACATAGGCAAGTATCCAAGATCTCCACTTAACACTAAAACCAAACCTAATGAGCATGTGATCCAATTGTTCTTTTTACTTTTTTTTCTCCATATCAACCAATTTGTTCACAACAACCACTCCATAAACCAAAAGTTACCCCTTAAGGAACACTAATTTATTAGAGAAAGAAATCTTATCCATAATCTCATCTATTGGTCGCCAATACTTTAGACATGAACTTGTAAAGGGAACCCCCAAGGGAGATATGCTGAAAATCACCCAGATGAAAAGGGGACTCAACCTTTAAAATCAAGGTCACAAAATAGGAGGAAAATCTACATAGGGATGGGAAAAGCAGTTAAATTGGTCAAACATCACACTGAAATCATCTCTAAGATGATGTTAAAATCTTCTCAAAAAGAATAACTGAACCTATAAAAACCAAGAATCGTGTTACTGTCACACTAGGCGGTCACCTAAGACTCTCTTTGAGCACAAAAGATTTCCATCCATAGGATTGAGAGTTGGTTCATAAAGACTAGCCACATTAGTCAAGTTACTATAAGTTAGCCAATAGTTATTGAATCTAAAATAATTGGGGCCCTGCAACTGATCGATATATCTTAAAATGATCGAAAATGACCAAAAATATCTATAGGCATGACCCCATATGAACTCATCCCACAATTATCTCAAGAACCCTCTAAGAGAAGTATCATATTAAGCCTAATCACAACCCTCATTAGGTTGGAAACAAATGCAGTTCCTACCTAAAAGGAGAAGTTCCATAACTTTCATCTAAGATACGAAACTATTGAAAGCCAAACAATCATAACTTTGATCTTAGTGCGAAGATTTGTATCACCTGAGATCGACGACGGCGGGAAGTGATCGTCGGTGCACAAGGCATGACAATGAGAGGCTCTTGGAAGTTAGGACAAAGCATGCTGAAAAGACCCGTTTGTGGGGTCAGTCAAAAATCCTGAAAGTAGTATGGGAAATTACAAATGGTATCAAAGAAGACCTTTACCAATACGAAGTTGTTTGGGGATGAACCATTCAATAGCTAGTGGACATGTATCACATGAGGCCGACGAGGGTGGAGAATGGTCGACGGTACACAAGGCATGGCAATGAGCATCTCCTAGCATCTTCTAGGAAAAAATCGAATTCACATCAAAATGAGGGATCATAAGGCTGCATAGGTATGTGACTACTTGGTTGAAGGAAGGCTTATAAGAATTAATTGATACTACATATACCAATAAGATGCATCGTCTTTTCAATAGTCTAACAAATAAGAACTTCATAGTTAAGTGTGCTTGACTTGGAGTTGTATTTAGATGAGTGACCTTCTGGGAAGTTTCCCGAAAAGAGTGTGAGTGACGACAAAACATGCTGAAAAGACCTGTATTGATTTGTGGGGTCAATCGATATCCACGGAATAAATCACCACTCACAAAAAGGAATTCCCCCATAAAAATACACAAGAGAGACATATATCTCGCTAAGTTTTCTCTCTTGAATTACTACAAAATTCGGGGACTTAGAAGCAATAAACTCCTTCACCTTATTCTTCATAAACCTAATCCACAACCCATAAATATTAAAGGAGACTATCAACATTCAGCATAATCTCAAGACATCCTTAATAGACTTTTGTTGGTGACCTCTCCTTTCCAAACCTACTAACTTATCAATTTCTGACTTGAAAATCAACTTTTGCTCTTGATCATACATATAATTGTTGTATTTTTTACTTAGATTTTCTACCCTATGTAATTTTATTTGAAACGAGTCGAACACTAAATTTGAACACATTTTTCAGTTGAATCTCAGAGCTTAATCTAGCAACTTGGATTAAATTTACTAATGAAACAAAATTTCAATTATAGTGCAGCATTGTTGATGAGTTTGGATTTCCAATATATGGACTTAATTTTTAAAAGTATAATATGATGTATATGTTACAAGTGATATAAGACATTAATGATATGATCATTGAAGATAGCTTGCTAGTCTTGAAACAAATTATATAAACTTGATCCTTTAGTTGGACTACTTAATATTTACTAACATTTAGTACCTATTACTGGATCTGTCACATTTAATAGGTATATATTTTACTTCTATTTAAGCTTAGTTGTTGTGAAAATGCTTTTGAACAAAAACCAAAAGCAAGTTGGAATCTATGAACATGAATGTCATGGAAAACTATGACTTGAAACAGTTGTAATTGTGTAAATAACATTAGTAATCCAAGATACTAGATTTAGTTCTGAGACGAGTATCTTCAATGATCATATCATTGTCTTTTATTAGTTGTAACTTGTACATCATATTGCATTATTAATTGATATTTCGTTTCATCAGTACATTATTAGCTTGAAAATCATGTTGACTTGGTAGTGTATACTGTCATATAAATTAGAAAAGTGGAAAATGACTTTACCTATTAAACTATGTTTGTGGCTGAAGATGAAACACATTTGCCAAATGGTTTTTCATCGATATGAATATATTATTTATTCGTTCCATAATAAATTAATAAGTGTTACCAATCAAATCCCAGTAACGATATTATTCTTTCATTTTTCCACTTGCCAGAGATTAAAATAGTCACATAGCAGAAAACAGTTACCCAATAAATAGGAAAAAGAGTTGCCATCTTGATTATAGCTAGAACAACTCAAACCTGCACCCGGTCAAGGCAGATTTTGTCTATAAATATTAGAGTTAGTTCTGGTGCACACGCACAATCTAGAACATGTCTAGACTAGACAAGGAGAAAAGATGATTAAATATATGCATGAATTTGTTCAACTAAAATCATGATGTTTCCTTAGAATAAGAAGCTAAGCATTTCTCAGAAGCAAAAGATAAGTAACAGTATTTGTTACGACTTACGATGATAGACTATGCTAAGTTAACCTAAGATCTAAAATTGTATAAGAGAATAATAAAATAAAATAACTGTTCTGCTTATTTCAACAAGAACAAACATACAACTTATATAATAGAGTTTACATAAATAAAAGGGCCATGGGCCTACCCACTACTAAAACGAAACTCCAAAAGCTAATATAAGAAAATGCTAAATGCACCCACTATTTTAAATATAATTCTTCAAGCGAAAAAAATCTTTTTTCTCTCTAATAGGCTTATCATTCTTCATAACACTCCTCCCGGACCCAAAAAAACACTTTGTCCTTAAGGTTCATAGGTTAGGTTGGCTGAACCAAAGAATGTGGGTCGGATCCAATGATGGGCTTGTGAGTTGACACGAAAACGTGTGGTCCAATGGGCTTGTGAGATGTGGGAGTCTGCATGGGGGCCATGTGCCAAGGAAAAGATGAAGCGTGGGCAAGTGGGTTAGGATAAGGTGAATCGGAGGCAAGGATATGGATTGGACACTGGTAGATATTTGGAGATCTCGGACAGTGGAAAGTTTGGTTTTGATGAGGGAGGAATGTGAACGTTGGGAAAATTGGGGTCAGAATGGTCAAAAGGCACTGAGTGCTTTGTACTTGGCAATACATGTGAGAGAGTCAAGTTAGGGTTAAGTACCACTTTAGGTTTATTGTGTGGAATAAAACCTTGTGTACTTGAGTTGAGTGTTTCAGATCCTTACTTCTTAGAAACTTCTCCAAACTTTTTTGTATTCTTCCCTACACTACCAACGGCGTTTGACAACGATGACATGTGAGTTCCTTCTACATCTTGGTTTGGGAACACATCTTGTGGAGAGAAATTTTCGATCACGTGCTCATTTCGGTCTGTGTTCGCATGTGTATTGGTAATAACTAAATCTTGATGTGAGATCTGTTGATGTTTGAAATTCTGGTATCAGATATGAGATGTTGAAGGTGATGTCACGACACTAATATCTGTTGGATTAACAATCAATAGTACATAATTTTAAATGCAGAAAACTAAATAAAGTAGTGAATTATTTATCCAGTTCGGTGCTACACACCTACGTCTGGAGGCTACCAAGCCAGGGATGAAGTCCACTATTAACAGTATTAATTTAGATTTAAACTCCTCGTTTACTCCCCTCACTTAACCATTACCCAATGACCCTTCTACCTAAGACCATCTTAGATATGAGAAACCCCTCTCACTCCCCTCAGTCACATGCAATGACAATTGACAATAACACAAGACTTGAAGATACACTTCAAAGACACATAATCATCGTTGCTTCAAAGCTTATTGATGATTAACAATTTACAACTCAACTAACGTCCACCTCAAGTATTAAACAATACTAGAGTGAATCACAATTAACAACTAACAAAGACTTACAACCAGCAACTGAAATAGTACGTTCAAAGTTCTTCTGGAATGGCCAACTCTGCAAACAGGTTTAGTAGCCTTTTTATATGTTAATGGCATCTAGGGTTGCTTCACAATTAGTCTTCATCGAGTCCTATACTTTCTCCATGAAAGTAGGATAAAAGTTCTCCAATAATGTTGCAGAAGAACGTTACAAAGGTTTCTTAATCCAGACATACAATTAAAAACAAACAGACTCCTTAAGTTTCTGAACTAAAAAACCAGTTCAGGTCTGTAGCACATGTAAGGACATCTACTGTGAGATCTTCATAAAACTTGCTGATACATTATTATTCATGGCATTTTCTGAGCAGAATTTTTTACCAAAATTGCTGCCAATATACAGAACTAACAAAGTCCCTCTTTGGCAAATTTTGGCTAAAACATTACTTTAGGGTATAAGCCATACAATTAACATCAACATCGCAATTAACATTTAAGAACATACAACACGGACATGGATGTCAGTTTCACATAGTTTATTAGACGTATTAGAGCAGGACAGTATAATCAGCATCACAGTTCATCAGAGATACAACGTAAAACATAGATGTTCAAACATCAGTTAGAATATTCAAAGATGCACAAACATGGTTAGTATCAATTGCTCCCCCTGCATATATCATCAATAAAATTTAGAAGCACACATGGTTAACTGCTCAGTTAGCTGCTCCCCCTCAACATCAAAATTTCATCAAATCACAATTGAGCATCCCATGTTCAGAGTTAGTCAATCACATCTCTCAAGTCACATGTTTCTCCTCCCTTTTAGTCATAATATGCCAAAGCCAGAATTAACTCATAGATGATAACAGTATGAAATTCTAGATTAAACTATCATTCATTGTTACCTAGAGTTAATTTTTATGGATATTACAAACCAAAATATTTTTTATGCACTTGAGTGCTAAAATTACACAATAGATAGTTAAACATTCAAAATAAGACCCATTGGAAGCACAATTGACATTTCTTCAAGCATAATCAATTTTCTATAGAACTAGCAAACTCACCACTTCCAACACTTCTTGATCCATCTTCAGAAGAGCTTTGACTCTAACTTACAGAGCTGCTTTCATCTTGCTACACCTCATGGGCAACACTTGTAGCAGCAGTCCTCTTTAGAGCTTGGATGATTTCTTTAAATTTCAGCTTTCTTGCTGAGCTTGTGCGTATAACCTCATCCAGTTCTTTGCAGGCTTCTGTTAACTCAGCAATCAAATCACCCTTACTTGTGGTCTTGGTCTCAGCACCTGTAGATGTTGAAACAATGTCTGAGACATGTTCCCCTGCAAACAATTTTCAGTGAAGTGATAAGGGAGCTCCTCTTTTGCTGTCGGTGTCAAGGGTGGACAGGACTCCAGGATGTTGTTGAATAATTATGCCACATATCAGAGAGGGAAAGGAAATTGGCATCTTTACAGCATAGGTGTCAGCATGTTTGATTGTTTGATCAAAGATGTATGAACCATAGTCAAATGGTTTCTTCATACCAACATCATATATAAATTTTCCCAATCCCACTGAAATGGTTGAGGTGTGGTTTGTGGGCACCCAATTGGCAAAGAATTTCCTCTCACAAAGACTTTCCTCTCAAAAATGTGAGAACTCAACCCACATTCCTCTCACAAAGACTTTCTGAAAGTCCTTGCTCCTTTTATCAGCATAATCCTCAGGGATGTTTACAATGAATTCCTTGACCAAAATCTCATAACATTTAGGCAGCTTGGTTACAGTCTTCATCAGTCCATCATTAGATATTAGTTTCATGATTTCCTTGTATGCTAAGGCATCTCTTCCCAATTCTCTTTCCAAGGCAATTCTCCTCTGATAAATATACTTCCATCTTGAGACATAGTTGGTGGATTGGAATGATATGTTGTCAGTATGGGCATAATGTATATCATCAGATGACCTCTTAATGATAAACTTCTTCATAGGTGTGATGTCCTAAACATCATCCTCAATATCATAGTCTGAGTTTGATTCAGACCTAATATTCCTCATCTTTGAAAAGTTCTCGGCGCATTGCACAAGCCAAATGGCATCCTTCTATAGGAAAATATACCATATGGACATGTGAAATCCTTCTTCTCTTGATCTTCAGGGGCTACTGCAATTTGATTGTAGCCCGAATACCCATCCAAAAAGCAGTAGTAGTCATGATCGGTCAACCTCTCCAACATTTGATCAATGAAGGGTAAGGAAAAATGATCATTCCTTATAGCAGTATTCAACCTTCTATAATAAATGCAAACTCTCCATCCTGTAACCGTTCTGGTCGGAATCAACTCATTTTTCTCATTCATGACAACTGTTGTTCCTCCTTTTTTCGGTACCACATGAACAAGACTTACCCACGAGCTATCTGATATCGGGTAAATAAAACCCGTATCCAACAACTTAACCACTTCCTTGTGCATAACTTCTTTCATGGCTGAATTAAGTCTCCTCTGAGGTTAAACCACTAGTTTTTGATCATATTCCATTAAGATCTTGTGCTTACAAATTGTAGGGCTGATACCTTTCAAGTCTTTAATAGCCCATCCAATAGCACCCTTATATCTCTTGAGTACCTTGATGAGTTTTTCTTGATGAACAATTTTTGAATCAAAATTGATAATAGCTGGACACTTCTCTTCAAAATCAAGAAAAATGTACTTCAGATTTTTCAAGAAACTGTTTCAACTATGTCCCCTTCTTTGTTTCTTTACTTTCTTCAAGAGATTGTGGTGGTCTTAAATCTTCCCACCGGTGTGTTTTATATTTTTTCCACTGAGGCTGGGCTTCCATCATGTCTAAGACTTCTAATTCTTTCTCATATGTATCTTCATCCTTCTCAAAAATAGAAAAACTCAACACTCTTTCAAGAGGTAATTCAGGTACATGGAAATTTATTGATTTTATGAACACGGTGTCCAACACTTCAATATTCTTGCTTGTGTCGATTTCTTCTTTGAACTTCATTGACTCTCTGACGTTGATCTTTAGTACCTCATCATAGACGTTGAGGGTCATAGTACCTGCTTCCATATATATCATCACCCTCCTTGTCTCGAGAAAAGGTCATCCCAAGATTATTGGGATTTCATCATCCTCAAGCATATGAAGAACCACAAAGTCAACTGGAAACACAAATTTGTCAATCTTCACCAGAATGTCTGTTGATATTCCATGAGGTCTTTTCATCGAGTTATCAGCAAACTGCAATGTCATCCTTGTGTCTTTTACTTCACCAATCCCCAACTTGTTATAGATGGAAAGCGGCATAAGGCTTACACCAACACCAAGATCAATAAGTGCCTTTTTGAACGATTTATCCCCTATGGCACAGGGAATAGTAACTGCACCTTTATCTTTCTTCTTCAGAGGAACTTTCAAACCCTGCAAAATAGCACTACACCTTTCAGTTAGCATAATCGGCTCAGTTTCTATGGAGCGCTTCTTTGAGATGATATCTTTCATGAACTTGGCATAAATTGGCATTTGTTCTAATGCCTCAGCAAATGGAATGTTGATCTCAAGCTTCTTGAACAATTCTAAAAATTTCTCAACGTTCTTCTCATTAAGATATTTCTTCCTAGAGCTTGTAGGATAAGGACGAATAATCTTAGGTTTTTCTTTCTGACCCACAGGAGGTATCACAGCTTCCTCAGTCTTTTTCTGGTCATCTCTGATTTCCAAATCAACTTCAAGCAACTCTTCATCTTTAAGTACCTCTTTTTCAACATTTCCCACATATTTGCCACTTGTCACAACAGCTTTCACACTATGGTTATCTCTTGGATTTGTGATCGTTGCACTAGGCAAAGAACACGGTGCTTGAGCATTTGCAAGTTTTTGTGCTATTTGGCCAATCTGAACCTCTAAATTCTTAATAGAGGCGGAGGTGTTCTTATGATTATTCCTCGTCTCATCTTGAAATTTAATATTGTGAGCTGCCATATTTTCAATGGCTAACTCTCAATCTGCTTTCTTCGGGAGCTGTTATTGTTGCTGCTGATTTTGGTATTGGCTTTGGCCTTGCTGCAGAGTGTTTTCTTTTTGATCCCTCCACCCAAAATTTGGATGGTTCTTCCACCCTGGATTATAGGTGGTAGAATAGGGGTTATTCTGCTTTAGAAACTTGATGTCTTCAATCTGTTGAGCGGTTGCAAGACAATGCACTGTGAAATAAGGTCCGCCACAAATAGCACTTTGACCTTGTTGAATTTGAGCCACTTGCTGAATATTCATTGATTTTAGCTTCTTTTCTACTTCGGCAGCTATTGTTTCTTTTCATTTTCATCTACTTGTTGGCATCCAACTTCAAATCAATTACTCCATCTGGCTTGCTTGCAACCCTGTCGTATAGTTCTAGATGCTCATTTGCAGCTATAACTTCAATGATGTTCTTGATGTCGGTGGCTGTTGAGAAATTAAATGAGCCACCAGATGTTGTATCAATTAGTTACTTTATTTTGATTCTAAGGCCATTCACGAACATCTGCATCTGCTTAGTCTGATTCAAGTTATGAGTAGGAAAAGCCACTATGAGTCTTTTAAATCTTTTATAAGAATCCCCTAATGATTCAACCTCCTTCTGCTTGAAATTCAGTATCTCATATATTTTTCTCATGAATACCGATGCTGGAAAGTACTCTTTAAGGAAATCATTTTCCATCTCTTCCCAAGATGTGATGCTGCCTGCTGGAAGAGAGTAGAACCATTCTCCCGCTTCATCTGCCAGAGTGAATGGGAACATTCACAACTTTTTATGTTCTTTAGTATGCCCCTCTATTTTTAAAGTGGTGCTCATTGTCAAAAATCGTTGTAAATACTTTTTAGCGTCTTCATTAACCCTTCTTGAGAAAGATCTTTTCTCCAGTTGAGTAATGGTGCTCGGGTGGAGATGAAAGTTAGGAACATTCATCGGTTGGTTGACAATGGCCAATCTACCACCCGCTGCATTTGTGCCTCCGTAGTCACCCAGTAGTCTCTCTTGGGGTGGATCCATGGCTTGAGAATATGATTCCAAATCCGAATGTTTTGAGTCTCTGTCTTCTTCTGATGCCATTCTAGCTTGTTTTCCTTTCCTTCGTCGAGCGTGAAAAGTTCTTTCTATCTCTACTTCAAAAAGAAGTTCAGTTGAGGCCTGACCTCACATAAAAGATTAGACAAAATATTAGTACGAATAAACTTAACAGAAAAAATAAAATAAAATTTAATTACAGAGCAATAAAATTTCAATTGAACGAAAATCAACTCTGTATTTTGGCAGTCCCAGGCAATGGCGCCAAAAACTTGATTGGAAACATAGCAAGTGTACTATTTTTGCTGATGCAATTATAGTAGGAATTTTCCATGATATTAATCTTGAGGACTGCTAGAAAATATTGAGCTGTCGTAAGTTCAAGTGAACAAAAACTTTGATTTTTTTAGTATGCTGACTTCACAATTTCTAAAGAAATTCTAAAACGTTAAGAAAAGATGAACAATTATATAGAAAATTCTAGGGTCAGTGTCTAATTTAATCATGCAACGAAATTGATCATGATTTGCAAAAACTGATTCGAACAATTGGTTATCGGTCCTTATGAATAATTATCCCCAAGTCCTTAGAAATAACTCTTTAATAATCCAACCTAATTACCATGCCCATAGGAAATTACAGCTGAAATTAAGATCTCAAATAATAAGGATATTCTGATTATTTAAGGATAATCCTAGTCCTAGGTAAAATCTACTAAAACATGTTCAACTACAGGTCATGAACAATAGCTGGTCCGGCTTCATTGTATCATACTAAACAATCTTTGTTTGTCCGACAAAAGAAAGCATTAAGAACAATAGAAGAACAAACCAATATGAATCAAACAAAGTAGTTATTGCAAAATCACAATCTTATTCATTACATATAAAAATCAGCGTCACCCCTAGCATTGGGGGGTTTAGCTACTCATAAAATTAAAATAAAACATAGTATCAATTCTTGACATTATAGATTAATGGTTGAAATCAGGTCTTGAATTGCAAAAGCTCTTGAAAATTTTCAATCCTCTCATCAAAACTGATGTTTTCGCTGCTACAGTGTACTTCTCTGTCCAAAAACAACCAACCCTTGTCCAAACACGCGCTTTCTCTTTTATTTCTGGTTTCCTGGGCTTTTCGGACCTTCAAGCCCAACATAACACGTGTAAACGCGTCTGGGGACGCATCCTAAAGTTAGGCACACGTCTAGGGATGCGTCCTGGAAGAGGACGTGGAACTTTTCTTCTTCACACGCGTCTGAGGACGTGTTCTGGAAGAGGGAGTGTTTTCTGCAAAGTTGGTTGGCGTCTGGGAACGCGTCTAGGAAGGCTTGCACATCCTGGAACACATCTGCAGGACTAGGACGCGTCTGGGGACGCATTTTAGCTGTGGTGTGTATTTTTCTCTTCCAAGGGTGTTGACACGCGTCCTGGAATGCGTTATGGAAGGAGCTTTTTCTCTTCCTCTTTGGCACGCATCTTGGAACACATTTTGATAGGAGATGATACTTTATTTTCACCTTGACATGAATCTTGACACACTTCTAGCCAGTGTACACTCCATTTCTCTGTGTTTGCCTACAAAACAACCAATACCTTTCCATTATGATCAACGGTGCATTAAGCAGTAAAATCAACACAACACTATAAAATCTTGACATTTTAACACAATTCCCTAAATTTGTATGACAACACTGCAATATTTCAACTAAAACAACTCACAGAATATAGAAAAAATGTGACTGATCAGTGATGTATCTAAAAATGAAAGATTGTGATGAACCTTTACCTAAAGAAGGTCCGGATCCTGAGTCCCAATGGGGTATGGTGTTTGATGGAGTTGTGAATGTTTATGGAAAAGGAATTGGTGTTGTAATCATTCCTCCCCAGGGATCTCACATTCCTTTCATAGCAAGGTTGATGTTCGATTGTACGAATAATATGGAAGAATATAAAGCTTGTATCATGGGTCTTGAAGAAGCCATGGATCTCAGAATCAAAATTCTTGATGTGTATGGTGATTCAGCTTTGGTAATAAATATGATTAAAGGATATTGGGAGACTCGTCACTCTGGATTAATCCTTTATAAAGATTATGCAAGGAGACAGTTGAATTTCTTCAATAAGGTGAAGCTTCACCATATTCCTCGGGATGAAAATCAGATGGCAGATTCCTTAGCAACCTTGGCTTCAATGTACAAATTAAATCAATGGAATGATGTAACTCAGATCACCATTGAGCGCCTGGAAAGGCCGGCTTACATATTTTCCGTGGATGTGGCAAAGGATGATAAATCCTGGTATTATGATATCAAGCACTTCCTGATGACTCAAGAGTATCTGGTTGATGCGACAAGAAAAGACAGAAAGACATTGAGGCGATTTACTAGTAGCTTTTTCCTCAATGAGGGTGTGTTATACAAGAGAAATTATGATATTGTTTACAGTTATTTCTAGTAAACAACCGCTAGTCCTCCAATTATTAGTTACTTGCAGGATCGACTAGATTGATCCTAGGACACATGTGTCATAATTTGTTTTTATATTCATACCCATTATTTGATAAGTTTATATTATTTGTTGATATAGAATTTAAGGTTCTTAAAGATCTCTCTAAAACTATCTAAGAGGATATATTGACTAAATGCATAAAGAAGAATTTTGAATTCAACTTGAGACTTAACAATTGAATGCGAAGAAAAAGAGTTTCTGAGAATATAAAGATTTCTGAAAACGTAAAGTGCTTTGGATGAAAGAATAAGGCAATAAAATGAAGTAAAGTGTTTAAATGCAAAAGAGAAAGTGTTTAAAATGAAAGAATAAGATTTCTGAAAAGACAAAGTGTTTAAATAAGAAGTAAAGTTTCCTGGAAATGTAAAGACATGTGTAACAAAATGTAAAAGGGAACCAAAGGATTCTAAGAATAAAAATACTGCAAAGACGAAGGAAATGTAAAAGGACTTGGATTTAAAGTATAAAAGTCATGATGTTCAGTACGTACATGTTGTCTTCCAACTCGTTTCCCTTATATCACGGTAGTTTGAGTATTTTGAGATTTTTTTAGTACACTAATGGACACATATTTCTAACATAAAAAAACAACTATTTATAGCATTTCGACCCTAAAGGTCTTGCTCTAAAATTATGCCACGTTTGAGGCATGCATGCTTCTCTTATTCACTAGTTTCCACGCGTCTTCTACAAATGGCGCCTTTATTTGAAATTCGAATCCTATGCCAGCAAAGTATTTTCTTGTCTCTTGGATTCGAATTAAATAATCTACTTGGACCGCTCCAATTCTTTCACATTTGCACAAAAGAGCTCTTTATATCTAAGCACTGAAAATGTCAGATCGAAGTCCATCATTTTTCACTTGGAACCGAAGAGCCTTTTAGAACAATGGTTCTATGTCTTTAACCAATATTCATCACTGATGCCAATTTGTCTTAACTTTTTAGACTTTTATTTGAAATATCCCTTTGATATCCAAATATCCTCTTATTCGGAATTGCCAGCTAACAAATTGCCCCTCAAGAACATGTATTTTGACAGATATAAAGAAATACTTGTTTTTGAATTACTCATGCAATTTCGAAGATATTAAAACTCATGATGACTATATTGTGCACGATGTCATAATAAGCAACCAACTTTCTGCAAAATGTCCAATCACCATGCCTAAACGTGCAATCATGACAGTTATAGCTAATAATTAGCAGAGAAAACATCACTTCCCTAGGAACTTTAAAAATCCACCTTTTTCCTTTCCAATGAGGGAGTTACACGTACTCCACCTTTTTCCAAAGGTCAAAAACTTTTAAAACCGATGAGGAATGTTATAAAAGCACTTCATCTTCTAAAGTCCAAACTTTTCCAAACTCTCTCAATCTTCAAACAACCCATATTTCTTATTTTCAGAAAAACTTTGATCTCCACAATGTCTTCTCCTTCAGCGCCATCTCCTTCATCCAAGAAGTCTGGAAAATCCAAGCAAGCTCCTTCTTCTAGTCTCAGACTAGTAAGCAAGATCATCAATATCGATAATCAGGAGTTCATAACAACTCCCAAACTCTCTCAAGAACAGAAGGTTATCTATGCTTCCCAGGTAATTATTCCCACCACTGTTCTTGATAAAACCCTAGGGGTTATGGGTGCCTTAATCTCAACGGAACGTCTGGAAAAGACGAAGGGATTTTTTCCCGCTTATTCCGAAACCAAACCCATTGTCAATAAATCTATCCCTCTAAAATCCAAAGAAGATGAATCGGTTGTTAAACTTTCAAAAACCCTATGATACAGAAACGTCAAAACCCATGAGGGAAGCCTTCAATATGGACTATGTTACTGGGAATTTTAAACCCTTTCGTTCATGTCCTTCATCAGACCAACTGTATCAAGATTGGCTATCTAAAGTTGAAAATAAGAAATCTTAGGAATGGGAAAGTATAGGCATTTTGAATCTTATTCGAATGTCAAAATTAGGATTCAGTTATAGCCAACCTTTCTTGCTAGCCTCTTTATACTTTTGGGACAACACCTATAATACTTTCCACCTTCCCAGTGGAATGTTGACACCTACATTCTTTGACATTGCTGCTATCACCAGACTCTCCCCTATTGGAGAAACATTTGATCCAAATGAGGATGCAGATAACCTCATTGAATTTGATGTCAAGAATGCCAGTTTTTCGAAATACATTAATTTTTACCACTCTATTGAAGAGGAAGTCTCCGATGTCGAACATATAGCTTTCCTGGCTCTGTGGTTATCAAAATATGTCTTCTGCAGCAAGTCCCTACAAGTTGCTAGCAGATTCATTACCCTCGCGAATCATCTCTATCATGGTCGAAGGGTGTGCATCAGTGAGCTACAGCTAACAAGTCTATACGAAAGTATAGGTGCTGCAATTTCAAAACTGAAAACTTATGAAGTTGGCACTAAACTTCTTCTTGCTGGTCCCTTTTGGCTACTGCAACTTTGATTGAATGCTACATTCGAATCATCTCTTTCAACCTTTGGGGTAATCAATGAAGAGCATCCCGATGTTGTAAACCGAAGCATTGAGGGTACTAGGTTATTGAAACTAACCCCAAATGATGAAAGAGAAAATTTCAAGACGTGTTTTGTTAATTATATGATGATCTTCTCCAAAAGGCACAGGTTCGACCCTTCAATGGCCCCTTTTGCCAATCAAAATTGTGGCCCAAGTTGGTTCAACATTCCCCTCGAACAAGCTATAGAGGACGAAGTAATTAGGATATTTGGTGTGCCTTTTTTAACCCCAGGCTTATCACCTCTAGGATTACGCCTGTGAAGAGCCAAGTATGCATCCTTGCTTACCAGCCTAATTTCGTAGCCCGTCAATTCAGACTATGCCAAATTCTACCTGAACCTCTCTTTAATAAGAAAAGGGAAATATGCATAGCAGGGGTACCTTACCCCTTCAAGGAAGTTGAGACTCGACAGCAACATTATGCTGGTTTCGCTGATTTTTCGTTGATCTTTTTTAATCCTTCTTTTTATATGACGAAAGACTTTTATAATTGGTGGACGGCTTATTATTCGAATAATATGTTCAGCACCCTCCAAATCCAACAACTACTGACGGCAACTTTTTCCCTTGTGCAGGAGCATGTCAAAAAAGGTAGATTTACTCATGTCAAGGAAATTCGAGCCTTCCAAAAATACTTCGAAACTGTCTATAATCCTATGAACATATGTCGAACCGTTTTCGAAGCAGCACAAACTTTGGAGGAAAAATTTAAAAAACAACTTTCAAAAATTTGATTTCCTCCTTTTGTGAAACCTGAAGATAGGTATTGGTGGGCTTTTAAACATCAACCACCAAAATTTCCCAACCTACCTACTTTAGAGTTGGCTTTGGCCTTTTTTCCCCCATATCCCTGGTGGTTTGTTTGTGGGAACACTTTTCATAGATATGAAAATGATGCCAAAAAACATGCCCAAAGGGTAATGTGGGCTAAATGTGATTTAGACAATTTTAGGGGGCACCTTCGTTATGACTTGTCAGCCATGTCTATCACGTCTCAAAACCGCGAAGGTGCAGGACTGAAGAAATTCGAAGTTCCTTTATTCTTTTTACACTTAGTTTTAACCTTGACTATCTCATACTCTTTCCAGCTGTTGATCTGAAAACATTGAAGAAGGATAAAGTCATCCTTAAGGCAAGCTCAACCCCTACTTCGAAAGCGCCAACGGCCACAACTGAACATCCTCCACCTGAGCAAGAAAATAACTCCCCAAAAAAGAAAAAGAAAAAGGTAATACTTTATTCACTCATTTTTCCTTGTCGAAGTTATTATTTTAATTGACCAATCATTTCTTTCCATTTTTCCAGATGAGTGGGTTACCTCCCAAGTCTCCTAAGAAGCGAAGACGCGATGATGACCACTCTAATAACGAATCAGAAAAGAGTGAAGATGTTTCTCCACTAAAACTAAAGAAGAAAAAGAAAGCCAAGAAGTCTGGCGAAGGCTCTCAACCTACCAATCCACCCGGAAGCGAAATCAATGTAACTGCTTTCAAACTTAAATCTAAATTACCTTCAAAGTCTCAGTCTTCAAAGAACGTGATTTCGGAATGCATTGGTAGTAATGCATCTTCTGACGAACAAAAGGTAAATCTTACTTAATGCTTTTCGAGATTACACCCATGTGAACTTCCTTTATGCTAATCCCTTCATTTATGCGCGTGTTCGCGTTAAAAGGTGACGCGCTAGAGGATGCGAACGTGAATTCGGATTCTCTGGCTCGAAACGATTTAATCTTTTGATTGATTTATAAAGATGCCGCGAGCATCAAGCTTTATTATTTTCAACACAAGAAAGATGATTTAATGATTATGAAAAAGGGGAAAGCTGAAATACCCTCAATTGATATTGGTATGCGTAACGACTAGCGTAAACTAGACGCAACGCATTGGGGAGATTCTGAGTAAGGGGGATTGTTATATAAAGGGAATAGATGGAGCACCCTAAATATATATAGTTATCTATAGCTTTATATATGAATATATTTGATATGTTTGTCTGTTTTAATTGCTATGCTATGATTGGGAAAGTTTCTCCTTTGGGATTTTTAAGAATGACAGATTATGTGGGATTCTAGTGTTTGTTATTATTGTGCTCGCAAAGATCTGTGGATCTTCTGCATACATATCCCCTAGTGGGAATCAGAGCATTTGTAGCTCGGATCTACAGGGTTCTATGGTTTGTTGGTTTGAGGGAGATAGAAATTTGCTCGGCAAGGATGAGACCTTGTGCCTACGTATTCTCAAAAGGATGTTGAGAAAGTCAGACCAATCGTAGTTCCCACTTATGCTAGTGGAAAGCAACGGAATGTTAGTAAGAGACAGAAAAATGTCATCTTAATGAAAAATGGATCTAATCTATTTCATCACATACATTTTTGAAAAGTTTAATTGATTAAAATCTTTCATCGTAAGTTATAGGTGTTTTGCTTGAGTGTACAAGCGTTACCACTTACATGTTTAAGAAAGATGTTTGAAAAAGATGATTGAATCTTTTAACTGTAAGCATTAGGTGTTTTGCTTGAGTGTACAAGCGTTACCACTTACAATTAAAAGGTGTTTTTGTTTGAAGATAGTTTGAAAAGTTTTGAAAAGAGTTTTTGACTGTATGTGATGTGATAGATGAGATACTTCTTCCATAGAGATGATAGATGTCTAAATCTCAAGGAGAAATTGATTGGATTAAAGGGATGCTTTTAAGAAGCCCATGGGTCCTTGTATTGTTAGCCTAAGAGGAGGCATTCCGAGGGTCATCGAGGGTCCTTGTATGAAGCTCAAGAGGAAGCTATAGGGTATGGCTGGCTTTGTGTTAAAAGGATTTCACAGAAAACATCCTTTTGAAATAAGAGCAATTTCACCGGAAATTTTACTCTGGGATTTTGAAAGTGATTTCACCGAGAAACCATCCTTCGGGTTCTATCTTAGCGGGTGATTCTTTGTATTAGAAGCCCAATAGAGGCTGTTAGAGATTTCTGGTCTCTTTCATTGTATGATGCCCAAGAGAAGGCTAAACTCAATGAGGAGTTCTTTTGAACGCCCAAGAGGAGGTGACTCAACAGGGAATGTTGTCTTATATGAAGCCTAAGGAGGCTAAACTCGTGGAGAGTTTTCTTATATGAAGCCTAAGAGGAGGCTGACCCATCTGGGATGGATTGTCTTGTATAAAGCCCAAGCGGAGGCTAAATTATGGGAACCTATTGGTTAGTCTAATTGTTATGTTATAATCAGACAATGGTATAAACAAGTGTGTGTGTGTGTGATATGTATTCACAGGAGTTTATGAGGGAAATATAAACAATGCATGATGTTTATTTGCAGGAGTTTATGAAGGAAATATAAACAAGTGTCTGTGAAACGAACGTTTAAAACGAGCGCAACTTGATTGTTTTACAAGTTTGAATGTGTACAAAGAAATGAATATGTACACGAACGAGTTTTTATGTACAGAAAAATGTGGATGTACATAGGAGGGTTGGGACTTACACCATGATGGTGGCCCATTCGTTTAAAAGCAGTTTCACAGGGAATAATGCTCCTTTCAATACCAATGGTATTCAGTGTAAAATGTACAGATGAAACAAAAACGAACGATCGAAGTTTATCTGTGTTTGAGTATTTACAAAAAGGGTATTTGTGTTATGTACAGATAAAAGTTTGTATGAAAAGAAATTGATATGTACAAGGAATGTTTTGTTTGTACATAAAGAATGTTAATTTGAGTATACACAAGTGAAGTGAAAACAAACGATCAAAGTTTGCCTGTACTTGAGTATAAAAAGTATCTGTGTTATGTACAGATAAAAGTTTGTATGAAAAGAAATTGATATGTACAAGGAATGTTTTGTTTGTACATAAAGAATGTTGATTTGAGTATACACAAGTGAAGTGAAAACAAACGATCAAAGTTTGTCTGTACTTGAGTATAAAAAGTATCTGTGTTATGTACAGATGAAAATTGTATGTATTTGGAGAAAGTTTGATATGTACAAAGAAATATTATGTACATAAAAGAATGTTATGGGACTTACACCGTGAAGGAGGCCCATTGGTTTGAAAGCAGTTTCACAGGGAATAATGCTCCTTTCAATACCAATGGCATTGGTGTATAAACAAACGAATGAAAACAAACGAAAGAAATTTGTTTATGTTTGAATATTGACAATGATGATTTTTAGTATGTACAAGTAAAACTAAGTATGTACATAAAGGATTGGGACTTACACCATAAGGGTGGCCCATGATCGATTGAGAAATTCGAGAAAGAACGAATTTGATTATATCGTTTAAATTGGATCGATCATGGTAAAAAGATATAAGTTTTGATGAAAAAAGTTTTGAAAAATGATTTGAAAATGTTTTGAAATGTGAGGTTCATTTATGAAAAGTTTTTGAAAAAAATCGGAAGTCGAAAACTCGAAAAATTCACCTTTTAAGGAGGTTTGAAAAAGTTCGTCGTTTCTCGATTAAAATTTAATCAGATGAAAGTTTTTTCTGAAAATTTTTGCACTATCATAAAATAGATATATTTATTAACAAGTGTTTAAAAAATCATCTCAAAATGAGAAGTTTTGATTGGTCAAAAAAATTGTGAAAGTTTTATGAAAAACATGAAAAAATGGAAAGTTATAAAAAAGAAATGGTCCTGATGGGAGTTAAACCCATGACCAAAGGGTGGGACACGTGTCAGAGGAGACTAAGAGCAAGCAAGCTACCACTGAGCCAAACGCGCTGGGGTGTTAGTGGACTCAGAACACGTGTAAGTAAAACATTGGAAATTTTGAAAATTTAAAAAATGAAGAACACGCGCGCAGCTGTTCTTCGTGGTTTTGATTCTCAGATTGCAAAATTCAAGCTCAAATATTTGTTTCTCAATGAAAATCAATGAAATAAAAATCAAACTTGATCGGTTTTTCACCACGAACACGATGGCACTTGTTAATTGCATTTATATTAAGCCCAGAATGATTTGAGTTGTGAAGAACACTATGAACCCTAAACTGAGAATTTCAAATTAAATGTCGTGTAGTTGATGATTCTTTGATTTTATTGAGGGTTATTGATCGTGTTAGATGCAGAAAGAGATTGGCCAAGAGCTTTTTCAAAAAGAATCAAAGAATTATGAGAATGGATTTTTTGTTCTTACCTGTGAAAGTGAAATCGAATTCGATCTTAGAGTGTTTCTAGAACAGATTTCTTGATCATTTGAGCTTCATCGGCATGTATGGAAGCTGTGTGAATGATTTGCTTACTTCGAGCTTGCTCCAATCTTCCCAACCAAGTCAACCTACAGTCAGTTCAATATGAAACTCGAAATTGGGGTTAATGGAATTACAGTTGCTTGCCAAGGATCTGGATCATGTACATGAGGTACATGGATGATGTTTGAGTAGTTAGATCACAAGTTAATTCAGCTTAGCCATTAATTTGAATCATAAGGCAGATTTGGAAGTTTTGAAAACATGAAAAGTGAAAACTGGTTTTAACTTGATTTCAGTTTGATTTTAAGTTACACACAAGTTTGATAATGGTATTGAAACATGTTAGACACCAAATTTTAACATGTTTTCAAGTTTTTCAAAAATGCAATAATTCTCAATTTGCACTATGTTGCTTAATTTTCAAGAAAGAAGAATGAAAGCATGGATTTTTGATGCTTTGGTGTGGATTGAGCTTGAATTTGTGAGCTATTTATAGGCAAGAGAATTCTGAAATGTTAGGCAACAAGTACAAGCCTTTGGTGATTCAAAGATAGCTTAAGGGTAAGAAAGACTTTTGCCAAAAAGGAAACTTCCTTTTTCACCATGTGCTTATTTTACAATTTGATCCAATCCTCTCAATTATTACTTCTAACTGATATTTATCAGTTCAATCATCCATTTGGCAAGGTTAGATTGCTTCTAGATGAAGAAAGCACAAAAATGACCTATAATTGAAGTTTTGGATTTTGAAAATCAAGTTTCATGGAGCCTTATGTTTCAATTTCAAAAGTATGGCTAGACTCCATTGATTTGAGAGTTCTTGGACATTTTGGAAAGCTTTTTTCACAAGCTACAACTTTCATGTTTTGAGGTTTTTCCAATTCAAAATAGAACTAGGTGAAAAAATGGCATGAAGTTTGAAAAAAATAAGAAATTTCAACACTTAGAAGATTTTCTAAGTATGAAAACTTTTGACTTTTTGTTGACTTTTCCAAGTTCTTTGATTTTTTATGATCATGATGGATCATTTGAAGTATTTTGATGTTGGAAAAAGTTTTGTTTTGAAAAATTTGATCAAAAGTCAAAGTTTGACTTTTCTGTGTAGATGAAAATTCATCAGATGTTTCAGAAATTGACTGATGAAATCTGTGAACTTCTGTGATGTTTTGAATCCAGAAATTAGTTCAAGATGTTGTATCTAAGATATAATGACCAATCTCTATCCAAAAAAGTCATTTCTTGCTCAAAAAGTCAGAGAAAACTCATGCCCGATCAAAACCCTAATTGGTCGATCCTTGATTGATCTGTGAGAGAAAATGGATATCTGATGATCAGAGGTTGATGATTTGATCAAGATAGATCAAATGAGGTGAGAAAAACTCAAACCCTAATTGATTGCCTCTTGAATCAGATGAAAATCTGATGAAACCCTAATTTCGACCTGTGAATGCACCCGATTAATGCTATCTGAATTGTTAGTTATGCAATGATGCAAATGTAAGATGGTATATTAGGTCAAAAATTGGGGTATGACAGCGCGGAGTGTCCCTTTCACTCCCTCTGATCCTCCTGCTCCTCAGGGCCAAACTTCAAAACTTGTGACCTCTTCTCCACCAAAGGGCTTTAACGAAGCTGTCCTAAATAAGGGTTCATCTACTGTTGCTACTCCTGCCGAGACTGTTGAAACCTTAGACCAACAAGCAACTTCGCCTCCTTTGACAGAGATCCCTATAACTGGCGAACCAAACACAGCGTTCGAAACTCCTGTGATCGAAATTCCTAGCGATTCTTCTCCCAGAAGGGTGCACTTTGCCAACCAATCGGAGGAGGAAAGTGAAGCGCATACCGTAAGCCGCTATTTTGCAGATGGTGAAGAAGATGAAGTAATGCAAGATGAAGTGGAGATTTTTGTTCCTGCTGGAACCTACTCAACAAGAAACCAAGATCCTCCATCTTTGACTGAAGAGCAGAAAGAGGAACTGAAAAGGAGCAACCCCCTGAAATATATAAAATTAATGCTAGCGCAACGGGATTCTTCCTCTGGCAAAAACCAATCTGAGGGTTCGAGCCAAACTAACGATAATGCCCCTCTTACTTCTGTTGACCAACTTCTCCAACAGGTTAACAAAACTATTCTTGAGGTTGATATCTTCGCTATTTTGAAAGAAGATATCACAGCCTATTATTTTATGAAGAAGTTTCTCACTCAGATCGATCTCAGCATCTGCCCTTCTGAAGTAAGCGAAACTATATATGATCTGCAAATTTTGCTCAATGAAGTTAGCAGTGAATATACTAGGGCAAACGACACAGATGCCAAGATTCAAACCAAGCAGGAGGCTTTGTCTGATGCTTACGACAAAACTTCAAAGCTTTCTAAAGAAGCAGAAGTATTGGAACGTACTCAGATTCAAACCAATGATAAACATGATGTTTTGGCTCGATCAATCTTATTATGGGAGTCCCAGATTGAAGAACTCCAAAAGATAATTGAGGGTGCTCGAAGTGCGCAGGCAGCCTTGAAGCCTGTTGATGACAAAGAGCTTGAAACTCTTGTTTCACAAAGTCCTCAGCAAATGGAGGTAACTGAACGAATTAACGAGGAGATTAAGGGGCTCGAAGGCGTCAGAAATGCTACCCAATGCAAGATCAACTTATGTAAGACCAAGTTCGCTAAGTTGAAACGAATTGCCCCTTTCTGATTTTTCTTTGAATATCTTCCCTTAATGCTCTTTATTGTTAAGGATATTTACTACGTATTTTTGTAATTCGAACACAGCCATTTTGGAAGTTATGTAATACCATTTTAGCTTTATTATTTGTTTTACTTCTATTATTCTGTAGTAATTCAAACTTCTTGCAAGCATGGCTTATACTTTTTTAAGTATTTCCCATTTACCTTCAAGATTCTTCTATCTTCAGCTAATTCCTCTATTTCATAAGCATTATTTGAAAAAGTTTTCAAGCACGAAAGGGTCCTTCCCAATGGGGTGACCATATGCCTAAGGATTTGTTCTTTTTATCCATAGGTAATATAACTTTCCACACCAAATCATTAGTTGAGAACAACTTACTTTTAACTCTTTTGTTGTATGCTCTAGCTACTCTTTCTTTTTGTCTTCTCAAAACTTCTAAAGCATGTAGCCTGGCTTCATCTACATCCACTAATTCATTCATCATCATTTCCCAATATTGGTCAGCAGGTATCTCATTTTGTCTTTGGATTCTAACTGATTGTAAATTTATTTCGACTGGCAGTACTGCATCATGTCCAAATGTGAGTCGAAACGGAGTAGTATTCGTTGCTTCCTTAGGAGATGTTCGATATGCCCATAAAGCTTGGTCTAGAGTTTGTGCCAATTCTTCGGCTTTCGCCCCACATGTTTCTTTATCAACCTTATTATCACCTTATTGGCTGCTTCTACTTGACCATTTTCTTGAGCATAGTAGGGTGTTGATGTGAGCAACTTAAATCCTATTCCTTGTGCAAACTCTTGCATTTTTCGCCCTGTGAAAACTGAACCTTGGTCTGTTGTAATACTTTCTGGTATCCCAAACCTGTAAATTATTTGTTTTTGGATAAATTCTATAATAGCCTCTTGATCAACATTTACTAAAGGGATTTCTTCGACCCATTTGGTAAAATAATCTATACCCACGAGGATATATTTCTGCCCTTTGGATGATGTTGGTCGTATTTCACCAATTAAATCTAATGCCCATCCTCTAAAAGGCCAAGGCTTAACAATTGAATGTAGCTCACTTGTAGGAGCATGTTGAACGCCTGCATGAACTTGACATTCCTCACATCCTTTAGCAAATTCTATGCAGTCTTTGAGCATAGTGGGCCAATACATGCCATATCGAAACAGCAACCATTTCATTTTGTGACCTTCTTGATGTGCCCCACACGCCCCACTGTGTACACTGGACAATGCTAGATATGCTTCATTTTCTCCTAAACATTTGAGTAAGATTCCTTCTGGGGTTTTCTTGAACAATTCATTTCCCATTAGTACATAAGACAACGCTCTATATTTGATCTTTTTCTCTGTACTTATTGAAGGTTCCTTCAAGTAATTTATTATGGGACTTCACCAATTTGTATCTGCCAAAGTATCTATACTTAGCACTTCAAATTCTCTCTGATTGGCATAGCCGAGTTTCAAATTTTCCATGTCTAATGGTGACAATTTGGTAGCCATTATTCTACCTCTTGTTTCTATGAGCTATTGGAGTTTTTCTTTGGATGTCTTATATCCTGAGGCTATTTGTGCCAAGTCATTTGCCTCCTGATTATCAATTATGGGAATATGTTTGATGTCCATATATTCAAACTTCTTGAGTAATCTATTAGCAATAACAAAGTACATGATCAAATTTTCTTTTATACACCTGTATTCTTTAGTTATTTGTTTGATGACCAGCTCTGAGTCTCCTCTAATTTCGACTCTGGTTGCCCCCAATTCCAACAAAGCTTCAAGTCCAGCAATTAATGCTTCGTACTCAACTTCATTGTTCGAACAGGGAGGACCTTCTAACTTGTAATTGAATTTTGTTGGAATTCCTTCAGGAGAAATTATAAGCACCCCAACTCCACTTCCTTCTTTATGCGTTGATCCATCAAAGGATAACCTCCATGGCTGGACCTCAACATAGTTTAACGCGAAGTCTGCACTCACAGAGTGATCCACTATGAAATCTGAAACTATTTGACCTTTGATGGCCTTTAAAGGCTTGAAGGTTAAATTGTACTCAGTGAGCGCTAAGGCCCATTTGCCAATTCTATTGTGCATGATTGGCTTTGAAAGCATGTGTTTAATGACATCAAAATGAGATGAAACATAAACATCAACTGGTTTAATATAATACTTAAGTTTTGTACAAGAAAAATACAGACAGAGACATAGTTTCTCTATACTACTAAGATAATAGACGGCTCTTTCGACGCCATCATTGTTTTCTTGGGCCAACATACTACCTATAGTTACATTAGAGGCAGAGATATAAAATCTCATAGGCGTATCCTTATAGGGCGGTGCAAGTATGGGAGGATGCATTAAATAGGCCTTGATCTTCTCGAACGCCTCCTGATGATGTGCCTTCCATTCGAAATTCCCTTGATTGAGGCGAAGGAGTGGAGAGAATGCTTGAGTTCTCCCACTCAGGTTAGATATGAATCTTCGTAAAAAAGTTGATTTTACCTAAGAGGGATTGCAACTCCTTCTTTATTGACGGAGGTTTCGTCTCCATAATAGCCTTCGTCTTGTTCCAGTTAATTTTGATCCCCTTCTTATGGACCACAAAGCCTAGAAAATCCCTAGCCTACACAAAAAAAATCACACTTAAGAGGATTCATTTTTAAACCATGTTTTCTCATTCTTTCGAATGATTGGTAGAGGTGATTCAAATGATCCTCATCAGATACAGACTTCACTACTATGTCATCTATGTAAATCTGCATAAATGATTCGATGAAATCATGGAAAATGGTATTCATTGCCCTCTGATATGTTGCCCCAACATTTTTTAGTCCAAAGGGCATCACTACCCATTTATAGGTGCCTAAGGCTCCTGAACATCTAAAAGCAGTTTTGGGAACGTCATCTTCAGCGATGAAAATCTAGTTATACCCAGAATATCCATCTAACATACTTAGGTACTCGAAACCCACAACAGAATCAATCAGCATTTCTGCTATCGGCATGGAATATTCATCTTTAGGTGTTGCGGTATTTAAATCCCTAAAATCTATGCAAATTCGTAAAGAACCATTTTCCTTAATGACGGGTACTATGTTAGCAAGCCATTCTACGTACCTTGTGGTCCTTATGAACTTGCATCGAAGGAGCCGTTCAATCTCTGCCTTTATTTTTGAGAGGATTGTTGGGGCGAACCTTCTAGGCATCTATTTGATGGGCTTCTTGACATCCTTAATTGGAAGCCTATGTTCCACCAGTTCCCTCTTTAAACCAGGCATCTCGTCGTAGTCCCAAGCGAAGCAATCTCTGTTTTGTTTGAGCATTTCGACCACCTTGCTTTTTAGACTGGGACTGAGTTTCACACTAATGTATGTAACTCTTCTTTCGACGCTATCCCCAATATCAACTTCCTCCAATGGATCTTGTTCTAGCATCTTAGCGCTTGTTGACTCTGGATCTCTTTCGAACCCCAGGGGTTCTTGGTCATAAATGGCATCTAGCCTTAGATCCACCAGTTCTGAAGTTTGTCCATCACAGGGCGGAGGTGGGTAGTTACCCTCAGGACTTGCTAATTCTTTTTTTTTTCTTTTTTATCTGTGGCTTCGACAACCACGTTTTGTATTTCGGCCTCGAGAGCCGTTTTTCTTTTGTTCTCAGCCAAATAGGCCGAAATCTTTTTGTAATAAGTTGATTCAGTCATAATGATCTTTGTTTCCCCAGCCAGTTGGTCGTATGATCGAAGTTTCTCCAGCTTCTTCAGTCTCCTGTCTATCCCACATAATCTCCCTATCCCACTAGAATCCATTAGGATAGAGGGTCAAAGAATAAAAAGCATTTTCTTTGGGCTCGAAGTATTCTTCAGGAGGGTGACATGACCCTATGTTGACCATATTTCGATCGAAGTTCCTTTTGTCCACGTTGTTGATTTCTGCCATATAGTAACTTTGGTCTACCTCTATGTTTTCTACAATCCCATCATTTCTCCATAACACTAGCCTTTGGTGCATTGAGGAAGGTATTGTGCCAACGCCATGAATCCACTCCCTACCAAGCAACAGGTTGTAGTTTGCCTTCGCAGCAATGACCATAAACATTGTTGGTCTTGTGATAGAACCAACTGTCAAGTCAACTTGTATCACGCCCAAGGTCTGGCCAACCTTTCCTTCGTAATTTGATAGCACCATATTATGAGGCCTAATATCTAAGTCGTGCATGCCTATCCTTTTTAACATGAAGCGAGGCATCAGGTTGACAGCAACGCCATCATCCACCAGAACTTTGTTCACGCCATATTGCTCTACCTTTTCTCTGATGAACAAGGGCTTGAGGTGATTCTTCATTCCCTCATCTGGCCTCTCGAAGAAAGCATTTTGTTCCTCGACTGCCCCATTATTCATCACATAATAACATACTGGCCTATGCTTGGCCATTTCGTCCTCATCAGTTTCCTCACCAGCATAAACTTCTGACTCTTGATTGTACTCACAAGGTAGCACGGAAACTACATTGCAGTTTGCATTGAAGAAAGACTCCCCCTCCGATTCGAAATCATCAGTCATCATCTCCTCCTCATTCGCAACCACCTTCTGCTCCTTATTTTCTCTATCTTCTATCTTTGGTGAGAAAAGCTTTCTGGACACTGGGGGTTTGCCCCCAGTCTGGGTTACTGATGCTGGTTTGTTGGTGCTAGATTCTCCTATCTCCATGAGCTTCGAATCCCTCTCCGATTTCTTGTTTCTCTAGTGTCTACGCCACTAGGAGCGAGACATTGGATTCTTACCTTTGTAATTTTCCAATCTTATTTCTTCCCTCCTGTTTGAATTGAATTGCTTTCTGTAACCATTGCAGTCCTACCACCCTGGTCATAGCTTCGCCATTTTCCTTTCCCTTTGTCAGCCTTTACTTGCAGCCATCTGTCAGTGGGGATTTCTGCAGGTAGTTTGAAAGAGACTTTCTTCATCCCCCTGGGATAAAGACTATCTGGCCTTATTGGCATAGTTCTTCCAGCATTACCAAGATTCGAAGACATCCTACCTTGGTGACCCCATCCAGATGCAAAAGGAATTCTTCCGAATGCCTCTGCCATTTCCCTGTCATATACAGCTGTACACCTGGGACATATTAAACACTATGTTCCAATTTTGTGGCATCGAACCAGGAATTCGAGCAAACTCTCATCAGCTTTTGGGTAAACTTTGTACAGTTGGTTGTCTTGCCTCCAGTTAACCCTTGTTCTTTTACGCTGGGCCCTCTCGAACTCAGCAGCAATTCTGGGGTTACATATGATGTTGCACCTTGGGCACAACAACTTATCCTGGTTTCTTTTATGATAGTGAAAGAGATATTCACGCAAACTTGCGTCTTTCCTAGGTAAATTCTCCCTTCTTTTCTCTCTCTCTTTCTCTAAATAGCGTTCGACTTCTTCCATCTCCGCGTTGGGTTGTCCAAAGTCAACCATATTTACTCCTAACGTCTGACCATCAGAAATCTAGACCTTTTCGAATTTTAACCTGAGGCCCTCAGTAGCCTCAATCAATTTTTCGTTAGCAGCAAGAGGGCCATCAGCAACCTTCATTGCTTCACTCAGTATCTTTGCTTTGAGCACCTTTGGGAGGCCTTCAGTTGCCTCTATTTCGTTTCTGATCAAGATAAAGCCCCATCTTCTTCGAATTCATTTCCTGACTCAACTTTCTTCTCTACAATCTCCACCATATTAATATCCAGAGGTTCAGCATAGTTAGTTTCCGCCATCAGTAACGGATCCGTATAAACCTTCATTGGATTCTTTCCCTTGTCTGAGAATTTGAGCCTGCCTTCTTTGATTGCGTTTTGTATCAGATCCCTGAAAAGAAAGCATTGTGAGGTTTTATGGCCTAAAAAGTTATGATATTTGCAAAAGCCTTTCTTCTGCCTTTGTTCCAATGGGGGAATTTTAAGGTTAGGAGGAACTATTAATTGGCCATCTTTGACAAGCAGATCAAATATTTCATCACATTTAGTTATATCAAAAGTATAAATTTTCTTAGGGAATTTATCATTCTTTTCATTTTCAACAGGATTCTTTCCACTAGCAAGGATCAGAACTTTGCAAGAATAAGGGGGTGCTTCTTTTAGTTTTGCAAGATCTAATTCGAACTGATCGAATTCATAAAGATCTTGAGAATCATCTATACTCCCCTCTTCAGCCTCTATGTAGGCTATTCTTTCTTTTTTGTGATTTTTACTGGCCCTAGCCTTTTCAGCTTTTAATCTTTCGACCTGTCGAACTCTGTCTGCTATTTGGGCCATATCTCTGAGGTACTGTGTATCCAATTTCTTTCGAATGGAATAATCCAGTCCCCCAGCGGCCATTTCGACCAATTCATGTTCAAGGACCACTGTGAAGCATCTAGATTTTAATAAACGGAACCTATTCAAATAATCATCTATTGGTTCCGTGAATTTTCTCTTAATGCTTGCTAATTCTTTGAGACTGATTTTAGACTGACCCATGTAAAATTATTCATGGAAAAGTCTTTCTAAATAAGGCCACGTGTCTTCAGATACAGGAGGGAGGATTGTAAACCAAGTGAAAGCGTTCTTCGTTAGAGAACTTGGAAAGTACTTTATCCTAAGGTTTTCATTATTTGCTATATCTCCTGCTTCAGTTAAATATCTTGTTATATGTTCAACTATTGATTCACTCGTGTCTCCAACGAATTTCGTGAAGTTGGAAACTTTACAGCCCCTGGGTAATTCTGATTGCAGAACATAATCTATAATAGGAGATGTGTAATTGGGTCTCCTAAATCTTGAGTTTAGACCATTCTGGGCCATTATTCTTTCGATCATAGTGGTTAGGTTATTTTCTGCCACTAAATTGTCATTTCTAATTCTATGAACAACTTCGTCTGCATGTTGGTCCCTATTTACCATCCTTATTTGTCTAGGTTGTTCTTCCTGAATTTCCTGAACTTCCTGTTGCCGTAATCTTGCCCCTATATTTCTTTCTTCGACCACTTGTCTAGGGGGTCAAATCTGCTCAATTGTGGTTCTTCATTTCGAATCACCACTGGGTTTTGTCTACGTCTTACAGGCGCATCAGGGGCACCAAAGAAATCCTCTATTCTAGCCATCTGGGCTGCATTTTCTTGGTTTGTTCTATTTATATTTTGGATTAGGGGATTAAAAATAACATTCATTTCACGGGCTATGACTCCTACCATATCATGATTGCTATCATCCATCTGTTGCCTAAGCGCTTCCTGACTATTAGTTGTAAGGGTAGGCAATTGGGCAAAGTTTCCTAGACTATGGGGATTTGAACCTAAATGGTTCATTCCTGAACCAGACCCCTGGACTGGGGACGAATTTGATGCCTTATGTAACCCTGCCATAAACGAAGTTGGCATTCCGTACGGAGGTTTTTGGGTCTCAAGGTCTCAAAGCCTGGAGGCCTAGTGGGGGTCGAATACTGTTGATTCCCTATGTGTGGCATAGTTTGCATTGATGACATGTTCAATGGTATTTCTATTGTACTTACTGGGATCGTATTCGAACTGCCAACGGGGATGGTATTGGATGCATCAATCGGACTTGAAACGATTATTGCAGCCCCCTGTGGGGGATTTTGTCCCCCATCTTGGCTAGTTGTGTTAACCATTGTTTTGATACGTTGTCCTCTGGGTATATGTGGATTATTATTCTTTATTTTGTCGCTTCTAAGGTTCATATAATGAAATGTGCTCCAAACTCAGAAGACCATAAAAAATTTCTAATAGGTTTAACTATATAATTTATTATGACACTGTCCCACTGGGCGTGCCAATTGGTTTACAGTTATTTCTAGTAAACAACCGCTAGTCCTCCAATTATTGGTTACTTGCAGGATCGACTAGATTGATCCTAGGACACATGTGTCATAATTCGTTTTTATATTCATACCCATTATCTGATAAGTTTATATTATGTGTTGATATAGAATTTAAGGTTCTTAAAGATCTCTCTAAAACTATCTAAGAGGATATATTGACTGAATGCATAAAGAAGGATTTTGAATTCAACTTGAGACTTAACAATTGAATGCGAAGACAAAGAGTTTCTGAGAATATAAAGATTTCTGAAAACGTAAAGTGCTTTGGATGAAAGAATAAGGCAATAAAATGAAGTAAAGTGTTTAAATGCAAAAGAGAAAGTGTTTAAAATGAAAGAATAAGATTTCTGAAAAGACAAAGTGTTTAAATAAGAAGTAAAGTTTCCTGGAAATGTAAAGACATGTGTAACAAAATGTAAAAGGGAACCAAAGGATTCTAAGAATAAAAATACTGCAAAGACGAAGGAAATGTAAAAGGACTTGGATTTAAAGTATAAAAAGTTATGATGTTCAGTACGTACATGTTGTCTTCCAACTCGTTTCCCTTATATCACGGTAGTTTGAGTATTTTGAGATTTTTTTAGTACACCAATGAACACACATTTCTAACATAAAAAACACATATTTATAGCGTTTCGACCCTAACGGTCTTGCTCTAAAATTATGGCACGTTTGGGGCATGCATGCTTCTCTCGTTCACTAGTTTCCATGCGTCTTCTACAAATGGCGCCTTTATTTGAAATTCGAATCCTATGCCAGCGAAGTATTTTCTTGTCTCTTGGATTCGAATTAAATAATATGCTTGGACCGCTCCAATTCTTTCACATTTGCACAAAAGATCACTTTATATCTAAACACTGAAAATGTCAGATCAAAGTCCATCATTTTTCACTTGGAATCGAAGAGCCTTTTAGAACAATGGTTCTATGTCTTTAACCAATATTCATCACTGATGCCAATTTCTCTTAACTTTTTAGACTTTTATTTGAAATATCCCTTTGATATCCAAATATCCTCTTATTCTAAATTGCCATCTAACAGATATGGTCTTGCTCAGATGCGTGGATAGACACAAAGCAGACATGTTGGTGCATGAGATTCATGAGGTTTCTTTTGGTACCCATGCTAATGGACACTCCATAAGTGTCAGATTTAGGCTGATAATATTCATGTGCCTCCTAACCTTCTCAATGTTATTTCTTCCCCATGGCCTTTCTCTATGTGGGGTATTGACATGATCGGGATGATTGAACCTGTTTTTGCAGGAAAAACTTATATAAATGTATTTAGGGATTTGGAGGCTCAAGCTAAGTATCTTGAACTCCAAGCTAATGATTGTCTTGCTTATCCCGCAGGCGAGAGCCCTATTTATACAGAAGTAACGTGACTTCCTCGTTTAACACCTATAACGGCTTACGCCCTCCCAGTTCCATAATTGAGTTGTGTTAAAGGTGGGTAACGTCCATCGTTCAACAATGATGGCCTTAATGTGTGACACATGCCCCCAGGATTAATGTGGAAGTTTCACCTGTCTTGAACGTAACACTTGCGTTATTATCTGATTTGGATTGTGGCTCGTATGGCCGGGTTGTATACCCGGGCCGTACTCCGACCTCCATGCTTTCCAGTCGAGTACCATGATCGGCTTATTCCTTGTCTTTTCCGTCTTTATAGCTCAGCTAGGATTTTATGTATGATCAAAACCCAAGGCTTCTAATGGACATCGTTTCATCTTGGTAGAAATTGATTACTTCACCAAATGGGCTGAAGCAGCTTCTTATGCCAACGTTACCAAGCAAGTGGTGGTTCGATTTATCAAGAATAATCTCATTTGTCGGTATGGTGTGCCAAGTAGGATCATCACTGACAATGGTTTGAATCTAAATAATAAGATGATGACGGAACTTTGTGATTAATTCAAGATTGTCCATCACAACTCTTCTCCTTACAGTCCCAAGATGAATGGAGTGGTTGAAGCTGCTAATAAAAACATCAAGAAGATTATCTAAAATATGGTTGTTACCTACAAGGATTGGCATGAGATTCTGCCTTTTGCTTTGTATGGGTATCAAACCTCGGTTCGAACTTCAACAGGGGCCACCCCTTTCTCTCTTGTTTATGGTATGGAAGTAGTGCTCCCCATTGAAGTTGAGATTCCATCTTTGCGTATGATTATGGAAGCTAAATTGTCAGATGTTGAATGGATTCAGAATCGGTTTGATCAGTTGAATTTGATTGAGGAAAAGAGAATGACCACTTTGTGTCATGGTTAACTATACTAGAAAAGAATGAAGAAGGCTTTCAATAAGAGGTTCAAACCTCGTATATTAATAGAAGGCGACCTCGGGCTCAGAAAGATCATGTCTTTAAGCTTTGATTCTAGGGGCAAGTGCACTCCCAATTTTAAAGGCCCATATATTGTCAAGAAAGCCTTCTCTGGTGGTGCATTAATTCTTGAAACTATGGATGGCGAGAATTTCCCACGTCCTTTGAATGCGGGTGTAGTCAATAAATACTTCGCCTAAATAAATAAATGAAAAACTCGCTAAGTTGAAAACCTGAAAGGGCGGATTAGGCAAAAAAAAAAAGAGCGTCTCGGTAGGCTGAAAACCCGAAAGAGAGGTCTAGGCAAAAGTTAGAGACATAAACAGAATAAATTTCCCGATAGACTGAAAACCCGAAAAGACAGTCTAGGCAAAAGTTAGGGACTTTTACGACAAGTAACTACATCAGACTAGACTTGATCGTAGAAGCAACAATCTGCATGGATCTTCTTCGCACCTCAACTGAAGCCTATAATACAGGAGTTCGAATTTGTTAGGGAGGATAGTGTTCGTTGTTTTTCGATGTACCTTTTCCATGTATTTACTATTTTCAAAACTTTTTAATCATCCATGGAGTCATGCTATTGGCATGCTACCATTCTATCAATAAAATTTGAGCTTTTATCCAATTTCTTTGCAATCTTATCCTATTCAGGTTTTATAAAAATATTCTTTTATTATTGAAAATACATTTCAAAACAAACAGATTCAATAGAACATACTTGTGAAAAATTTAGCAATTAAGTGTGTTTACTTTAGATGTGAATCAAAGGAATATAATGGCATGGTCCTAATAACAAAAAGAGATCGTTGATGTTTGAAGTAGGCCCTAATTACTCTCCAATAGGGTCCCTGAGACAAATTTTCCTTCGAGCATGAGGCACTAATGTAAAGTTGGACATCTCCATGAAGTTTCTTGAATCTTCACAAAGAAACCTATACAACCACTGTCCCGGTTGTTGAAGTATATTGGTGTTTCCTCCTCATCGTATGCGACATTTTTATCCCCGGTGAAATATGGAGAATTTTGTTGCATCCCTGCCATATTTGGGTTTTGTTGCTATGTGATAGAGATTTGACCGTTTTTCAAGACATGTTTCCTCCCTAAGAGAAGTTAAGCCTTGAAGTAGGTCACTGTCCTTCAAGTTGGTGGTTTGTTATGAGCTTTGGCCGAGTGTCGTCCTTACCAAGTTGGCCCTACATGATTATCCCTAGTGCAGTGTGTCGGTTTTGTCATTATACACATACACACACACACAAACACACACACATTCATTCATACATACATCATGCATAGCAGAATTACGATTCTTTGCTTATTAGCATTCATTAATGTTTAGTGTATTCTCTCTCCATTAGAATATCAATCTTAAGTAGAAAGTGTTTACCCTTTCATCTTTCCCACTGAGTTATCCCTCGTAGAAAAATAGAGTCTTAACCCTCTTATCCAACCCTTTGCTCATTTAAATCTCTTTCCCCGGCATGGTCATGGATTGAATTCTAAACTCCAGGCAGCGTTATCATTTTGTTCTCCCTAGACCAGAGGTTCTAGATGGAGAGTGCATTTATTTTGCACAAGAAGACTTTATCTCTTCAATAGGAGTGAAATTGATTTTTCCCAAGAAGTCTGTTTTCATCCTCTAGCAGTATTGTTACAATCTTCTCTTCCCTAACAATAGGTGGCAGTCTCTTTATTTGAGCAGCTGATATTCCCCATCAATTCTGTTAATTCAAATATGATTTCTTTTCAGTACTCCAACGGGTAATATCTTGGTGTTGATTGATTGTATCTCTCCAGTAAGTTGAAGACTTGTTGTTGAATGCTCCGATGGGTGAATTACAAGCTCATTGTTGAATGATTCTTTTTGGTACTTCGACGGGGAATATCTTGTTATTGATTGACTGTATCTCTCCTGCAGGTTGAAGACTTGTTGTGGAATGCTCTGATGGGTGAATTACAAGCTCATTGTTGAATGATTCTTTTTCGTACTCTGACGGGGAATATCTCGTTGTTGATTGACTGTATCTCTCCAGCAGGTTGAAGACTTATTATTGAATGCTTCGGTGGGTGAATTACAAGCTCATTGTTGAATGGTTCTTTCCGGTACTCCAACGGGGAATATCTCGTTGTTGATTGACCGTATCTCTCTAGCAGGTTGAAGACTTGTTGTTGAATGCTCTGGTAGGCGAATTACAAGCTCATGTTGAATGTTTCTTTTCGGTACTCCAACAGGGAATGTATCATTGTTGATTGACTATACAACTCTGATAGTTGTTGATAATTTGTTTTTCCGATGAATGGTAGCCTCGTCATTATGGGAGGTAGTTTGTCGACGATTTTTTTACCGATAAATGGTAGCCTCGTCATTATGGGAGGTAGTTTGTCGATGACTTTTTTTACCGATAAATGGTGGCCTCGTCATTATGGGAGGTAGTTTGCTGATGATTTGTTTTTCCGATGAATGATAGCCTCGTCATTATGGGAGGTAGTTTGTCAAGGATTTGTTTTATCGATAAATGGTAGCCTTGTCATTATGGGAGGTAGTTTGTCGATGATTTTTTTTCCTGGTAAATGGTAGCCTCATCATTATGGGAGGTAGTTTGTTGATGATTTATTTTACCGATAAATGGTAGCCTCGTCGTTATGGGAGTTAGTTTGCCGATAATTTATTTTTCCGATGAATGGCATCCTCGTCATTATGGGAGGTAGTTTGTCGATGATTTGTTTTTCCGATGAATGGTAGCCTCATTATTATGGGAGGTAGTTTGTCGATGATTTGTTTTTATCGATAAATGGTAGCCTCGTCGTTATGGGAGGTAGTTTGTCGATGATTTATTTTTCTGATGAATGGTAGCCTCTTCATTATGGTAGGTAGTTTGTCGATTATTTTTTTTACCGATGAATGGTAGCCTCGTTATTATGAGAGGTAGTTTGTTGATGATTTGTTGAATGCTCCAATGGGAGAGATTTTAGCTCGTTGTCGAATGATCGTTTTGTTACCCTCTCCAAATGAAATATCTTGGTTAAAGAAGTTGAGACTCGTTCTTGGTGAAACTCTAGAACTCTTGGGAAACTTAGTCCATAACCAATGTTGTTTTCTTACCGCATCTTGATCAATAGTTTTTTTTTTGGTGTTTGCTTTGGAATTAGTAGTTTACCATCTTTAGAAAGTCGGCATAATCCCCTTATTTTTGCTAACTCCTCTGTGAGTAGATAGTTTGTCGTCTATCTATGGTTAGTTGCTATCATTTCCTTTTTTCTTCCTCCTCATATATTGAGTTGATGTTATTATTTCTCTTATTTGGGACTTACCCCGGTAAAGTTGAGTTCCCATTCCCCCAGTGGTGCCCTGTGTCCCCTTTGAGAATTATCTTGTTGCATTGCATAACCATTAAGCGTTACATATCATCTTAGGGCCAAAAATAGGGCTTGTGTTATATTCAAGTATCTTTTATCCCGTCGAAGCGAAGGTTTCCTTCTTATCGTCACATAGAAGACACTTAAATAAGGTTAACTATTGTACCTCAATTTTTTCCCATAAGATTATCTAATATCGCATGCCATTGTATTGCACAAAGATCATAAATTAGGTCTCTCTCTCTCTCTTATCTTTGGGTTTTCCCTTGGGAGATAACCAAGCACCTTGAATGTATATGCTTTTGTGTATAATTATTGATACTTGACTAATCATGAGGTGTATATAATTTTCTCTCTAGATGTTGTGATGTAGGTGGATGATGCAAAGGTTTCTTATTCAACAAGTTTATAGGTTATGGAGTTTATTTCCATGCCTTCTCTCCCCAACTCTCAATGTTTTAAAATGTTTGTTTTCATTGAAGACTTATCTTGTCATCTACTATGGTCTCTCATCTTGAGTGTTTGTTCCATATGTGATAAAGATCGTCAAAGTTGAAGAATTCTCCATGCCATGGTCATCTATCTTGGAATTAAGGCCTTGGGCTTCTGAGGACCATGTCTTGGTGATTGTGTGAAGTTTGTGGATGATTCCAAAGACATTGGACTCTTAAAAGGAATTATAACACATATATTCTTTGGTTCAAAGATGTTAATTGATGAAAAGATAGTTTTTAGTATCATTGATTGCAAGCTCTCTAGATTGATACTTCATCTCTCTTATATGACTTTAAAGGATCATAATTTGGTTATTAATTATCTCCTTGAGCTTATTCTTCCTCCACAATGAACCTAAGAATGTCTAATACAACTTAGTTCAATTGGTAAGAAGAACAAATGCTTGGAAATTTTCCTAAGATGTCAAAACATTACAAGTTGTTGATGAATTTCTCAATTTTTTATTAATCATCTTCAAGAGGTCATATCTTGATCATCATTTATCATTTTGAGGTCATTATTTTTGCATAATAATCTTGAAGATGTGTAATTTATCCCCATGTGTGTTTCAAAGATTTAAGATGTTAAGAAATTGCTTAAAGAAGTCAAAAGATTATGGGTCATTTCACAATATTCTATCAACTTGACAAGATCATAACTCTCTCAATTTTTGGATTTTTAGAGTGGTTGTTTTTGTAAAATGCTCTTTGAGAGGTCTACTTCATATCATATTTGATGTCCAAGAGCAAATTTTGAGTGGAACACCATGATTGAGGGCAAAACATTATAGGTCATTTTTAGAAGGAATGGCATGCTTGGCCAAGGTCTGGCTTGATTTTTCAGTGTTTTTCTTCGAATCCTAAAGGCTATGTCTCTCAGCTCAAGTATTCATTGGAGATGATTCTTCTTGCATTGTGTTCTACTCTTTGAGGACTTCATTTGACTCAAGAAAGATTGGAAAATGCACGAGGGAATTTGATTTGGCCTCAGTGCAAAGTTTGTGCCAAAATCAAAGTTTGTACATTTGCGCCTATAATTCGTTTTTAATCCAACTTGAGCCTTTCTTTCGTGACTAATCATGTTTATAAACTTCCCAGGATTAATTATCACATCAAAATGCAAAGAATGGTTGAGTTTTGAGCACTTGAAGTCATGTTTCTGTCATGAACACGGGTGTGCACGATTTTGCTCCAAATTGCATCATTCACCTCCCTTTTGATACCATTCACTTCTCTATAAATAGAGGACCATTCCTCACTCATTTCCTCAAGCTTTGAGAGCCAGAAAGTCGCTGCCAAACTCACTCCACACCTCACATTTCTGCAACTTTGTTTTCACTCTTAAAGCCCTTCCAGTTTGAAATTGATTGATCATTCTTCTTCCTTGAACTTCAATGAAGCTAACAGAACAAGAATCGCGCCTTGATGTGCCTTGAATCGTGCTATCCAAGTTCAGTTTCAGAGCTTTGAAAACATACTTCGTTCAAGTAGAATTCTCAACCATTTCACTTCAAATAAATTGCTAGGATGTAATCCTTTCATCTCTGAAGCTCATGCTTCTTCTGGTTTGCATTTTCCCTGAGAATTGAGTTTGAATTTCTGAAAACCATTGCTCGTTATTTTGCTGCTTTTCTCAGGAATTTTTCACGAGGGTACCATTAGAATCGTCTTGAAGAGACGAATCCAATGGTACCGCTCTGAGGAATTTATTTCATAGTTTATGAAACTCGAATCGAGATGGCTGGAGGTTGAAGATGACCTACATGTCTGTCTTCAACCAATGATATGATGCAATGTAATTTTTTCAAATCCGGTTCGGTGTGAGTCAGCAACGATCCAACGCGTTCTATATTTTCTTGTTTTATTTTTTTATATTTGTAATCTGGTGTGAAAACCAAGGAGGTCCATAACAAGCATAGTGCGCTATGTCCATTGGATGTGATTACTAACAGGTTTTGACTGTGATCTAATGGTCCATATTTTTTTGGCTTTTATTTATTTTATGATTTTATATTTTAATTGTTTTGAATTTCAAAAAATCATAGAAAATCCATTTTTGACTTAAAAATTATGAAAAATTCACAAAAATATTTTTAAATATTCTCTTTCTGATTTTTATTTTTTCATAATTTTATTTTCAGATTTGATATTTTTTTAATGATTTTTCTCTTTTATTTGATGTATTTAAATATTTTAAAATACTTTTAACATTAAAAAATTCTGAAAAAATTATGGAAGGATCCAAAAGTCATTTGACAAATATTTGTGACCTCATTTTATTTTTATTTCTGATTTTACTATTTTTGACAATTTTTGGTTGGTTTTACCATTTTCTTTTATTTTAAAAAAAATAGTTTCTGTATTTTAAAAATTCTGGAAATTTTTGTCAACACTAGCTGACCCTTGTTTGACCTTAGATAATTTTCTTGGAATTCTATTTTGATGTAGGAATACCATTATGTATTTCGTCAATAAAATCCAATTAAATAATCTATTTTCAAACCATATTTTAATTAGCATTTTAATTACTTTATTTCTTTTTTCACTTTGCTGATTTTGGATTTATTTGGAGTCATAGTTTCCTCAACATCAATGAAACTTGGGTGTTGATAGGTCTCACGACCAAATCCACCAAGATAGTCGGTTGATTTTAACGAAGTTAGGCCAAATAAGTTCATTTGATGCATTGTTGGCTTTGAGACTAGTTCTTTCTTCTCCATCTTATTTTTTTTCATTTGTCCCGAATCAGAAAAGTGATTAATTGGTGGCATAAACTTTAAAGTTTAGTAAAAGCCCCAAAAGATGACTTGAGCTTTGATTTTGGTTTAATACTCGTGATACTTTTCGTGTAGTCACTATGATTTTTTAATCAAGCTTCTGGCAAGTTTTCACCAACTTTGTCCAATTAAAATTCTCAAGCATCTTTGATCTAGTATTGAGACCTCTGATTGTTCCAAAACGGATGATTCTATCAAGCTTCTGGTAACTCTTCATGCGCAAGCTTCAAGATCATCATCCTGCTGACGACTAACAACTAACAATTAACTTTATTTTTATGCTTTTATTTTATGCCTTTATTTTCCGCTTTTATCCTTATGCTCTTTACTTTATGCACTTTACTTTGAGCATTTACATTTCATGTCATTTTTTCTTTGCTCACTTGAGCATTTTATTTTCTTGTTATTTTGAATTTGCTCACTTGAGCTTTATTTTTTTTCCTTTTGAAAGATACCTAATAATTCAACCTAAACATAAAAGACTTTTGATTGGACTTGATTACTATCCATATGCTCGGAGTTTGACCTTTGGATTTAGGATTAAGACCTCTACCTCAGCTCAGGGATTTTTGTGATCTTGGTGTTATTTTGTCTTGCTTGGTTTATTATCTTGTATGCAGGTTATTCCGTTTATACTCGATCGTGAGTGGATTTCCTTCAAATATAACCGTTACTCTGCCCGTTTTTTCTTGAGACATGAATTCACCTGAGGCAATGATTTATCTGAAGCTTGGTTTGTTTGGTCTAGTTATTTGTTGCTTGTGTGCTAATCCAAAGGATGAGAATATGGTATTGGCTTCTTGATGTCAAGTACTGATTTTTTCACCCGGTTAGATCTTTTTTTACCCTTACCTTTTACTTTTTGTACATAGGTTAACCTCTTCATCTCCTCCCATATTATTAAAATTTCAAAATCTTCTCCCTCTTTTCCAAAGGATTTTTTTTGTAAAACTCGAACCGTTTTCATAAGAAACTTGGACTTAGGTCCATGCATTTTCAAACTTTTTTTCTTAATAAACTTTTAATCCATTTAATAATACTTTGATCATTTTTTCACAAGACTAAAAAACACATAACATCATTCAAACTTTTTGAGCCCTTTATGGCTTTTTTCTTAAAAAGGGGGCAAGAGGCCAAAGTGGAAAGTGATTGTGAACGAAGCTGAGTCCCAGGAGAAGAAAGTTGAGTCGAAATGGTATCAAGTGTCCCCCAACTATAAGGGAAAAAACCCAATGATAAGGACTCAGTGGAGGTGTTATTAGAGGAACAAAAATGCATCAAAGAAAGCTTCGACCTCTCAGGTGAAACTAGTCGAAGAAAACATCAGTGTCGAAGATAGCTTGCCAGCGGAAGCCACGAAGCCAATAGAGTTTCCAATTCCAAAGATGTGTTATCCCAAGTCAAGGCTGACTGAAAAAGAAAAGGCCATAGAAAATCAAAGGATGGCCATTAGGGTAGCTCTTTTGGGTAACACAGAGCTGGTGGTGACACAAAATATGGAATATACTCTATGCTACTGTGTGATGAATAGTGGTGGGGTCGAAGAACATAAGGTTGTGTTTAAAAAGCCAAGCCCATGGATGTTATATCATCTCAAGCCTTTATTCATAAGGGCAAAGGTGGATGTCATGCCAGTGAACAAGGTGTTCATCGATGGCGGAGCAACTGTCAATTTAATGCCACATGCACTATTCAAGAAGATGGGGAAATGTGGGTCATAACATCGACCTCACAACATGGTTTTATCAAACTATGAAGGAAAGACCAGTAGAAACTACCACATCAACTTTATTTATTGTAATCAATTCCAAGGCCAATTTCAATTTATTACTTGGCCGAGAATGGATTCATAGAATAGGTGCAGTTTTGTCGATGTTGCACCAAAGAATATCCATATAGAGAAAAGATGGCATAGTAGAGAACATAGAAGCGGATCATAGCTACTACAAGGCCTACGATGTGAAAGTTGCAAGAAATCTTTTGATCAACATTTGGCAAACGTAGCACCTTGCGACGATGAGATTTCCACTCCCAATGAAAACACAAATTCTTTTCTAAATTTGGATCCACGTCATGGCTTTACATGGAACTATGAAGAGGCAGAAATGCCTAGGGAGTTCAATCCACCTACGGGGTTGTGTATATTTGAATGTGATGACTAGTGAGTCAGCAAGCTTGGCTCGTATTTTAGCTTATGTAGTTGAAAAATAAAAGGAAATTGGCTTTAGAAGTTGAGAAATTGCAAAGTATGGTCGTCGAAGCCAGAATGAAAAATCAAGGAGGCCGATTGGGCCAAACAACAGCTTCAAAAATTTGGAGGTTGGATTCCATATACGATAATGAACTTTTGGGATTTGAAAAGGATCCACTGAATCCAGTACTGAGGATGCAAGCACAAGATCCGCTAGAGGATGTTAGTTTGGGAAGTGGAATAACCAAGAGACCAACATATATTAGCATGAAGGTTGAGCCGAAAATTAAAGTTAAGTTGATCAAGCTACTAAAGTAATATAGAGATTGATTCGCACGAGACTATAATGAGATGTCAGGTTTAAGTCGAACCATCCTGGAACATCGGATGCCTATTCAGCTAGGCAAAAGACCAGTAAAGAAGAATCCTAGGAGATTTACCCCTGAAATAACTTTGAAGATAAAAAAGAAATAGAAAGGTTGCTCAAGAGTAAGTTCATCAAAAGTGCAAGGTACATCGACTGGTTAGCTAATATTGTTCCTGTTATTAAGAAAAATGAAACTCTTAGAGTTTGTATAGACTTTAGGGATTTAAATAATGCTACCCCTAAAGATGAATATTCAATACCTATCGCAGAAATGTTAGTCAATTCAGATGCAGGATATGAATATCTTAGCGTGCTCGGCGGGTACTTTGGGTATAACCAGACTTCGTAGCAGAGGAGGATGTGCCCAAAACGGCATTTAGATGCCCAGGGGCATATTGGACATATGAATGGGTGGTAATTCTATTCAGTTTAAACAATGTCAAAGCCACCTATCAAACGGCAATGAATGCCATGTTTAGTGATTTCATTGAACATTTCATGCAAATATATATATATTATATTATGATAAAACACATCATCTAAGAATGGTCACCTGGAGCATCTTCGACGATCCTTTGAAAGAATGAGGAAATATGGATTGGAAATGAATCCACTAAAATGTATTTTCTGTGTGCATGTAGGAGATTTTTTAGGATTTGTAGTACACAACATCGAGATCAACCAAAGCAAAACAAAGGCAATTTTGGATCTGAAGCCTCCTTCGAAAAAGAAACAGTTGCAATCTTTGTTAGGGAAAATCAACTTCTTGAGAAGATTTATTTCAAATCTAAGTGGAAAAATGAAGGTTTTTTCGCCATTGTTAAAGATCAAGAAGGAGAGTGAATTTTATTGGGGGAAAAGAACAACAAGAGGCCTTCGACGTAATTAAAGAATATCTCACGAGGCCTCATGTTTTGTTACCACCTAGCAAAAATAAGAACATGAGGTTGTACATAGCTGCATCAGATCTAACAATAGGGAGCATGTTAGCCCAAGAGGACGATAAGGGACTCGAAAGACCCATTTATTACCTTAGTCGTGTATTGATAGACGCAGAAACTAGGTATAGCATGATACAAAAACTATGTCTATGTTTGCATTTCTCATGTATTAAACTTAAGCAATATATTAAACTAGTTGATGTTTATGTCTTGTCTCACTGTGATGTCATTAAACATATGTTGTCCAAACCAATTTTGTATATTCGAATTGGCAAGTAGGCCCTAGCCTTAACTGAATTTTTATTATTTTATATGCCTTTGAAGGCCATGAAGGGCCAAATCATGTAAGACTTTATAGTCCATCACTCCATAATGGAACTGGAAGTGAACATTATTGATACTGACCCTTGGGATCTATATTTCGATGGGTCCAACCATAAAAAAGGAACTGGTGTCGGAGTCCTGATTATATCCCCAAGAGGAGTACCAACAAAGTTCAAATGATGAGTAGATGGGAAATGCTCCAACAAAGAAGAAGAGTACGAAGCGTTGATGTAAAAAAGACTTCAATGTAAAAAAGATCGAAATTAAAGGAGCTTCAGAGTTAATGGTTAAGAAAATCACTCGAGAATAAAAATGCATCAAAGATAATTTGTTCTTGTATTTTGCAGTAGTCAATCAATTATTGGAACATTTCTAAGTGGTAAGTATCACACACGTGCCCAGATTAGAGAATCAAGTGGCCAATAATTTGGCACAAATAGCCTCTGGCTACAAGGTGTCCACCGGCAAACTAAAAAGTTTTGTCAAAGTAAGAGAGAAGGTAGTCTCAACACCATCTTTCACATTGCCAACTTCAAATACTGGGGGGGGAGATGAGAGTGAAAATTTTGGCTTTGAAATTTTTTTAATTGACAATTTGTCAGACACAAATTGGCGAAAACCAATCGTGAAGCATCTGGAAAACCCAGTCCGAAATGTGGATAGGAAAATAAAATATAAGGCTTTGAGCTACATATGCATGGGTAATGAGTTGTTTAAAAAGACCCGTGAAGGAGTGTTTCTCAAATGTTTGGGAGACACTTAAGCATATTTGGCAGTAGTCAAAGTCCATAGTGGAGCTTGTGGGGCCCATCAAGTTAGCCATAAAATGAAATGGTTAATATTTTGACAGGGCGTTTATTGGCCAAGTATGTTGAAAGATTGCATTGAGTTCACCAAGGGATGTAAGGAGTGCCAAAAGCATACGGGAATTCAACATGTACCTGTAAGCGAGTTGCACACGATTATCAAGCCATGACCATTTTTCGTGGTTAGGCGTTAGACGTCATAGGCGAAATTTGATTCGCCTCGTCGAAACAACAAAAGTTCATCTTGGTATGGATAGATTACTTTAATAAGTGGATAAAAGTAGTAACATTAGTCAATGTTGAGCAGGAAGTAGTGATTGGTTTCATTCAGAAGCATATCATTTATAGGTTTCGGATTCCTAAGACAATCACGACGGACCAGGGATCAGTTTTTATTGGGTGTAAGATGTAGGATTTAGCGGTTACTCTCAAGCCAATGGTCAAGTCGAGGCTACTAACTAAGTGATAATTGAGCTGTTTAAGAAACATGTTTCTAAGACACCCAAGAACTGGCACAAGACGTTGGATCAAATTTTGTGGGCTTTTCAAACGTCCCCCAAAGAGGTGACTGGGTCGACGCCTTTTTGGCTGGTGTTTGGGCATAACGTGGTTTTACTAGTCGAGATATGTAACACCCTATTTATACCCGGTAATTATAAGGGAAATAAGAGTACAAAAATTTCAACAACCAAAATGAGATGCCACATTTTCAACTTAAAACAACTTCATATAATCACAATTAATTAAGATACATAACACTGGTTTGGATAAACTGATAACAACCTGATTTATTCTTTTGAATGTAAACAAATTTTATTAAACAATTATTTAATAACAACAACTTAAAATTCAACTACTAAAACAATAACAACAATTATGAAACAATTGTTCATCCCCCCGAGTGCTACGTATCAGAGCAACTAAACCGACTTGTACTAACAGCCACTAAATCCTTCAATCTCAAATACCTGCACGTTACCAGTATAAAGGCAACGGCGAAACAAATGAAAGGGTGAGATATCTACCAATATAATTGAATTCATGATAAATAATATATTAGAATGTAGATCATATAATTCACTGCTTCACATAATTCAAACAACATTTATATCGACAATATCAAACACAATTACATCAACATATATACTAACAATTAGCAACGACAACAATTATAACAATTATATCACAACAACATTTCCAACATAACATAGCAACTATTTCACAACAAAACAATAACAACCAACAACATAAGTCAACTGACACATCAACATATCAACTATAATTATGCGACTTCAAATGCGACTCAACTGTGCATATGCACGTGGTACCATTTGGAGTAAAACTCTCAACTTAGAACATTTGCTAGTAATTCTGAGGCACAAGGCATAAGCCTTCAACATTTTGCCAATCCAGGCCAACATTTTGAGCATTCGCTCCAACATAAAAATTGCCAATCTAGGCCAACTTAATAATGCAATGTATGCCATGCAAACTCAACCTCAATCGGCAAAATCACGACAACGCAACAACAACAACACACAACACACAACAACGACAACATAACAGCTAGTCAACTGAAATTCAACATTGGCCATAGGCCTACACCTCAGTGCAATTCATCATTGGCTAAAATCCCACAACATAATCAACTCAACATTGGCTAAAAGCCTACAACATAATCAACTCAACATTGGATAAAATCCTACAACATAATCAACTCAACATAATCGACTCAACCTTGGCCAGAGGCCTACGACGAAATCGATGTAATTAACAACAACTCATCACTGGCTAAAAAGCCTACAACTTAATATCTACGAATACTATTTTCATCCACTCAATAATCCACTACTAGTTACTACATTAATCTCTAGTTAACTCATCCTACGTTTCAACTTATAATCATTTGGATTGATTCCATCTAATTCTAGTCAACTGCTCATGGGTTTGGATTGCTAGTATTTCGATTCGGCACTACTATCAACAACCATCCCGCTACTATCCATTCACTATTGAATTAGTATATTGATTCTAGTCATTAAGTATACTACTAGTCCACAATACAACAACTAGCCGGCTCCTACTATTTCAACACTACTATAATACCTCGGCTAACCAAAACATCGTCCGCTATCATCAACCATTTTTCTCTCGTGGGTATTCATATAATCCACTTAATCCAACTTAATTTAATAAAACCATACAATCATATTGTCTCTTCATTAATAAACTTTCCACCGATATCAATCACTTATCTTAGTTGATTCCAATGGCATACTATTTCAATTTCCTTCAAATTCCGATTAATTGACTATATCGCTTACAACTACCAACAACCACAACATTTGAAAACAACAACAACAACGAACAATAACAACTTTCAACAACCAACCACAAATTTTATCACATATTAGACATCATATAAATAGCACAAAAGCTCCTCATTTATATGGCAAAAAAATAACCCACAAAAATATACCGATCGCATGTGTTTTAAATAACAAAACGTCTGACAATACAACCTTTCCATAACCACTCATTAATAAAATCATCTAATGTCCTCTAAACCAATCCTATTAGAAATAATATTTCATTAGATTTCTAACGCTTCGGCACCCAAAATGGAGTTACGGTTCAAAAGTTATGACCAAAACAATTTTAACTTTCATCAAGATGCAGTGCACCTAGTTCGGCCACGAACTTAATAGTTCAGAGGTTGGCACCATGAATAAAGTTCGAGCAATGGTGAAACAGAACCCAAAAACTTGATTTTTATGTTCCCAAAACTCAATTTTAACCAAACTTCATAACCCCAAACATCTTTTATCACTAACCCACCATTTCTTATCATCAACACAACATATATACCTCAATTACAACATCAAAACATATTTCTACCATCAATTTAGAATTTCAACAACAACAACAACAAAACACCAAAACAATGGAAAACTATAAACCTCATCCCACATATCATCCATCATGCATCCCGTTATAGAGTTAGAACTCCACCCTTACCTCATTGATGGCAGCTCCAAGCTTGGCTCTAGCTCTTGGTTCTTCTCCAAACCCTAGCCTCTTTCTCTTCTCCTCTCTATTTCCTCTTCTCTTCTTTCTTTCTCTTCTACTCGTAAAACACTTATTTTATTTCTTATATAACCTTTTTTCCAATAATAATAATAATAATAATAATAATAATAATAATAATAATAATATTTTTTTTATTTATCTTACTACTCACCTTAATGGGCCTAACAAATGCACCTCCTCATTACTTTCCGATACCACAATAAAAGTCCAACTCAAATAATAGAATATTCAATTATTAATAATAATATTATTCCTAATATTATTTCTTCAACGTAACAACTTAATTAATTCTCCGACTAACCGAATAAAATCCGACTTCAACTTAATAATCCAAATACGTTTCCCAAAATAATGCTGACAAATCCGATTGATTTCTTGAACTTCGAGTAAATCCAATAATCAAATCCTTAAATAATTCAATTAACCAATTAATTAAATCCGGTAGTTACAATATACACTTGAAATCAGTATGAGTGCAATGACAACACGAACTATCGTAGGAACAATATTGGAGCATGATACTAGACGAAACGACAGAATTAGATGAGGAAAGATTAGTTACGCTGGACGTGCTAATTCGACAGAAAGAGCGAGTGGTAAGATCCTACAATAAAAAGTCAAAACTAAAAACATTTGCACTCGGTGAGTATGTATGGAAAGTCATTCTTCTTATGGATCAGAAAGATATGACTTTGGAAAAGTGGTCACCAAATTGGAAAGGACCATTCCAAATATTACAGGCATTCACAAACAATACGTATGACATCGAAGAGTTGGGCTTCGATCAAAGAATCTTGAGAGTAAATGGTAAGTATTTAACAAAATATAAATACATGCTTCAAGAGATTCAAATTACTACAACATAAAGCATGTCGAACAACATGAGGCCAAAATGGGCAAATGCCAAGATGACCTTTAAATCCCCAAATGGGTTACTTACACAAAATGCATTTAAACTACAACATTTAAACTACAAAGGAAACCGAGAACTGAGGTTCTCCAAAAAGTCCCTTTCGTAGGAAATTATCTGGTCAAGATGAACCTTTTTAGTCGAAAGTTGACTAATTTTGCTCCTGAGTTAAAGTGATCTTTCACCATGTGCCTTAAGAGTAGACTACCTAATGTCGTCGAGTAAATGGTCGTCAGGTGTACTTAGCAAAGCTTTTTGACTTTCAGCATCGATAATCTTGTAGTTAAGCACTTCGATTTGGTTTTGATAATCTAGAAATTCTCGGGCAATGGTATAATGTTGCTCCAAAAGATCCTTTCTCTTGGCGTCGAGGGCATTAGCCTTTTGCAGACAAATTTCACTCAAGTCCCACTCCATTCTCATTTAATTTGCTTTAGTTTTAAGTTTAAGATCAGGGTGTCGGAAGGATGAAAGATCTTTTTCAAATTGGGTGAAGAAGGCTTCGAAATTAATCAAGTACTGAGCCAAGAGACCGGGAAGGGGATATTGGGAAATGGTATCGAGAAGTTTGAACATCGTAGCTGCCATGGGGGATCCTGTTTGACAACAGCTAAAAACCCACTTTCGAAAAAAATAGAACTTTAGCTCATGAAGTGCATCGACTACTTCAGCATCTAGATCAAAAATGGGCAGAGACATGGAGCTAGGATTCGGAAAAGCAATTGGTGCATGGCGGATAATTAGAAGCTTCCTAACCACCCCATTAGATCTATTTTCTTCAGCATTTCGATCTCATTCTCTGTGGTGAAGTCGAAAGACGGGGTATCTTGCACAATGGCAGATAGGCTTGTCAAAAGCAGGATAACTAGACTGGGCAGTCTTGCCACCAACATGAGGGTGTCTGTTTGGATTGCGTTCAGACACCTCCGAAAGGAAGCGGCCCCTGAAAATTTTGTTGGGTAAATTTAAGAGACAAAATTGGAAGTGGAAAGAGAAGAAAAGAGAAAAGATACCTCTAAGTTTGGTGTCATAACACTACGCGCTGATGAAGCTGGATCTTCAAAGAAGGTAAGTCCTAGTTCAATTCAACTGGCGAAGGACGCTCCCATCCTTGAGGGACAGACGGCGCAGGATGTTACTAAGGCTCTAGGGTACCAAAGGCATCGATGAGCCTTTGAAGAAAGACATGTAAAGAGAAATATTTTTCCTGGTATTGAAGCCACCACTGATCAAAAAGCCTTGAAGTAAAAAGGAGTGTTCATAAGCGAACACTAGAAGCTCAAGGGTTTGACTGTCCCAATAGAATTCAAGGTAAGCCTTATGTTATTTTGTAGTAAATTGTTTACACATCCAAACAATATCGTCAGAATGATAGAACAAAGACGAAGGGAACATTTGACTGAGACTCGCTAGATGGCGTTTATACAGGAAGCATTAGGTGACTTAATGGGGAAAAGTTCTGAAAAACCAGTTTGGACCAAACCTCTATTCCACAAAAGAGGCCATGGTAGAGAAAAATGTCTTAATTTCGACCAGTAGATTAATATACTTCATGAACTTATAGCGGCTGAGTTTGTGGAAGAGATTCATCAAAGATAGCCTCAGACCTTCGACGATTCTAACTTTGTTAAGACACATAATCTTTTCAGAAATTGGATAACCTAGATGATATTCAAATATAACATTCAACCAATATTGCAAGAGCCAAAATTTCCCTGAGAGGGTGAAGTCATTAGCATGATTGGGAAGTGCTTTGAGTTGCATTGAAGCGTTGTTCAGAGCTCCATGGAGATTCTCAAGCAATAGCCTACCCAGTGAAATTTTTTTCTCTAGATGGAGCTAAACCGCCAAGGGTACAAAATCATGGGTTGTTGAAAAGGACCTTGTACACACAAAAAACGTGAAAGCCAAGGAGTGAGAAACATTATGTGTTCAGTATTAGAAACATCGCTCGAATCCATAAGATGGTGATCGGCAACATAACTGGCGAAATTTGTTTGGGCGAAGGTGAACTTGTGTCTTGTCAGAACTGCCGAGTTAAAAGTTAAATCCAATGGAGAAAGTCTGCTAATGGTTGCCATGTCAAATAAGGTGGGGGTCAACATCCCACAAGGAAGTTGAAAAGTGTTGGTCGAACCTTCCAAAAAGAAAAGTGAGGCAAGAATGAAGTTGGAATCAAATATGTGAGTGATCCATGAGAGCTGAATCACATAAAAAATGCCGAGTTTTTTCCACTGAGGTTGTCGTTGTCCTTGGACTCTATCAAGCAAAGAAAGATACGTAGTATAAGTCGGAGTTGATATAGAAGGGAATGTCATGGTATTAGAAACCAAAAATCTAACATCAATGGGTTTTGTATGATCAAAGGCAGAAGGAATAGCAAGAAGAAAGTAGGGAAAATATTGACTAACTGCTTTAGGGTTGGTTTTTGGACCTGGGTAAGGACCATGGAATGCGAAAATTTTTCCTGCAACAACAAAGGGAATCGACATTCGGTGTTTCTATATATAGAATTTTGATTTTTCCATAAAGGGAGGATTTGGAATGAAGTTCAAGCTTTGTTTAACAGAAACGAAGTAAGCTATGGGGTTATCACCACTGAAAAGGATTTCATCTGGAGAGTGTTCACGGTAAAAAGTGAAGAACAAGGGAATCGAATTGGAATTTGAATCTCCGGATCAAAACGACTTACTCTTTGATTTTTTTAAAAAAGATGTCGCGAGCACCAAGCTTTATTGTTTCCAAACAAGAAAGGAAAGGAAAAAGGGGAAAGCTGAAATACCCTGAATTTGATATACAATGCGATTAGTGTGAGCTAAACGCAACACATGGGGGGAGTGACCTGGGTAAGAGGGTTGGTTATATAAAGGGAAGGTATTAGCACCCTATATATCTATAGTATTCTATAGGAACCTTTTGTGCATTTGTGTTTTTTTTTCTATGCTATTTTGAGAAAGTTTCTTTTTTTGGGATTTAAGAAGGGTAGGCTAGGCAGGAACCTAAGTTTATTTATTATGATTATGCACGCAAAGATCATTGGGATCCTCTGCATACATATCCCTTAGAGGGAATCCGAGCATTTGTAGCTCGGATTTAAGGGAAACTAAGGTTTGTTTGGTTTGAGGGAGAAAGAAGTATGCTCGCCAAGGGTGAGACCTTGTGTCTACGTATTCACAAAAGGAGGTTGAGAAAGTCATACCAATCGTAGTTCCCACTTATGTGCTAGTGGAAGCAAAGATTTTAAGAGACAACGACAAGTGTCATCTTAATGAAAGATATATCTAATCTATTTCATCACATACATTTTTTAAAATTTGATTGTTTAAATCTTTCATTGTAAGCATTGGGTGTTTTGCTTGAGTGTACAAGTGTTACCACTTACAAGTTAAGAAAGATGTTTGAAAAAATGTTTGAATCTTTCATTGTAAGCATTGGGCATTTTGCTTGAGTGTACAAGCGTTGCCACTTACAGTTAAGAAAGATGTTTTGTTTGAAAAAGTGTTTATTTTGAAAAATGTTTAATTTGTATGTGATGCTATAGATGAGATACTTCTTTCATAGAGATGATTCATGTCTTATCTCTTAGGAGAATTGTTTTGTTATTATTTAAGGGGTGCTTTTAAGAAGCTTGTGGGTCCTTGTATTGTACGCCCAAAAGGAGGCTATCCGAGGGACATCGAGGGTCCTTGTATTGGGAGCCCAAGATAAGGCTATAGGGTATGGTTTTCTTGGCTTTAAGAGTGATTTCACTGGGAAACCATACTCTTAGGGTTCTATCCTAGTGAAGGTGATTCTTTGTATTCAAAGCCTAATAGGAGGCTATTAGATATTTCCAGGTCTCTTTCTTGTATGAGGCCCAAGAGAAGGCTAAACTCAACCAGAGAGTTCTTTTTACGAAGCCTGAGAGGAGGCTAACTCAACGGAGGAGTTCTTTTGTACGAAGCCCAAGAGGAGGCTAACTCAACGAGGGAGTTCTTTTGTACGAAGCCCAAAAGGAGGCTATGGGGAACCTAGTTGTAACACTAGTTGTAATGACATAAATAAACATGAACAAGTATATATGACAAAGTGTGTGTGTGTGTGCATTCCTAAGAGTTTATGAAGGAAATATATAAACAAGTGTTTAAAACAAGCAAATAAAAGCTAGTGTACTTTGGTATATACAAAGGAGTGTAAAAGCAATATATAAACAAGTGTTTAAAACAAGAAGATAAGCTAGTATACTTGGATATATACAATGGAGTGGTACTTACACCTTAAGGGAGGCCCACTGGAATAAGAGCAGTTTCACCGAGAATAATGCTCCTCTTAATATCAGTGGAATTGGTGTATAACAAGCGGATAAAACTAGTGAACGAAACTAGTTATACTTGAATATGTACAAAGAAGGTTGAACATGTACAAGGAATAAAATATGTACACAAAGGGGTGGATATGTACAAGGAAACTAAATATGTACATAGGGGGTTGGAACTTACACCGTAAGAGAGGCCCATGATCAATTTGACTTCGAATTTGAAAGATTTTCGAGGAAAAAACTCTAGTTCGATTTTGTCATACCCCAAATTTTGACCTAATATTACATTTGCATCATTGCACAACTAACAGTTCAGACAGCATTAATCGGGTATAGCATTCACAGGTCAAAATTAGGGTTTCATCATATTTTCATCTGATTCAAGAGCTAACCAATTAGGGTTTGAGATTTTCTCACTCCATTTGATCTATCTTGATCAAATCATCAGCCTTCAATCCTCAGATATCCATTTTCTCACTGATTAATCAAGGATCGACCAATTAGGGTTTTGGTCGAGCATGAGAATTCTCTGACTTTTTGAACAAGAAATAAATTTTTTGGATAGAGATTGGTCATTATAACATCTTGACCTAATTTCTGGATTCAAAACATCACAGAGGTTCATAGACTTCATCAGTCAATTTCAGAAATGTCTGATGAAAATTCATCTGCACAGAAAAGTCAAACTTTGACTTTTGGTCAAAATTTTCAAAACAAAACTTTTTCAATCATCAAAATACTTCACATGATCCATCATGATCATAAAAAAATCAAGAATTTGGAAAAGTCAACAAAAAGTCAAAAGTTTCCACACTTAGAAAAATTTCTAAGTGTTGAAATTTCTCATTTTTTCCAAACTTCAAGCCATTTTTTCACCTAGTTCCAATTGGAATTTGAAAAAACACAAAACATGAAAGTTGTAGCTTGTGGAAAGATCTTTCCAAAATGTCCAAGAACTCTCAAATCCATGGAGGCTAGCTATGTCTTTGAAATTGAAACATAAGGCTCCATGAAACTTGATTTTTCAAAATTCAAACATCAAATTATAGGTCATTTTTGTGTTTCTTCATCTAGAAGCTTTCTAGCCTTGCCAAGTGGATGATCAAACTGATAAATATCAGCCTAGAGGATATAATTGAAGATTGGATCAAAATGCAAAAATATAGCACATGGTGAAAAAAGGAAGTTTCCTTTTTTGGTAAAAAACCATTCTTGCCCCTTAAGTTAACCTTGAATATCCAATTGGCTTGTACTCTTGCCTAATTTTGCAGAGCTTGTTTGCCTATAAATAGCTCACCATTTCAAGAGAAATCAACACCAAAAACAATGCAAAAATCCATGCTTTCATTCTTTTCTTGAAAATCAAGTAACATAGAGCAAAATTGCCAAACTTGCATTTTTGAAATTCAAGTAAAATCATGATGATCTTTGGTGTCAAACATGTCAAATAATCAATATCCAACTTGTTCATAACTTAAAATCAAACTAAAAGCAAGAGAAAATCAGAATTGCATTTCTATTTTTCCAAACTTGCCAAACTGCCATAGCAATCGAATTTGGACTTGGGCTTGATTTCTTTGAGTTGTGAGCATCCTAACACGATCCATATGCATCATGGAGTTAATCCAGATCAAGAACAACCACCTGTAACATCTTTAACACGATTTCCAGTTTCAATTTTTGAGTGTATGCAGGTGAACTTGGATGGCACGATCCAAATGAATTAATGATGTGCAGACCACTCACATAGCTTCCTTACATGCCGTTGGAGCTTAAACAATCAAGAAACAACCACTGGAAACACTCCAGCATCGATTTCGATCTTCACTTTTCCAGGTATGAACACGAACTTGGTTCTCATAATTCTTTGAATCTTTTGACAAAAGCTCTTGGCCATTCTTTTTCTGCACTAATAACAAACATTAGCCCTCAATAAAATCAAACAATCATCAACCACAAGTCATTTAATTTGATTCCTCAGTTTCTAGGGTTCTTCGAGTTCCCAGAAATTCAAACATGATTAACTGAAAATAAATGAAATTAACAAACGCCATCGTGTTTGTTGTTCAAAATTGAGCAAGATTGATCTTTACATCACTCAATTTCATGGAGAAACGAAGATTTTGGATCGAGTTTGGCAAACTGAAAATCAAAACCATGAACCCAGAATACGCGCGTGTTCTTGGTGTTCTTCATTTTTAAATTTTCAAACTTTCCAATATCATGTCTACACGTGTGATCATCCACTAACACTCAGCGCGTTTGGCTCAGTTGGTTGCTTGCTTGCTCTTAAGGCTCTGTGACACGCGTCCACCTCATGGTCATGGGTTCAAAACCCAGCAAGACCAAATTTTTTACAAACTTGTCATATTTTCATGTTTTTTTTATCAAACTTCAACAATTTTTTTTAACCAATCAAAACTTCTCATTTTGAGATGATTTTTTAAACACTTGTCAATAAATGCCTCTATTTTATGATTATGTCAAAAAAATCCAAAAATATATTCATCTGATTAATTTTTAATCGAGCCGAAAACGACGTTCTGAACACTTTTCAAACCTCCTTAAAAGGTGAATTTTTCAAGTTTTCGACTTCCGATTTTTTTTAAAACTTTTCATAAATGAACCTCACATTTCAAAACATTTCAAAACATTTTTCAAATCATTTTTCAAAACATTTCATCAAAGCTTACATCTTTTTACCATGATCAATCCGATTTAAACGATAAAAACAAATTCGTTCTTTCTCGAATTTCTCATGGGCCACCCTTATGGTGTAAGTCCCAATCCTTTATGTACATATTTAGTTTTACTTGTACATACTCAAATCATCATTGTTAATATTCAAACATAAACATATTTCTTTCGTTTGTTTTCATCCGTTTGTCTACACGCTGAATCCATTGGTTCTAAAGGAAGGTTTCTCCTGAGCAAATTTTCTTTTTAACCAATGGGCCTCCATCACGGTGTAAGTCCCATAACATTCTTTTATGTACATAATATTTCTTTGTACATATCAAAAACTTTCCAAACACATACAAATTTTTATCTGTACATAACACAGATACTTCTTTTTCAAAACTTTTATCTGTACATAACACAGATACTTCTTTTTCAAAACTTTTATCTATACATAATACAGATACTCTTTCTTTTGAAAATACTTTTTACCGATAAACTTTGATCAATCATTTCGTTTCATCTGACATTTTACATGAATACCATTGGTATTGAAAGGAGCATTATTCCCGTGAAGCTGCTTTCAAATCAATGGGTCTCCCTTACGGTGTAAGTCCCAACCCTCCTATGTACATCCATCTTTCTCTGTACATAAAAACTCGTTCGTGTACATATTCATTTCCTTGTACACAGTTCAAACTTGTGAATAATCAAGTTACGCTTGTTTTAAACGTTCGTTTCACAGACACTTGTTTATATTTCATAAACTGCTGTAAATAAACATCATGCATTGTTTATATTTCCTTCATAAACTCCTGTGAATACATATCACACACACACCTGTTTATACAAACTGTCTAATAATAACATAACAATTAGACTAATCAATAGGTTTCGAGTTTAGCCTCGCTTGGGCTTCATACAAGACAACTCATCGCCAGTTGAGTTTAGCCTCCGCTTGGGCTTCATACAAGATAACTCATCCCCAGCATGGGTCAGCCTTCTCTTAGGCTTTGTACAAAGAAACTCTCCCACAGAGTTAGCCTCCGCTTAGGCTTCATATAAGACAACACTCCCCTGTTGAGTCAGCTCCTCTTGGGCTTCGTTCAAAGAACTCCTCATTGAGTTTAGCCTTCTCTTGGGCATCATACAATGAAAGAGACAGAAATCTCTTATGACCTCCTATTGGGCTTCCAATACAAAGAATCACCAGCTAAGATAGAACCACGAAAGGATGGTTTCCGGTGAAATCACTTTCAAATTCCCAGAGTAAAATTTCCCGGTGAAATTGCTCTTATTCAGAAAAGGATGGTTTCTCGGTGAAATCCCTTTCAAGCCAAAAACAGCCATACCCTATAGCTTCCTCTTGAGCTTCATACAAGGACCCTCGATGACCCTCGGAATGCCTCCTCTTGGGCTAACAATACAAGGACCCACGGGCTTCTTAAAAGCATCCCTTTAATCCAATCAATTTCTCCTCGAGATTTAGACATCTATCATCTCTATGGAAGAAGTATCTCATCTATCACATCACATACAATCAAAACTTTTCAAAACTTTTCAAACTTTTTAAACTCTTTTCAAACAAAAACATCTCTTAATTGTAAGTGGTAACGCTTGTACACTCAAGCAAAACACCCAATACTTACAGTTAAAAGATTCAATCATCTTTTTCAAACATCTTTCTTAAACATGTAAGTGGTAACGCTTGTACACTCAAGCAAAACACCTAATACTTACGACGAAAGATTTTTTATCAATCAAACTTTTTCAAAAATGTATGTGATGAAATAGATTAGATAAATTTTTCATTAAGATGACATTTGTCTGTCTCTTACTAACATCCGTTGCTTTCCACTAGCATAAGTGGAACTACGATTGCTCGACTTTCTCAACATCCTTTTGAGAATACGTAGGCACAAGGTCTCATCCTTGCCGAGCAAATTTCTATCTCCTCGACCAAACAAACCATAGAACCACAGTAGATCCGAGCTACAAATGCTCGATTCCCACTAGGGATATGTATGAAGATCCACGATCTTTGCGAGCACAATAATAACAAAACCTAGAATCCCACATAATCTATTTTTAAAATCCCAAAGGAGAAACTTTCCCAATCATAGAAATAGCAATTAAAACATACAAACATATCAAACGTATTCATATATAAAGCTGTAGATAACTACATATATTTAGGGTGCTCCATCTATTCCCTTTATATACCAATCCCCCTTACTCAGAATCTCCCCAATGCGTCACGTCTAGTTTGCGCTAGTCGTTACGCATACCAATATCAATTGAGGGTATTTCAGCTTTCCCCTTTTTCATAATCATTAAATCATCTTTCTTGTGTTGAAAATAATAAAGCTTGATGCTCGCGGCATCTTTATAAACAAATCAAAAGATTTAAATCGTTGCGTACCAGAGAATCTGAACTCACGTTCGCATCCTCAGGCGCGTCACCTTTTAACGCGAACAGATTTGTATTTTCAAAGATTTAATCGAATCGATCATGGAAAAGAGGTGTGTAAGTTAATTAAAACATTTTTGAAAGTTTTGAAAAGGTTTGAAAAGTGAAAATTATTCACAAGAGATTTTGAAAAAGATTAGGTTTGAAAAATTAAGAAGAAATTTTTTTTGAAAGTACTTTAAAATACTTTAAAACGTCTATTTTAATCCTAACGAAAAATATATCAAAAGAAAATATTTTTTGGAATTTTTTGACATAATCATAAAATAGATATATTAAATGACAAGTGTGCAAAAACTCATCTCAAAATGAGAAGTTTTGATTGGTTTTTGAAAACGTTAAAGTTTAATAAAAATCTGAAGAAAATAAGTGATAAAAATTTGCTTTGGTCCTAAGGAATGTTGAACTCATGACCTTAGGCTGAATGGTGAAATGATTTACCACCAGGCCACGCACCTATGATGATAATATTGTGCTTTTGAAAACATGTATTTGAAACAAGTTCCTGAATAGTTTTAAAAATAGTTGAAAAAAGGTTGAAAAGTGAAAATTTGGAAAAAGAAAAGGTCTCAGGGGGATTCAAATCCTGGAATTATGGCATGGCAATGACTTAAGAGCGGGCCTGCTGCCACTGGGGTAGTTGTTTCATCCGTTAACAAAACAACAACATTTAAAAATATTACAAACTGAGAATTTGAAATTTCAGAAACGCGCGAAGAACATCTTCTTCAACCTCAAGTATTTTGATTCCTAATTTCTTTGTTTCTCAATGAAATTGAATGATGTAAACATCGAACTTGATCAAAATTTGACCAGGAACACGATGGTGGAAATTAATTTCATTTACTTTAAGTGTAAGGTGATTAATTTTTGCATGAACACGAAGAACCCTAATTTTGACTTTGGATCATGAAATCGTATATGTGCACCAATTCAAGCAATTGATTGAGGGTTTATGATCCTCACACATGCAGAAAGACAATAGCATAGTAATTTTTGAACTAGAATGCAAGAATTATAAAAATCAAAGTCGGACAACTTACCTCTTCAAGAAGAAATAGAATCCTTGCTTAGAGGTGTTCCACATGTTGTTTCTTGATCTGGACAACTTCGTTGATGATTATGGAACGTGTTTGAATGCTTGGAATGATCTGAAAGCACCTAGGATAGTCTGCCTGAGTCCAACTACAATTGCTTTGAGTAAAATTTGATTTTGGTGATTCTGATGTTACAGGTCAGAGGTGAGTGTTTGGATAGCTCATATGTGATCTATGGATGATGTTTGAAGTGAAAAATTAGAAGATGCACGAGTGGATTAAGAGTTGGAGGTTTAAGGCTCAAGTTATGCACGTATGCAGGTTTGAACATGATTCTGAGTTTGGCTAGTTTATGTGATTGAGTGATGGTTCTAAAAACTTCCTAATGGTATTTGGAGAGTGTTTGAAGCCAGAGATTGGTTAGAACTTGCAAGGTTTGGAGATTTGCAATTCTCACATTTTGAAACTTGCAACTTAAGAAAAGAAAGAGAAAACAAGCTTATGGTTGTTTTGGTGTGATTTCCAAATGAGGAAAGACATCTATTTATAGGCCAAAATTCTTGGCAAGCGAGGCAAGATAATATTGAAGGATTTTTGCAAGTTGGCTTAAGAGGTAAGAATGGAATCTTTGCATTTAATGCACATGGTTAACATTGCAAACCATGGTTAAAAACACAAGTGTTCTTATCTCTTCTTCAATCATGATAACAAGATATTTTTGAGTGAAAACTTATCCCTTGGTGATGACAAGGCTTATAGAAGAGAAAGAGATGAGTTTTTGGCAAGATCACTTGAAAACTTGGTGAAAAATGACCTATAATTCATGTATATAAACCTATAATGTCAAACTTCAAAACCATAGCTCCAAAAAATATTTTTTTCATGTTCTTGGACATTTTAGAAAGCTTGGAACAAGATTTACAACTTTCATGTTGGATGTTTTTCTTGAATAAAAATGGATCAAGGTGAAAAATGGCCATGAAAATGATGAAAAAGTGATAAAAACAATTGAAAATTTTTCTAACTGTTTAGAAAAATCAAGTTTTGACTTTTTGTTGACTTTTCACACATTTTGATTTTTGATGATCATGATGGATAGTTTGAAATGCTTTGATGAATTAAAAATTTTTAATTTCATAATTTGACCAAAAAGTCAAAGTTTGACTGATCTGGACAGTTGACTTTTTGTCAGATGATTCAGAATTTTTCTGATGATCAACCATGGCTTTGGAAATGTTTTGAATCAAGAAATTAGGTCAACATATTTAATTGGTGATTTTAAGATCATGCTCCAAGAAATTAGGTCATTCATTGAGTAAAAAGTCAATGATACACCATCCTCGATCAAAACCCTAATTTGGTCGATTCAAGATTGATCTTGAGGAAATGATTGAAATTTGAAGATCAAATGTTGATGATTGATGAAGATATATCATTAGTGTTGAATGGAACTCAAACCCTAATTGATCATATCTTGAACAGATGAAATATATGATTCAAAAACCTAATTTGGCTCAAGGAGCACACACAAGCTATCTTGTTCTAAAATTGTCGGTGATGCAATGATGCATATGTGAATGATATGAGATGGTATCTTAGGTCAAAATTTGGGGTATGATAGATGACCCTATTTAAGTTTCTTCAAACTAAGATATGAATATGAAAACCTTCGTCTCGAGAGGTGGGAAGAGACATAAATATCAGAATACGCAAATTTTGGGCCTAAGATACCAAAAAATGCGAATGATGCAAAGTGATTGCAGAAAATTTACCAAGGAGGTACCAAAGGGTGACATAACTGGTGAAAAATATCTGTGAGGATATCTCCATCTGTCTAAGATCGAAGAATCCTATTTGTTGGGAAACAAGTATATGTTTCATAGGGAAAATAGATTCCTAAAGGAAGTGAATATCTGTTTCGCTTTGGGAAACAAGGAGATTACCTTCTATCAGTCGGGTGACAATGTTCAAGGTATTTAAAGGTGATATTACTAATTAACAGCCTGGTGATAGTTTATGGTAATTTGAAATGAAGACTCATTTATCAATTATCAGCATTGTGATAGACGTAGTAAATGATATGAGTTCTGAAGATATTACCAATTATCATCAAAGTGATAACTATAACAAGGTAATTCTTGAGAGAAATTTACTGAGTATTCAGCCTAGTAAATAACAAACAGTAATAAAAACAAATCTCAAATGAGTTTCTATTTTCCTAATTACAATCGTGTCGAGGATCTTTTTGAGAAGATGCGGGCGTTTTGATTGTAAAATACAGGTTTCTCGGAGAGAAAGACAAATGTGGGGATTTCTTGAACTTTCATGATTGGACTTGTTAAGAAGAACAATCATTTTATGATAAGTTCAAAGATAAGAAGGAAATAAGTGGCTCAGATGACGAGGTTATTGCTTATTGTTTGCAGGTAGATTTTTTTTGTGAACTCTAGACCTGAATTGGTTAAAGACGAGGTTTTATCCAAGAATGAACTGGAAAGAAACGGTCAAACAATATTTTGTACCCATTGAGGAACAAACTCGATTGGGGAACTGGAGAAAGAATGTGCTCTTCTACTTAGGGATGGCAGTCTACTAGAGAGATGACAAATCCATACTTGTTTTCGGGAATAAATGCAACCTAACCAAGTGATATTATAACAAACATTGAAGAATGCAAGAATGCATAAATGATGCAATTATGTATGAATGATGAATGTCATATGCATGTTGACAATACTTGACAAGATAACAAAACGTTTTTGGAGAAGGACTACTATCGCAATTCAATCAGATACTCAGCAGAATCTTCAGCAAGGTGTAGATATCACTGGTGATGAATCAGAGTTGCATGCTTGGATTTCTATGGGGAGAAAAAGAATTTTTCACAAGCGGTGCCAGGTTTGGAAATTCTTTTTGGACAAGAATATTGTTCCTTGATAATCTCTTTCAAGGAAGATAAAACTTCTCAACAATTGTTTATCCTTTTTTGAGGTCGAAACACTCATGGAGATAACTATAGATGTTCCTTCTATGTTCACAATTTAAAGAAAAATTTCGCATTTATTTTGAAAAGTTTAGAAGTAAAAATTCATTTAAAAGTTTTTTCTGTTTTTGTTTCAAAAGTGATTATCACAAGAAAAGCGTTATTTTGCGAGATAGAATAAAACAAGAATTGAAAACAAGTGGGCACAAGGCTTAAATTTATTTATAGGATGGTAATCAGCCAGAGACATGATTCCATATATTATTTACCAAATTCGAAAATGGTAATATATTAGGAAAAGGCTACATTGAAAGCAATAACCTCTATTCTCCCTAATAACTTTGAATTCCAACTGTGTTGGTTGCTTCAGAAGATTTGATTGAAGATCCGTTGATGGAAGATTCTTCAGGTTGACGAAGTACGAACTGATGCAGTTAATTTTTAAGTGAATACCATTTTTTGGATGATCTTCTTAATGCTCTTATTGGCGGCTTCCACAACGTCATTCATCTTTGGTCGGTAAGGAGAAGAGTTATGATGCTCAATCTTGAATTCCTCACATAGTTATTTCATCATTTTGTTGTTCAAGTTGGATCCATTATCTGTAATGATCTTGCTTGGAACTCTATATCGGAAAATGAGGTTGTTCTTGATGAACCTCGTAACCACTTGTCTTGTAACATTGGCGTAAGATGCTGCTTCGACCCATTTGGTGAAGTAATCGATGGCCACTAAGATGAAACGATGACCATTTGAAGCTTTTGGTTCAATCATTCTAATCATGTTGATGCCCCACATGGAGAAAGGCCACGGAGATGAGAGAACATTGAGTATATTCGGTGGCACATGGATCTTATCTGCGTAGATCTGGCACTTGTGACATCTCTTAACGTGTTTACAGCAATTAGATTCCTTTGTCATCCAATACTAACCTGCTCTTAATATTTTCCTGGACATTGCATGCCCATTTGAATGGGTTCCAAAGGATCCTTCATGAACTTTGTGTATTAACATATCTGCTTCGTGTCTGTCCACGCTGTTGTACCCTAATTTTTGCCCCTAAGATTCACTCATACTTTATACCATTGCATTACACAAAGATCAAATGGTCTCTCTCTCTCTCTCTCTCTCTCTCTCTCTCTCTCTCTCTCTCTCTATCTTTGGGATATCACCAAGCACCATTGAATGTATGTGATGATTGATGTTTGACTAACAATAATGTGTGTATACTTCACTCTCTAAATGTTATAGGTGAATGATGCACAACTTTCTTATTCAAGGAGTCAATAGGTTCATGTATTTATTTCCATGCCTTCTCTCCTTGATTCTCAAGATTTTTTAAAGTATTATCTCCCATTGAAGATCTCTCTTGTCATCATCTATCGTCTCCCATCTTGAGTATATGCATCATGTTTGAAATATATCATCAAATTTAAAGAGTTCACCATTCTATGGCCATCTACCTTGAATAATGATTTTGGACTTATGAGGACCATATATTGGTGTTTGTGTGAAGTTTTTGGATGATTTCAAAGTCATTTGATTCTTAAGAGGACTTCTAATATGAATATGCTTGGATCTAAGGAGTTTTATTGATGAGAAGATTGTTTTAGAAGTCTATGATTGCCCACTCTCTCTATTGATGCCTCATTTATCTTGTATGACTTCAAAGGATCATAACTTGGTCATCCCTTGTCTCCTTGAGCTGATTTTTATTTCACAATGAACCTAAGGATGTCTAATACAACTTAGTTTAATTGGTAAGAAGATAAAATGCTTGGAAATTTGCCTATGAAGTCAAAAGATTACAAGTACTTGATGAATTTCTCAATTATTGGTCAATCAACTTCAAAAGATCATATCTTGATCATCACTTATCACCTTGAGGTCATTATTTTTGCACAACAATCTTGAAGATGTGAAATTTATCTCCATATAATTTTTGAAGATTGAAAGTGTTTGGAAGTTGCCTAAAGAAATCAAAAGATTATAGGTCATTTCACAAATTTCCCTCAACTTCACAAGGTCGTAACTTGTTCAATTTTTGGAGTTTTTGGTTGGTTCTTTTTGCAAAATGCTCTTTGAGAGATCTACTTCATTTCGTCTTTGAAAACCAAGAGCAAATTTTGAATGGAAGGCCATGTTTGGATTGAAAACATTATAGGTCATTTTTTGCCAAACCTAAAAAATTTTCTAAGTGTGAAAAAGTCAGTGTGTTTTTGGTGAATTCAAAAGATCATAACTTTCAGCTCAAGTTTCCAAATACTACCTTTCCAAGTGCATTGTAAATTTTGTAACCTCATCTTTCTAAAGAGTCCAAGAGTGTATCATAAAGGTCCTTGAGTGATGAGAACCATGGTTGCAAATAGGGTGCCTTGAAACTAAAGTTTCCATCGAAGTTAGATTTTGTTTTCAATAATGTGGCTTCTAATGATCAAATTGATGCGCGTTTTTGACTTAAACATGATTAACAAAGTTGCCAAGCTTGATTAGAGGGATAAAACGCATGATTTGGCTGAGTTTTGACAACTTGCAAGTCACACTTTGCTCATGATGCAGGTGTGCACGATTTCGCTCCAAATTGCATCACACACCCTCTATTCTGATTCCATTTTCCTCCCCTATAAATAAGTAACTCATTCCACTAATTTCATCAAGCTTTGATAGCCAGAAAAACCCTACCAAACTCTCACTCGAATTAGATTTTCTGAAACTTCGTTTTCACTCTCAAACCCATTCAAGTTTGAAATTAACCATTCATTCTTCTTCCTTGAACCTCACTAAAGCTAACGGGACAAGAATCGTGCTTTGAAACTTCCTAAATCGTGCTATCCAAGTCCAATTTCAGATCTCTGAAAGTGAACTTCGTTTAGGTAGGAATCTCCATCAAGCCTTGTAAAATAAAGCATCATTGCACTCTCCTCATCTCCCTGATCCTTGTGATCTTCATCATTTGCATTTTCATCAAGTATTGACTGAGAATTTCATCAAAATCCTATTCGCTATTATTTGAGTTTTTTCCAAATTTCTCTTCACTCAGTTTAAATAAATTTTTCGCGAGCATGTGATTCAGATCGTCTTGAAGAGACGAATCCAAGGATACCACTCATGATTATTGATTTTATAGTTTGAGGAACTCCAATTTTGGAGTGGCTGGAGGTTGAAGATGATGACATGTCTCGTCTCAACCAATGAGAGGACGCTGGGTTATTTTTTCAAATTGGATCTTGTGATAACGCCTTAACATACATGTGTCTTTGGAGCCCTTGGATCTGATTACTTTTATTAGTCACCATCGATCCAACTAGTGACACTATTTCTTGTTTTATTTTTTTAATTTTGCAATCTGGTGTAAAAACCAAGGAAGTCCATATCAAGCACATCGCGCCATGTCCACTGGATGTGATTACTAATGCGTTTTGACTATGATCAGATGATCCACATTTTTTTGTTTTTATTTTATTTTCTAATTTTATATTTTAAATGTTTTAAACTTCAAAAAATCATATAAAATTCATTTCTGACTCAAATATTATGAAAAAATTCACAAAAATATTTTGAAATATTATCTTTCTGAATTTATTTTTTCATAATTTTATTTTTCATATATGATATTTTTTATAATTTTTCCCTTTTATTTGAGGTTTTTAATTGTTTTAAAATACTTTTTAACATTTTAAAATTCTGAAAAAAATTATGTAAGGATCTAATGGTCATTTGACAAATATTGATGACCTCATTTTATTTTTATTTTTGGTTTTACTATTTTTTGCCATTTTTGGTTTAATTAACATTTTATTTTATTTTCTGACTTTAAAAAATTCTAAAAAACATTTTTAACACTTGTTGACCTCTGTTTGACTTTGGGTAATTTTCTTGGAATTTTATTTTGATGAAAAAATACTATTTAAATATTTCATCAATAAAGTTCAATTCAATAACCTAATCTCAAAATTACTTTTAAATCCTCTTACTTTCATTTTCATTTTTATTTTGCTGACTTTTGAATTTATTTTGGAGTCACAAATTTCCTCAACATCAATGGAATTTAGGTGTTGATAGGTCACTTGACCAGATCCACCAAAAAAGTTGATTGATTTTGACGAAGTTAGACCGAATAAATTCATCTGATGCAAAATAAACTTGGAAATTATTTCTTCCTTTTCATCTTATTTTTCTTTTGTCCTGATTCGGAGAAAGTGATCAATTGGTGGCATGAACTTAAATGTTCTAACATAAGCCCCAAAAGATTACATGAGCTTTGATCTTGGTTCAACGCCTGTGGCGCTTGTCGTGTGGTCGCGTTGATTTCTAATCAAGCTTCTGGAAAGTTTCCACTAACCTTGTCCATTTGAAATTCTCAATCATATTTGATCAAGTGGTGTGATAATTCCAAAATCGGTGACATACTTGACAAAAAACAATTGAAACTTGTCGTGCGGTCGTGTTGATTCTATCAAGCTTGAGGCAAGTCTTCATGCGTAAGTTTCAAGATGGTCACCTTGCTGACGACTAACAATTAACAATTGGATGATATACTTGACAAGTTTCAAGATGGTCATCTTGCTAATTTTTATTAATTGCCTTTTTTTATTTTTTCGCTCTTTACTTTCCGCATTTACTTTTATGCTCTTTATTTTTATGCACCTTTAATTTTAGCATTTACATTTCATGTCATTTTTGCTTTACTAACTTGAGCATTTTATTTTCTATGTCATTTTTCCTTTACTCACTTGAGCATTTTATTTTCTTGTCATTTTGAATTTGCTCACTTGAGCTTTGTTTTCCTTTTCCAAAACACTTAATAATTCAACCTAAACATAAAAAAAACTCTTAATTAGACTTGGTTACTATCCTTGTGCTTGGAGCTTGATCTTTGGACGTAGGATTAGGATATTTACCTCAGTTTGGAGATCTCAGTTCCCTTGGTGTTATTATATCTTATCTAGTTATTATCTTTGTATGCAGGTTATTCTGTTATACTCGATTAAGAGTGGATTTCCTCCAAATACAGTCATTACTCTGCCCGTTTTTCTCAAGACAATAGTTCATCTAAAAGCATTGATCTATCTGAAGCTTGGTTTTTTTGTTTGGTTATTTGTTGCTTACATGGTAATCCAAAGTATGAGATATAGTATTGGCTCTTGATGTCAAGTACTAGTCTTCTCAACCGGTTAGATCTTTTTTTACCCTTACCTTTTACTTTATGCACTTAGATTAGCCTCTTCATCTCCTCCCCATTCTTTAATGTTCAAAATCTTCCCTCTTTTTCAAAGGATTCTTGTTTTCAAAACTCGAACCGCTTTCATAAAAAACTTGGACTTAGGTCCATGAATTTTCAAAATTTCTTTTCTTAATAAACTTTCAATTCATTCAATAATACCTTGAATTTTCTTTTCATAAGACTAAAAAACTCCTAACCTCATTCAAATTTTTTGAGCTCTTTGTAGCTTTTCTAACAAACATTTTCTTAAAACCAACCAACACATAACTTTTGGTCTTTTTTTAGCCAAACTACTTGGTTTTGATTTCAACATTGCACATTGTTGGTAGGTAGGCCTGGAACTCATTGAAAGTTCTATCAAACCAAAAATTATAAAAAATACCTCTTTTCTTCCCTCACCATCCATTTTGTACATATACTTTTTTTAGCACACATATATAAATTTCCAATAAGGTTCCTGCGGAGTACCGTAGATACTTTGGGTGCTTAACACCTTCCCTTTGCATAACTAACCCCCGGTCCCAGATCTCTGATATATTTTTTTAGGATTTTATTCGCTCTTTTCTTAGTCCTTTGGATAAAATAAAAGCGCGGTGGCGACTCTTTTGTTATTTTTTGAGTTAAGTCAATTCAATGACTTATACTCGCAGTTTTTGCCGCTACATAAGGTGATTAATTTTCGCATGAACGTGAAGAACCCTAATTCTGACTTTTGATCATGAATTTGTGTATGTGCACCCATTAAAGCAATTGATTAAGGGTTTATGATCCTCACACATGCAGAAACACAATAGCATAGCAATGTTTGAACTAGAATGCAAGAATTATAAAAATCGAAGTTGGACAACTTACCTCTTCAAGAAGAAATTGAATCCTAGCTTAGAGGTGTTCCAGATATTTTTTCTTGATCCGGACAACTTCATTGATGATTATCGAACGTGTTTGAGTGCTTGTAATGATCTGAAAGCACTTGGGATAGTTTGCCCAAGTCCAACTGCAATTGCTTGGAGTGAACTTTGATTTTGGTGATTCTAATGTTATAGGTCAGGGATGAGTGTTTGGATAGCTCATATATGATCTATGGATGATGTTTGAAGTGAAAAATTAGAAGATGCGCGAGTGGATTGAGATTGGAGGTTTAAGGCTCAAGTTATGCACCTATGCAGGTTTGAAATGATTCTGAGTTTGGCTAGTTTTTGTGATGGAGTGATGGTTCTAACAACTTCCTAATGGTATTTGGACAATGTTTGAAGCCAGATATTGGTTAGAACTTGCAAGGTTTGGAGATTTTCAATTCTCAAATTTTGGAGCTTTGAAACTTGCAACTTAATAAAAGAAAGAGAAAACAAGCTTATGGTTGTTTTGGTGTGATTTCCAAATGAGGAAAGACCTCTATTTATAGGCCAAGATGTTTGGCAAGCAAGGCAAGATAAGTTTAAAGGATTTTTGCAAGTTGACTTAAGAGGCAAGAATGGAATCTTTGCATTTAATGCACATGGTTAATTTCGCAAACCATGGTTAAAAACTCAAGTGTTCTTATCTCTTATTCAATCATGATCACAAGATATTTTTGAGTGAAAAAATATTCCTTGGTGCTGACAAGGCTTCTACAAGATAAAGATATGAGTTTTTGGCAAGATCACTTGAAAACTTGGTGAAAAATGACCTATACTTCATGTTTATGAACCTATAATGTCAAACTTAAAAACCATAGGTCCACAAAATATGTTTTCATGTTCTTGGACATTTTAGAAATTTTGGAACAAGATCTACAACTTTCATGTTGGTTGTTTTTCTTGAATAAAAATGGATCAAGGTGAAAAATGGCCATGAAAATGATGAAAAAGTGATAAAAACACTTGAAAAATTTTATAAGTGTTTAGAAAAATCAAGTTTTGACTTTTTGTTGACTTTTTCACACATTTTTTATGATCATGATGGATAATTTAAAATTATTTGATGATTTAAAAAAATTGAATTTCAAAAGTTGACCAAAAAGTCAAAGTTTAACTGATTTGGATAGTTGACTTTTTGTCAGATGATTCAAAAATTTTCTGATGATCAACCATGGCTTTGGAAATGTTTTGAATCAAGAAATTAGGTCAAGATATTTCATTGGTGATTTTAAGATCATGTACCAAGCAATTAGGTCATTCATTGAGCAAAAAGTCAATGATACTCCATCCTCGATCAAAACCCTAATTTGGTCGAGTCAAGACTAATCTTGAGGAAATGATTGGAATTTGAAGATCATATCTTGAACTGATGAAAGATTTGATTCAAAACCCTAATTTGGCTCAAGGAGCACACACAAGCTATCTTGTTTTGAAATTATCAATGATGCAATGATGCATATGTGAATGATATGAGATGTTATCTTAGGTCAAAAATTGGGGTATGATAGAGAGGCCATTAAAAAATAGAAGAAATTTCTATAGGAGATTCAAAAAACTGGAAGATGGGAAACTTAAGTAGAATAAAGAAACGGTGAGTTCCTAAAAAGGATATTTAAGGATGAATCTGAGTCGTTAGGATAGGAACAAATGACGCTTTAATAGCGCGAGTAGGGTAGAATTTATAGGGTTTTGATCAAACCCACGCCCTAAAACCTAAGAGTGATCATGAGAAATGATGGAACTGACATGGGAAACTGTAGCGCGGAAAGTAGTCATGATTTAGCATGACACCATCCTAAGAAAGGTGTGGAGACAAAAATAGGGAAGAGAAAACGCCAGTATTCTCCCATTGACAAGCTTCAATCGAACATGGTGTTTTGGGGGGCAATTTGTTAACAAGCAATTTTTGAGTAAGGGAATGAGCCTAAAATTATGTGGAATTATTTGGAAAAGTTCCACAAGTTTGGTAAAAAAACAACAAGATGCATCGAGCGTAGATAGGACATCAACCAAAGGGTTCAGTCGCCGAAGGTAGGTGGATCATGAGAAATTGTCGACAAAGATAAAGGTCGAAGGGGTTGGAGAAAAAGTGCGTACTGGCGAGAATAATTATCAACAAGCGAAGCCAGCAAGAACGTGGGAACATGCAAACAGCCCACAAAGCCTAGATATATGTTAGCAATTGTCGAAAGTTACTTATTTAGGATGTTTATTTAATAAAATTTATGCATTTTTGTTAGAGGTCGCATTTCTTCACATTTAATAGCAATACACTCAAAGTACCTGCATCTAAGAGAGAAACGAGTTTCAAGCTTAACAATGTATGACTACTTCCACATTTAAATTCTTATCAATTTTACAGTCTTTGGTTTATTTACTTTACGAGTGTCTTTATCTTTTTCCATTTTACTATCCTTTTTCAACCCAAAAACACTCATCAACACATTAGTTTAGGATTGTTGTAGTCGATCCCGCAAGTAACCCTTAATAAGAGGCTAGCGATTGTTTTGCGGAGAAACAGAGCAATATCAATCCAAAGAAATAGAGGTCAAGTACTTGGTTATTGGCGTCACTCTTATTACAATATGACTAAAGGGTGGCCCGCTTTTAACTAGTTGGGTGTCTCTTTGTCCACTTTGTATATTTGCATGAAGTACCCGCTCTTCGACAGGTGGGTAGAATTATCCAAGGTGATCAGGAATTTTCCAAGAAGTTCTATGGAGAGAGCCTCAAGCTAAAAAGGGTACACAATCTAGGCACGAACACCAAAAAGTGGGAATAAAGCCTCCAGGAAAATCTTGCAAGGTCAGGGAGACTCCCTCTCAAACTAGCGAGGAGATTAAAGATTAAAGTCCCATAAGGAAAACCATTTAGTGCCAATTTCTCTACTGGGATTTGTTTTCTTTCTTTACTGACATTTAGTTACTTTATTTTGATTAGGAGGGTATTACATCTCTATCTTTTTCAGGACACGTTGTTTTAGGGGGTGCGCTTTTTCCCACTATATCTTGTATAGGGCAAGGGTTTATAATGAGGCCTATCATTTTATTATTTTGAAGAATATGCATTTGTTGTCTACTACCTTTTGTAGGAAACCTGGAAGTTATGGAAAAGACTTCCCTTAGATGTGAACAAAATGTTGGATTCCTAAGAGGGGTCTTTTTTTCCCTTAAAGCTGATCAAAATGTTGGATCCATAAAAGAATTTATGTCACCCTTAGAGGTGAACAAAATGTTGGATCCTTAGGATGGATCTTATCTTCCCTTAGAGGTGATACAAATGTTTAATTCCTAATATGGATTCTTTCCGCCTTTGGATGCGATCAAAGTGTTGGATCCTCAAGAAGGATCCTCACCTCCCACTTTAGAGGTCACCTTCAAATAAGGGACTCAACCCCAAGCTAAGGGACTCGCATCCCACTAAAAAGGTCTCCTTCATCTGAGAGAGTCATTCTCAAGATGAGGGACACACCTCTCATTCAAAAGGGGTCAACGCCAAAACAAGGGACTTGTCTCTTATCAAAAGAGGTGCCTTAAAACACTTACTTACAAGTCATCATGCTTAAGGGTTATACAAAGGCTTCTCGCTTCTTGAGGTGTCATATGGGCAATTCCTTCGTGTAGCATAGGGGCTCGTCCTCTGAATCATACATGTGAATAATACCATTATCCATTAACTAGTCATTCAGACTCATGATTTCCTGGAAAATAGGTTGTCAATAGTCTCCCGATCATATTGAGTGGTAATTGCTTATTATTGTTTCCTAGACCTTAGGCACAATGGCCTCTATAAGCTCTTCTCCTATAATGAGAGATAGGGAGGTCATAACCAAACCAATACACTGTATAATACAGAGCCTCTCGCCTCACGTTAGTTGGTATTTATTATCACTGAAACAACAAAACACGATTATACATGGCCTCTCGTCGTCGCAATCAAACCCCAACTTTTATAAAACTACTAAGGACTATAAGTATCCCCTACTTGTATAAGGATATCAGACACAGTTGCACTTTTAACAAGTACAATAAGCATACTCGAGTGGACTCAAATTCTCTAGATCGAAGCCCCAAACCCTAAACTATATAGGGTCGCCCATAAAATATCCTATGAAATATCTCAATGATTATATAGGAATTTATTGAAGTTGTCCACAAATATTCTACGTTCCTTAATACAATATGATGATAGAGGCATGCCCAAGTTCTTAAAATACTTCCTTACAACATAGAAAAAGAAGCCTTGGGAGAAATTATTTCGGGACATCCTCAAGCCCAAAAATCAAGAAGGTCTAAATTCTCTCAAATTCACCCATCATATAAGCACCACCACTGGTGCCGAAACAAATATGATTCTTGAATACACAATTCACTCCATATTCATTACAAAATTACTGAATTATGCACTGGAGTGCTAACCTTACAAGTCTATGTCATGCAGCCTGCACGAATAAAGAAAACCACTTTGCAAACGTGTTTGAAAAAATGTGTGTCCTCACTTCAAAAACCTGCATCAGAAATCTTGATTCTAGTATGAAACACTTATGTATTTAATTCTTACTAATTGTGCATATTCCATTTTTATCACCTTGCCCTTTTCAGCCAACGACTCAAGCATCACTTTTCACTTTTCCTAGTGTTTTCTCTTTGTTCACAAGAAAACTTCAAGTTCATCTTTCTCTCATCCTTTTCAATGATGGCCACCTTTGACGGTGCCATCAAAGATGAATCATGTAACACTCAGTTTTTTCAATTAATTAGTTAATTAAATATTTCGAATTATTTCGGATTTGAGTTGTCAAATTGTTGGTTAAATTAGTTGTTTAATTTTTGAATAGTCGGTAGAATTAATTTTAATAATACTATTAGTTGGTTGTTAATAATAATAATAATAATTATTATAATTATTATTATTATTATTATTATTATTATTATTATTATTATAATAATAATAATAATAATAATAATAATACTAGTGGAATAATTTGTTGGGCTTAGTTGGTTGAAATTAGTAGAAAGCGATGGAGGTGTAGAGAAGTAGGCTCAAAAAGAGAAATATAATTATTAGTTATTATAAATAATAAGGAATTAGGTTTTTGGAAAGGTTGTTAGAAAACAAGGAGAAGAAAAAGGAAAATAATAGCATACATGAGAAGAGGAAGTAGAAAGAGGAACAAGGTTGGAGAAAATTATCGTCGGGAGGAAATTGCAAACCGAAAGTCAAACCGAAATTTGACCGGAACTCCGTAGAGCGACCTTCAATCCAAGGTAAGGATGGAGTTCTAATTTTCTAATGGGTTGTATGATGAATTTTATGTGGAAATTAGGATAATGGAGAATTTACTATGCATTAGTGGTTATTCTGTCTGTTAGGGAATTGAATTATTTGTCCGTGTCGAAATTGATTGTGAGTGGTGTGTATAACCGAGTTACCGTTAGAAAATAATAATTCGTACAGGTTGAATTAATATTCTAAGTGGTGAATATTGTTGTCGTTGAGTAATCGAAGAAGTTATGGAAAATATAACTAGGACAATTTATATTTGTAGTATAAATCTATTATTTTTAAAATCAATTCTTATTAGTATAGATCTTTTGTTTTTTTTAACGATTGAGAAATAATAATTTATTTCGGTGTTACAATAGCGATATTTTGTGGTTTACATATATGTATATTTTATTTTATGTAGCAGCCATGTTTTAATAGGATAATAAATTGGTTCATATTATAGCGTAGCTTGACGACACTTACGAATTATATGGTAAAACCTGTGTTTTAAGTTATTCGTGTAGATTTTCTCAAAAAAAAAAGTTATTCATGTAGATATGTATCATTAGTATGTTAATAATAATTATTATAATAATAGTAATATTAATAATTTAAATTTAGTATTAAAAATAATAATAATATTTTTAGGAGTTTTGGGATTAGAGATAAATAATTAGATTAATGTGTTAATTTTAATAGAATTTTCAATAGAGTTGTCAGAGGTATTTTGAGTTATTACAAGTCATACTTTAATTGTTTTGGGTGATTCTGACATGTTTAGAGTTGTCAGCATTGTATTCGAGTGGTTTAAAATTAAATCTAATAAGTCGTAGAATTAAAGGTAAAATGTATTTGACCCTTTAGAGTTGTTTTGCTATTACTTGAGTCAGACCACTAACCAATTATTTTCATTAATATTATTTTATATACAAGAATTGTCGGTAGAGCAATTTTGAGCACCTTAGAGTTATTTTAGAGTTGTAGGGATTGTGGTGGTTTAATAATAATTCAAAGTAGAAAATTTGAGTAATTTAGCAGAAGATTAATTAACCGGAAAATAGTCAGAATAGTCTGGATAATTATGTGGTTTGTTTGTAGTTTATTTTGGTTGATTCGGTGTGTTATATATTTGTTGTAAATTATGAATTTGCAGGTGATAAATTGTGTTGTGTTGTTTCCGTTGAATAGTTGTTGTTATTTGCCCGTATGGATGGTTGTTAATGATTTGCAAAGTTGCAGGCTGTGATGAAATTGGTTGTGTTACTTTGTGTTGTTGTTTTTCCTTGTGATGTGTTATGATGTTATGATGATGTGATAAATTTTGTTGATAATGTGATGTTGCAAGGAAATTTAGTGACGATGAGTTATCTCTATTTATTGGTAACAATGGTGATATATGCTTATGCCTTTGCGAAGAACAATGAATGTGTTATTTATGACGTTAATTACGATGTTAATTGCGATGTTAATTACGATGTTAATTGTTGTTGTTGCATATGTGATTGTTGCATTCATTGAGTCACATACATTTGCATCTTTGCGATGGCCTGGAATGGCACAACGTTGGCCTGAATTGGCAAAATTAGCGACGAAGGCTTATGCCTTGGCCTTGATGGCAAACACGATGATGATGATGAAAGCTTATGTCTTGGCTGGCCTTTATGGCAAACACGATGGGAGTTCTGCTCCAATGGTACCACATGCATGCACATTTGAATAAGTTGTTGCATCACATGTTGCATATTTGAGTTGTTATGATGGTGAATTTGTTGTTGTGTTATGTTGACGAATATGTTGTGATAAATGTTGTTGTGTTGATAAATTGTGGTCGCTATATTACGTTGATGATTATGTTGTGATTGTTTGTTGTGTGAATAATTTGTGAAGCGATGATTTACATTATTTGATTCTAATATATTATTTATCATATGATTTATTAGATTGTTAGTTATCTCACCCCTTTCATTTGTTTCGTCGTTGCCTTTATATTGGTAATGTGAAGGTAACAAAGAATGAAGTGTTAGTAGCCGGTAGTTCGAGTTGGATTGTCGCTCTGATACGTAACACTCGGGGGATGAACGCTAGTTGTGTTATTTGTTATTTTAATTTCATTGCTGAAAATCATGTTGATTATATGAAAGTAGTTGTTGATTTTAACTTGTTTTAAGTTGAAAAGATGATATGCCAAATTAGTTTATTAATGTAGTTCCGCTGCTTAATATTAATAAAATTGATTCTTGTTGTTTCTGTTCATCCTAGTTTATGTGTTATGTATTTGTGATAACGTGATGTTGTTTAAGTTGAATTGTAATACTCCAATCGTTTATTGAAAAGAATTTTATAACTCTGATTTTTATAAATTACTTGGGTAGAAATTAGGGTGTCACAAATCACCCCATGTACCCCCATAACCACCACTATCAATGGTGGCCATCGACGACAAATTATCCTCTCCACCCCTACAACCACCACTATCATCTAAACCACCATAACTAACACTCACATCTACCACAAGCAACCTACCAACAACATTGTTACAAATCCAAACTCCAATCGCAACTATCTAATTGATATTTTAGACCCCTTATTCGTGCACCTATAGCGATAACTCTGGCCTTGCCATTGTCTCTCCATCAGTGATAACTCAAACTATCATTCTTGATCGTGGTCTGTCAAAGTTTCCCTTCGATCCAAGAATAAATTAGGGTTCATATATGAAACCCTAACTCGTCCAACATCTTTAAATTAAACTAATTGCTTGAGATCGATGTGATACAATATGGTAATGGCATGGATTAACAACTTGATTGAGGTTGAAATCTCGAAAAGTGTCCTCTAGATGGACACAATGCATGAGGTTTAAGAAGAACTTTAAGATTGATACCATTAAAGTGATATCTTTTGCATTTTAGATTTCCAAAAAGAAACATACTCCATCAAACAAAGAGACTGAACCATCACACAAGATTTTATTACTCATGAAACTTTGGCATGGAATAGAAAATTTTAGGCATATTCTCACATGCAATTGCAATATAAAATGTACCTTGCCAACTTATACTCACCCTAAAAATAGATAAATATTTTTTTCATTCGAATAAATAACCCATAAGTCACTTTTAGTCTCTATAAAAATTTCATTTAAATAATGGTCTGTCTAAAATTTTTCGTCTATATTTTTTGTCTCTACTGTCTATTTCGTTTAACAGAAGTTGATAAGAAAACACATTAAATTATGGGGTTTACAAACATCCCTAAATGTAGTGATCTTCTTCTTGTTCATCTTGCTCTTCTTCTCCTTTACTATATTGCTCAAACCCATCTTCCTTCCTCTCCTCCATAACCCATAACCTTCTGCGCATTATCATATTTTCTCACTCTGCACCAATGTCACATGCCCTTAAATTTGTGACATTTTCTTCATTAGCTCCCACATGAGATCAAACTCCTTGAATTGAATCATGAAATTGTAGTGGTTAAAAGAATGCAGATAAGGTGTTTATATTTTTGCCCATTTGAAAATTCCAAAAACTATAACCCAATCATTATTAACAGTATCGAGAAGAGGGTTGCTTTTAACACCTAACTTTTCGCGAAAGCATTTATGAAAGAATCTTGAATGGATGAACTCTTAAGTTATGGATTTATATGAATACTACTTAGAAAACTTAGGTTGCAGTGATCTACTGTAGAATCATTTAGTGCTTCCAGAACTTAGGACTTGAATTTTCCATTGTATCAATTCTTCTTCCAGACTAGATAGTAGAACGGGTGGGAGATTCCATTTTCGCTCTCTATTTTTAGCTTTAGTTTTGTTCAAAAATATCAATAGATTATTACTATAATATAGTACTAAAATAATAAAAAATACAAAGCATTTCAAAAATTAAAATATCACGGTGAATATTCTAGTTTAAGTAAACAAGCACAATAGTTTTGCCAAAATAAAACCATATCCCGACTATGCTTGTTTGCATAGTAATCATTGGAAGAGTTGTTCAACTGCAATCACAATTTGAGCAGCTTGGACCATAGTCCATTCCTCCAAAATGCCGGCATATGGAGTCGGCACATCCTCAGAGGATAAACATATAATAGGAGCATCCAAATAGTCATGGACATTTTCAGTGATGGCAGTTGTGAGACTATCACCAATTCCACCTGTTTGCATGCACTCATCCACTCTGAGCACCAAATGCTTCTTCTTAATTGAATTTCCAGTTGTGTCAAGATCAAATGGTTTCAAAGACCTAATATCAATAACTTCAGGGTCATACCCTTTGTTCACCAATGTCTTGGAAGCTTGCATGACATAATACCTCTTTCATGAATAGGTTAGTATTGTGACATGTTCTCCGGGCCTAACCATCTCGGTTTCTTCAAGTGACAATATATACTCTTCATCTGGGATTCTTTCTTTGAGGTTATAAAGGAAAATGTGCTCGAAAAGTATCACAGGGTTATCACTTCGAATTGCGGCTTTCATCAAGCCCTTGGCGTTGTAAGGTGTTGAGCAAGTGCCATCTGAATACCAGGGATTGATTTAAAGTATGACTCGAGCCGCTGCGAGTGCTCTGCACCAAGTTGTCGTCTGACTCTGCCGGGCCCACAAATGAAAACTGGAATTTTAAACTGGCCTCTGGATGTGTAATGAAGCATGCCATAGTTGTTAGAGATTTGGTTAAATGCAAGAAGTAGAAATCCCATAGTCATGGAAGCTCCAATGCATATGCCAGTGAAGGTGTTCTCAGCAATATGGGGTGTCCAAAACTCTGAGATCGCCAAACTTTTCAGCCAAGTTTCTAGTGACTTTGTAAGATCATCCATAATGACCTACATCTTCACCCATGACACAAACAGTTTCATCCCTTTCCATTTCTTCTTCCAATCCTTCTCATAGAGCTTCAAAAAGGAGAAGTTCATTCCTAAAAATAAAATAAACATCTGATGAATGAATTTCATCGTTATTGGTCATAAATATTCAATCAATGTTACCAATAAGAGAGGTGTAATGATGTTTTCTGATAGAAAATACAGCCTCGCTCATCACACAAAGTGAAAATAAAATGCATATCACCACACCATTTAATATTTTCAAGAAGCATTGATAAACAAGACAAAAGATAAACTGAATTGACTAATTAGTATATTGCAACTACAACCTCCGATATTCCATCTCGCGTATCAGAGGGTAAAATTATGCTTATACTGGAAAGAATTTTGAACCAGTAAACACTTTATCCACATTCTTTAACCTATCAGAGGTAGGAAAGCTTAGGCTACAATTCACTATTTTGGACTTCCCTTTGTTTCAATGCTTAACTTTTATACATACCAAGCATACACTAAAACCATTCTTAATTGAAGCAAAAACACAAGATGCAAATAGTGCAAGGCATGTGAATTTTATTGTGTTGATTTCCAAAAGGTTCGTCTGATTCTTACATGACAAAAACAAAAATCATCAAATTGACATAACAAAACAACAAGTGATTGTAGGAAAAAAGACATACCCAGGTTTTGATGCAAAAGCCAAAGAACTACTTCTTTGTGTCTATAAGCAAACAACAAAAAACACACAATTGATTAGAAACACAATTGGAAGCCAAACCTCAAAACAAAAGTGGGAGTGATGAGATAACTTACTGCAACTGCATTAGGAATCAACAATTAACTCTTCCGAGTAGCTCCTGACTTCAGAACCTGGTTTCCCTTTGCATCAGATCTGACAACAAGAACATTACTTTTCCTCTCTGAAATCAGTTACAAAATGAAACAAGCAGTATTTATAACCAATAATACTAGCGCAGAAAAAGGAAATTGAAGTGAATAATAAAAAACCCTAAATTAAGCAAAACCTAGAGGGATCTACGAGAAGAAATATTTACTTCTTACCCCTACATTGAAATTTTTTGGATGAAAATGCCTTCATATAAATTGTAAATCTGCCAAAAAATTTCATTTCTCACTTTCAATCCTAAATGCTGTTATGAAACACTTTAAAGAGGAATATAGATCGAAACACATTGCGCAAGTCATCCGGTTCAAGAAAAAGCACATCGAAACTCATTACATAAGTGTTCCGAAATTTTTAGCACACCGGAACATTTTTTAGAAGTGTTCCTGTTTATTTATTTATGAAATTTGAATTCGGAACAGATTCCGAAAGTGATCCGGTTTGATATTGATGCATCGCAACACTTTTTTAAATTGTTCCGATTTGCAAATGCACATACCGAAACACTTTTTAAAAGTGTTCCGAAATTTTCATAATTTTGCACACCGAAACAATTTTTAAAAGTGTTTCGGTATGAGGTATAGGGAGGTAAGTAAATGAAAATGTTATGTGAAATTAGTAATTTTTATCGTAGTTTATTAATATGCTACATTTTTCTCTTAGGAGAGAGGTCCAAAGAAAGAACTTAAATGTGTTGGCCACGAGTTAAAGCTTCAGGGGTGGGTTCAACAACAACTCCCCAGAGAGATGGAACGTTGGGTGAACGATTTTGGTCTAAGACTTTGCAAAGAGATGGAATTCGGAGACATCGTCATTTCACATGCCATATGGAGAGATGAAGATTACTCTAGATGATTGCCTTGTCTTCTTCACCTCCCTATAAGGGGTGTCTTCTGGAGGCCCAAATACGTCACTAGAGATGTGGCTGCTGAGATTGTTGTGACCTATTTAGAAGTGTCATGTGTTACTGCATTGAGTTAGGTTCGTGCAAGTAGAGGTGTCCACTATAAGATGGAGTGGTTGTACGACTTATTTATTGCCCATCAAGCAACTTCTTCTTGAGCATATGTGACCAGAGCATACCTGCTTATGTTAGTTGGTTTCGCTATTTTTCTGACAAGACGTTTGCGTTTGTCGATGGAAGATATTTGCTGCTATTTCGAGACTTGGATGGTCTGGGGAGATATAGTTGGGGAGCAGTTGCTTTGGTGACAGAATAAGAAATATTTGCTTATATTTATTTGTCTTATAAGTGTTATCCATAACTAACACAATAGAAAATATATTCAACAACTTAATTAAATCTGGATGCGCCCAAAAAATAACTCTCACAACATCTGAGTCTTCTCTTTTATCCTTGTATCTCACTTCTTGGACCTCTTATCTCTTTTTCTATCACACTCTTCTGCTTGAATATTTGTGTGATTCGCGTGAAATTTTTAGGATCTCTCTCTTGCAAGGAAAGCAATAAGTGTCTAGGTGGAACATACCTCTATGTTAAATCAAAAACATGTTGCTTTTCACCTGAGGTCAACCTGCCACAAAAGCATGACCTTCAAACCTATCTGATAATCCATGATTATGAACTCCGCATTTTACATCAACCTTCCATCCAGACCCATATTTTGACAATGTCAATCTAATTTTAAATAGACACCCACATCTCTTAGTTGTGCTCTTTGTTTCACTTTTATCCTAGTATTTACCCCCTTTATCACACCCAAATATTATTTTGTTACTCCTTGTCTTGCCAGTTTCAGTGTTTGAACCCTTGATAATAATAGTCATTTTATTTCTTATCTTCTCGTGTAGCAAATATTTGTGTCGTAGAGAATATATCAGTGGTATCTACGGAGTATTCGTTTTTTTGGTAAACTTGGACCGGAATTTCCATACCTGAAATGCAAAAAAATAATAATAAAGTGTTCAAGAATAATTCACATAAGTGTTCCGATTTACATTTAAGATCAAACCAGAACACTATTGGAAACTGTTCTGGTATGTAAAACTGAGTTTCATAAGACTTTCAAGATGTGTTTCGGTTTGCATAAATTTCGTTGTTAAAACCGGAACACTTTCAAAAACTCTTGCGAAACATTTTTTTTAAATTTCGGAACACTTATTTGAACTCTTCTGAAATGTCTTCAGAACCATTTTTGTTGGGTGCAGATTTCAGAGTTTTTGATGAATGATACAAAGTAAAAAAGTAAAATGGTTAAATTCAACTAAGGGTAAAATTGACATTTTTACAAAAATGTTGGGGTACGGGTATATATGTGGGGGTATGAAGTAAAGTTTTCCTGGTTGAATTGCATTGTTTCCATCGATGATGTATTATTGGTGGCCTAACTCAATCTAAACCTCTTGTTATTTCTAATGGCACCTCCTCTTTTTTATATTGGCTCATGTTTTGGAGAAATTATCTTATCACCCCCACATTATACATGTCACCCCCTTAATCCTATGAAAAGATCAAAATGTCCACACCAAATTCATTTACCATATTTTTCCAAATATACGAAGAGTTTCGAATTTTTTAATTTCTAACAATACCGGAAACTTCGAAGGTGTACCCGAAATTTGGCGAAATAATAAGAATTTACAATATTTTTGTGAAATTTGTGGTATTTTGTACCGGAAATTTTTAAATTTCCATATTTTATATTTTTCTTATATTGCGGTGAGGACCAGAGGCAGAGACGGTTCTATTGTGAGACAGATCACCGATAGAGTTGATGTTAAGGCTCGAGCTACTGACGAGGCGCAAGCCTCAAAGCTACGTGATAGATGTCGTCCTTCGATCGTTCTCACTGGAAACGGATGGCTGAGCAGCAGGCGGGGACGGGGTTCCGCTCACCTTGTCGTCGGACTACTAGAGCAACCACTGCTACTGAAGAGGTGCAGGCACCTATGTAGGAGGTATAAACTCCTGCTGTGGAGGTTCAAAATCCTGCTGTGAGGTTCAGAATCCTATTCCTACTATGGAGCCCGTGGTTGGAGACCGGTAGTTGAGGAGCTTGTGTGGTAGGAGGTCGATGTTGTGTTGTAGGAGCCTGTATTACAAGAGTTTGTTACTAAGCGAGTTGATGTGGTCTCCCCCGCTGATACAGACACCACGACTCATGCATCTACGGAGCCATCAGTACTCATTGATTGAGGTTTCCTTGGAAGACCTTCTGACATGTCCGTGCTGATAGGATATGCAGACCATGTTGCTTATAAGATATGGCAGGGTGATATATGTAATCTTAGTTTCGTTTAAATGCGTAATTTTTATTTTTATTATGAAATTTAATGTGTACTAATTTGTTTTAATTATATTATATATTACAGGAGCGTCTAATGTTGAAGGTCGCTTCTCATAGTTCGAAGTTGGAGAACTTTCCTGAGAGTCATATGCTTGAGGAGGTGAAGATGATAGTTGAGGATTTCCATCTTCTAGACTTTTATTAGATGCTCCTTAACTATGATGGACGTACTACAAAAAAAATTTGCAATTCCCCACCAAAATTTATCCACGGTAAATGGCTCTCAGCAAAATTTTATTTATAGACGACTTAGCCGTAAGTAATCCGCGGGTAAAATTGTTAAAATGTGTAATTTTAAAAAGAGATAAATTTATTGGAATTAGTGACGGCTCTAAGTAATTACCCACGGCCTAACCTTTCGTATGTTCTCCTTTACTATTTATGTTTTAGTTTTATGTCTTTCACTATTTTTGATTAAAAATATTACCTCAATCATTAGTTCATTTAGTAATACCCAATTTTATTATTTTGTAATCAAAAGTAATGTAGTTTTATAACGTAGCTGAGTTGTAAATATGTATTTCTAAAATAAACTTTATTGAAGCCATTTATTTTTTTCAATTCTAAAAATAACATTTTAAAATATAGTTGAGTAATTAAATAACATTTTAAAATATAGTTAAGTCAATAATAATATAAATTAGGGTTAAGTATGTTTTTATTCCTCTAAATATTTTAAATTTTATTTGAAGTCCCTCTAAATATTTATTTTTTTTAAATGGTCCTCCTAAAAATTTAAATTTAAATTTTGGTCTCTCATGACAAAATCGTAGCTAAAATAGTCTCTAATATCGTCGCTAAATAAAAAACCGTCGCTAAAATCGTCGCTAAGTTGTAAAAATTGTCGCTAAAGTCGTTGCTAAGTTGTAAGAACTGTCGCTAAAATCGCCACTATGTTGTAAGAACCGTCGCTAAATTGTAAGAAGGACCAAAAGTTAAAATTTAAATTTTTTAGGAGAATCATTTTTTAAAGGAAAATTTTAGAGGACTAAAAATGAAGTTTGAGATATTTAGAGAGATCAAAAACATATTTAATTCTATAAATTATTTTGATTAAGAAACGTTTTAAAAAAATTTGTCGCTGCAAGTCTGAAAAAAATTGTTATTTCCAAATATTTAACACAAATTAACAAAACTAAACCCTAACGTCGCTGCAAGTCTTTCGAAAGTTTCATATTTTTATCGAAATCATATCACACCATCCCTGAAATTCACGTCGTCTAAAGTTTGCAGAGAATCGATTCTCACTATTTTTCAATTTCTCGAACCCAGGTCTCTCGTTGTCTCTCAAATTCGTGGCGTCATTAATTGAACAACTTTCGATGTTGCATTTATAGAGTATCGCTCATTTCACTCTTTGTTTCTCAAAGTTGCATTGCTTTGATTATTGCACGTATTTCTCTGAATTACACTTTTTGTTATTCTACTCCAACAGATAATTAACTTTTTCACCCAACAGCTCTTATGCCGTTGCATTCATCTTTTACAATTTCATGAAGTAAATTGGAGGAATGTAATTTTTTTTGTTGATGTTGTCATTATCAGTCTGTTTAATACTCATGGTTTTAATCATTGATTGATAAAGATGTTAGTTAGGTTTTCATTTTCTTCTTCAAGTTCTTATTTTGTTGTTATTGAGTTCTTTGAGGCATAACATGTTTGGAATTGAAGGGACTACATTTTGTTTATGATAAAATATAAATTAGATTAGGAGTTTTGAATATGAGAGTGGTAACATGAATCTTATATTTTTTTAAGACGTTTTGTTCTTTATTGCTTACTCTATTGATGTAATCAAAGTTTGTTAGTCTAGTTTATCAGGATCTCTGGCTGGGAATTATGGGATAAAACTCAGCTTGATTAATTCAAAAGACTCGTAGTAAAATGGTGCCACACTAAGACCATATTTGTTTATGTTGTAGAACCATAATTTTGTTTTTGTAGATGTAGACCATGATTTTCACCTATTGGCTTGATTCAATCCCGCGTTATTGAGCTTGGGGAGGTAAAGATTTGTTCTAGAAAATCCAAAAACAATTATGAATAACTAGAATTTTAACTTTATTTTCTTACTTAATATAGTTTTTTGAAGTCATTAAATTGGAAGGAATTGCTCATCATCTCGAAGATACAATAATGTCTAGAGAAGTGTTTCTCTTGCAAGTAAGTTTTAGATCTTATGTTGGTTGCTTTATGTTTGAGTTTTTATTTTGAAGAGATGGATTTTGGTCTACTGCTACTCGTTTTGTATCGTTCTTGTTTTCAGTTTTGAAGGTTTTCTGCATGAGTAAGTGGTATTTTGTTTTTGGAATTTGGAATTTGCATTTTTTGTTGTTTTGTTGGTGAATTTATTTACTGTTGTTTCTTTTTTGATAGCTTGTTATAAATGTGTAACAACCTAAGATGGAGGTCTTTTTTTCTTTAATTTTAGTTGTTTGTTTAAAACTTTTTTTACCTTGCTATGTTAATGATTTTTTTGTAAGGTTTAAAGTATAATATTTAATGACAATTGCATCCAACAACTAGCAATAGATTATATAATTGACATTATTTTCAATATGTAGTCTGGTCCAAAGGATTTTCTCATCAAGTCTAAGTGCATTTTGGGTTTGTTCATGATTGGTGTTTAGTTTTATGAAAGAGAGACACTTAGTTTCTTAGTTAGTATACTAAAAGGGTGTAGGTAGTGATGTTTAAACTCAACAATTAGCTTCTTTTCTTTGATTGAAATGGAAGAAGCTGAAATGTTTAATCTCATCATACAAGTTTGATAACAAAATAAGAGAAGTTGCTCACTTTATATTACATTTAGTTTTATAAATATGAATATTGAATATGTCTCCAAAAAAGTCATGTGGAGCCAAGACCTTTAGTTTGTTGATTAAAAAAAACTAATAATTGAATAGTCAAATTGGCATGCTTCACCAAAAGTATGATATTTCGTGAAAAAATATACTATTATTATATATCTATTAGTTCCTCGCCATCAAAGAATTGAAATATTAAAAACAAAAATTTTAATTTTAATTTTAACTAACATACATTTATCTGTGTTGTTTTTATAGGTCAATGTCAAGTTTCACCTACCAACTATCCTAATGATGAATGTGACAACAGTGACATGTAGCAGTGGAGCTATATATATCATTTGGTGAGGTATTAATGTTTAGTTTATGTTAAAAGGTTACTAATTATCTATATGTCTAAGGTATCTTGTTTACTTGTAACTATTAAATACATGTAAAATGACATTCCCATATATTAGTTTAGATTTTATAGGGAATGTGTGAATGATGTTTTACAACTGCAAGACATGTAATGCTATATTTAACTCTTTGAGATTACATTTCAATATTATAAACAATATATATTAGGTTGGAACTGTATTTTGTTCTCAATATCCACAATATTTACGGAAGGCTCAGTCTTGGGAAATTTTACTGTCGGTTCAGCTGTGGGTAACTACAATGTGCATTAGCCACAATGTATTCACCACTTAGCCGCGGGTAATACCGTGAGAATTTTAAGTCGTCGGTAAGTATTATCAAGGAGGCTTTTACTGAGGGTCTTGAAGTTGTTGGTAAGTCCTATGTAATCTATCATTACCCACGGTTTTTTTATTTACCGACGGATTTTGACTGAGGGTAATGACAATTTTTCTTGTAGTGACGCCTCCTTGTTATCAGTTTTTATTGAGAGGTGGAACCCAAAGACATCATCCTTCCATTTCCTATTTGAAGAGATGAGAGTGACTTTAGATGACGTGGATGCTATGTTGTTAATAGCGGCCGGCGCGGCCGAGATCGCGGCGCGATGCGGGAATTTTGACATGGCCGCTTAAGGTAGTACGGTTTGGACAGGCAAAGCGGCATAAGTGCGGCGAAATCACGGGTTCGGAACGGAGTTGGTGTGGTCGAGCGGCGTTTAAAATGATTTTGGAAGACAGATCGCATGAGAGATGAGAGCATGTTGTTTTGAGTTGTGAGAGGGAAGAAAGCATGGCAGTGGAACAAATCGCGAGAGAGAAGAGAGAAGAGAGAAGTTGTGATTTTGAAAACCTTTCCAAACGAGAAAAGCGATCACAAGAGCGTAGCAAGGAGAGCATGTTGTTGTTTTCTTTACTTGAAAAGATGCAAACGCTTTACACACTTCTCTCTCATCCTCATAATTTAGGGTTTGGCTAATAATGATGGGCCTAACCGGAATGATACAAGCACCCAATAATTTACTCCTCTCTCATCCTCATAACTTAGGTTTTTATGGCTCTTTTAGTTTTGTTTTTTGGGCCATAAGCCCAAGTAATTGTTTCATATTCTATACACCGCTATTATTTGAATCCCTTTATTTTTAATTTTAATTTTTTTTATTTTAATTTTGTATATAAAAAGTAAATTAATTAAAAAATAAAAAATAATGAAATAGCGCCCGCTCCCGCTTGCTACCATTTTGAGTTGATGCGCTTTTGAGATTAACAACATAGCATGGATGTCCTCTTTCACATTCCGATTGGTGATACATTTTTTCGACCAGTTTATAAGGATGTGGCGATGGTGGTACGCATGATTATGGATGCTTAGGAGGTTTCTGAGTTGGAGGTGCTACGTGAGTTTGGTGAGACTCGGGGATTTCACCTTCAAATGTCTTGGTTGAGGAGTGCATATAAGAAATTTCTGGAGGCAGAGAGGTAAGAGACTACCGCAAGGCATGCATGCTACATCTGGTGGCATGTACTCTCTTTGCGGATAAGTTTGTAGTTTATATTGATGTTCCATACTTGTCTCTATTCAGAGCCCTTGACACTCCATGTTGGGCTTGGGGAGTGGTGGCCTTGACGATGCTTTACACGACACTTGACGTTGCATCTTGTCATGACACCATGAAGCTTGCTAGTTACCTCATCTTGTTACAGATATATTATAACTTATTTGATGGTATTTATTAATTATTTGGGTGTATTTATTTGATGGTTTTTATTTATGCAGTGTTGGATATACAAGTACATCCCTCACACCTGTGCATGGATGATCTAGTATATTCTGGCTACTGACCAATATGTGAAGAGATGGAAGGCCAAGCAGACCATTCCAGGAGGTTTGATGGAGTGCATGAGGAGGCTGGATGCTCTGACCTTTGATGATGTCATATGGACACCATATACATCTCACCGCCCTTATCGTCCTTTTGAGATATCTACTTCATATTCAGGGTATGTCAGATGGGAGAGCCATGTGGCCAGACACTTTCCTGAGAGGTGTCTACGCTAGTATGGTTATATACAGGGCATCCCACGTCCGATTCTAGAGGCTCCATCTAGTGGCATTGATCGATGGTTTTAGAGTCACATCATCAGCTCCCCCTGTGAAATTATTGATACAACCGTTGAGGTTCACCAGCCTGGATAGTGCGAGGATGGATGCCTGAAGTGGTTCTATAGTGTGTTACACCCTCAGGTCATACCACCTGTTGCATCATCTGATGTTTTGGGGCCTTCAGGTACTAGGTATTCTTCTAAGCCACCTTCATCTCCCTTAGGTGACCAAAACAGCCGCCTATTTTCATTGTCCTTCACTTAGATAACCTCATGGGGTTGGTGAACCATAATGTTGAAGATTATATTGGTTTAGCTAGGTTGGTCGACGTTGCCCATGGATGGCCTATGTAGATTTGTTTTTTTAATGATTGTATTCTATGTATCTTTTGTGACAAATAGACATCTTTTTATTGCATAATCTTTTTGTGAGTACATGTTTCGATTCAATAAAGAATTAAAATAACATGAATAACAAACAACAATCATAAACAATACTCCGAAACATGAAAACCTAGACGCTACCTGTAACACCCCTTTTCTAACCCCAAATAAACATGACATAAATCAGAGTAAAATAAAATGCATACAGACAAAGGGTGTCACATGTTATTTTCCACACAATGGAAAACCAACAATACAAACATAACATACACCGGGTCATAATCATCACATATATTTAAATCTCATGCTTCATTAAAATATGCATATCACAGCGGAATATTTCATTTCTGAGATAATATCAATGATTACATCTCATACTATAATCATTCAAAAACATAAGAATGAATCTATAACATCATCAAGTCATATGAATCCAAATGGCACCAATGTTTTATCACATATTGTCTCAACATACAAATCCAAAACAAATGAGAATACATAACAGTTATCTCATAGAAAGCATAAGTTCAAATGATCCTCGTGTTACATTACCAGAGCAATGACTCACTACTTAGTATAAGGATAATCTAACTAATCTCCTCAACTAGTCTCGTGCGAAGCACCGCTATCCTCAGAACCTGCATGTTATCCACATAGAGGCAACATCATAACAGAAGGGTGAAAATTCAAATCATTACTAAAATGTATACAATGAGAAGCAATATAGAAACAATTATCTAATTAACAATTCTCTACACTTCATGTGATATTCCATATAACATAAGAATCATCAAAGTAGTAATTCAAGTATAGTTATAAGTCATATTCCAATTATAACACATTCTCAATCATCACATTTAACATAAATGTCATCAATATAACAATTCAAGAATCACCAACCAATTATCATATATTCTAGTCACATATATTTTCATCAATAATGCATAAGACTCCAATGCAACATGAAATGTGACTCAATATGCATGAGGTACCATTCCATAAACATCAAGTTCAATCACACTCCTAATTATTTCATCTTAGAATTAGATCAACGCTTCAGATACGGACAAGATCAAAGCCACCATATTTGTGAACCCACAGTTTCACCGCTTCTATTTCCATTCAAGGATCAAAGCCAAAAAATGCTTCATTCAGCGTTAAGCTTTCAAACCCCATATCGGCGTTAGGTTTGGGATAATTCAATAGTTCCCCACAGAATTACCAACATTGCCTCTTGACAAAATGAATGCATGTACATGTGCAATCTCAATAATATGCAAATTAAGATTCATCACCATATCTTAATCATACAAGCATATTCCACATAATCCAATTCATTTGAATTATCTCCACCTATTGCACAAAATACATATAATCATGGTATCATCAACATCAATGCAACATATATAGCATTCTTCATCATTATGCAACATAATCAACACCTAAAATCAATTCAATTCATAACAATCTCAAAGATTCACCAAAAACATAACATACAATATACAATGTCAAGTATTATGTTCATATTTATATATATATATATATTTCCATGATATATTTCATCTCAACACACCTTTATAACATGTATCAATTAGACACAATTCATGTTATACTCAAACATCACCAATTTCCAATACTTACTTACACACTCCAAGTATTGAGTTTCTCATCAAAATGCATCCAAAAGCCATCTAAAACTCATCAAAACAATTATTAAAATTCACTTAAACTAATGATAAATCATAAGCAAGCAATCCCCTAAACCATTCATGCATTAATTAAAAGAATATTTTTTCTGCATACAGTGAAGCATGCTTAGCGGCACCACGCCCGCTCAGTGGCCTCGTGATTATGCAAAAAAAATCTGCAGCGAACCAGTCTGCACCAGCCACGAGTTTCTCTTCCCAAAACAGTTTTAATACTCATTTATCACTAATTAAACATCATCTGACATACATACATCAATGGTAACCTAATCATATCATTCAAATCTAATTTACTCTTCACAAAACCCAATTTCCCAAATCAATTTGAATAACCAAAACCTAGAATTGAAATACCCAAATCCTATCATGTTACTAATCATCCCAATCACATACGAGATAATAATAACATGGAATCTCCCCCTTACCTCTTGAAGATTCTCTTCTTATGATTTCTTCTTCTCTTTTCCTTTTCTCTTCTTCTCTTCTTCTCTTCTTCTCTTCTTCTCTTCTCTTCTTTCCCTTTTTCTCTTCTTTCCACAAAATGATAACTCTAACTATGTTTATCTTAATCCTTATTAACTAGTAAGTTATATTTTGGGCTTAACAATTAACACCTCCTTATTTCTCATATCATTATACTTAGGCCCAATAATAATAAATCTTATTTCTACCCATAAAACCCAATTATTCAAATAACACACATATGCAAATAATCCAATTATTCATCAAATCACTCAATTTAATTAATTATTATGTAATATAATAAATAATAATAATTAATAAATAACTATTAAAATTTGGGATGTTGCACTATCAGATGACAAATCTTCATCGGGCTATGTCCGACTCGATTGGACCTTTAGTTATCCTATGTCAAAATATTTTCCACATGGCTTCACATCTTCATCATTTTTCAACTCAATTAGGTTGTATTTCACCCCAACCATCTATATCAATATAATGGTTACGAAACTCGACCTTTGTCATCCATTTGTTATCGAAATCATGCAGCAAACCATTCAACGTTTTTTTTCAAGGTGACAAAGGATTCAGAGCCATTTGGAAGCTTGAATTCAATAGGAGGTTTGTCGTTGTTGTAATACACTTCTACCTTAATCAGAAATTGAGGAAGAGGCATTTTGTTGAGATATGTTATCAAATAACCCTAACACCCCCAATTTATACAAATGGTGATGCATTCTAGACCATACAAATGTGTATGTGCAATCAGGATCCTCCAAAAGTGTCAACAAAATATCAATCGTTGAAAAAACTTAAAATTTAAACCTACCGAAAATTTCAGTTATAATGAAATTTCCGGTATTGATCGAAAATTTGAAATTTTCGGTGTACCAAAATTTTCAAATACACTACCAGAAATTTACTCATACCAAAAATTTGAAAGGGGTGTACCATAAATTTCAACCCCCCTCTTCCAGAAGTTTCGTCTGAAAATTCTTTGTATCTCATCAGGGGTAAGATTGAAATTAAAAATGGGGGTGACATGTATAATTTTGGGGGTGGCATGTAAAATTCTCCATGATTTGGGGTTTAATTGAAACCATCCCAATTGATCTGTTTAGGTTTGTGGACTCATCTATAAAATGTTTTTGAGGATTTTACTTGTCACCCCCCAAATTATACACGGTACACCCCAATTTTCATTATTCCAAAAATACCTTTGGTAAAATAGGAATAATTTTTTACGAACGAAATTTTCGGTACAATAGTGAAAATTTATTGTATGTACAAATTTTTTGGTAGTTCATATAAATTTCAGATATATACATAATTTCAGATAATTTATTTTAAAATTTATAGTATGTTCGAATTTCCGATAGTTCATTTGAATTTTCTGGTAAGGTTAAATGTTTTCTGGAAATTTCAAATTTACCAATTTGTACTAAAAATTTAGTTGTGTGATGAAATTGGCAGTGTATTGATTCAGAATTTTTAACAATTAAGATTTTGCCGACATCTTTGGAGGGTTCTGGTTGCACCAACAAATTTGTGTGATCCAGAATGAATCCAAATTTGTATAAATAGGGACATGTGTTATAGAGAAAGAAATCTCAAAAAATGTCTCTTCCTCAATTTCTGATTGAGGCAGAAGTGTAATTCGATAGAAATATACCTCTTGTTGAATTCAAGCTTCCAGATGGCACCACATCCCTCGCAAAATTGGAAAACAAGTTGAATAAATTGTTGCCTGATATTGATATCAGAAAGGTGAGAAATCGAGTTTTAGAAAGATTAGATTTATATAAATGGAAAGGTGAAATACAACCTATTTGAGTAGAAGACCGATGAAGATGTGAAGGCCATGTGGAAATCATTTTGCCGTAGGATAACTAAGGGTCTGATCGAGTTGGATGTTCTGATAATAAGATCTTTCGCGACATAATCAAGATGTTGAAACGTCCAGAATCATCGGGTAGTACCTAGGTTTTCATTTTTAGTACCTGGGTTTTAATTTATGTTTGTTGTATTGTTTTATGTTATGTCATTTTCAAATTTAAACATGTAATCATCAAATATTATGCAATAAATAATTATCGTGATAAGAAGTCTAAGTCATAAATTATACATATAATACAAGCAAAATATAATACATCTATATAGGCCCCCATAAGACATGTGGTCTAGAATGAATCCAAATTTGTATAAATAAGGACATGTGTTATAGAGAAAGACATCTCAAAAAATGTCTCTTCCTTAATTTCTGATTAAGGCATAAATGTATTTCAACAAAAATAACCCTCATATTAAATTCAATTTTCCAAATGACACCACACCTCTTTCCAACTTGAAAGATAGTTTGAATGAATTGTTGTCTGATATCGATAACAAAAGGGTGAGAAAGATCGAGTTTCGGAAAGATTAGATTGATACAAATGGAAAGGTGAAATAAAACCTTGTTGAGTTTAAGACCGGTGAATATGTCAAGGCCATATGGAAATCATTTCTCAGTAGGATAACTAAGGGTCTAATCGAGTTGGATGCATAGATAACAAGATTTGTCGATGACACAATCAAGTTGCTGAAATGTACAAGATCATAAAGTAATACCTAGTTTTTCACATTTAGTACCTAGGTTTTAATTTATGTTTGTTGTACAATTTTATGTTATGTTCATCTTCAAATCGAAGCATGTAATTTCCTAAATATTATGCAATAAATAAGTACCGTGATAAGAAGTCTGAGTCACAAAATATACATATAATACAAGAAAATATAATACATCTACATAGGCCTTCCACAGGCTATGTTTTCTAGCCTAGATAATCCTGTAAAAACCTCACCATCTCAATTTACCAACCCCATGAGGTTATCCGTAATAACTGCAATCAACTGGAGGCAAACTTCAGTGTCAGACGCTCCTGTAAGAAAAAAGTTTACAAAATGCATCAATAAACTTTTAACACTTCATCAAGCCATAATAAATAATTTGCAACAAAAAATATAACAAATATGCGTCGCACTTCCATACTCTGTATGCGATATGGTCAGCATACCCTGTGAGCACATATATGTCACTAGGTCCTCCTAGAAAGGTCCATCAGTGTGAACAGATGGCTCTGTAGATGAACGAGTTTTGGTGTCTATATCAGTAGGAGAAGCCTTACCAACTACCTCTTCCACATGAACTTGCTCATCCTCCACAAGAACCTCATTAATAACTACCTCATCCATAACAACCTCCTTAATGGGTACCTCGTCAATAAACAAGTACATGTACTTCCTCTGCCACAGGCACATGTACCTCCACAACAACATCTAAATGAGTAGGAACATCATTGTTGTAGAAACTATAGTAGTTCGACGCCGGGGGCAGAGAACTGTGCCTACTCAACCATCTGTTTTTAATGAGAACCGGTCGGAGAATGTCGTTCAGGCCATAGTTGGGAAGCCTCTGCCTCATCATCTATGGCCTGAGCTTTTGCTCTATTACTCAACATGCTTCCAATAGAACCATCCATATCCTTGGTCCTTACTAAAAAAATGAAAAAAGAAAAAAATGAATTGTCAGAAATTATAAAATTTTGAGGATTTTGAAGAAAAAAAATTGACCTATCAGAATTTTAAACATCAACAATCTTACCTAAGAAAACTAACTACCACCATTAACTCTATAATACCCTTTTCTAATTTAATTTTTAGACAAAAAAAATTGCATTTCAGTAAATAGCTTATTCATCTACATTATTCACCTTTCCCACTTCTCTATTGCCATCTGTTTTCATTTTATTTATTGGTTTATTTTAAAAACGTTTTAATTTCCAACTTTCCCTCTCTCAACGAAAATCATGCCCCATCCCTCTCCTCACTTGCCTCTCTCCACTTCAATCATTTCTCTCTCTTCTCTTTCTTCTCTCCACTTCTATCACTTCATTTATCATCTTCCCTATTCCCTTCACATCTATCTTCATCTTCAACCCTTCTTCTTCATCTATTCTTTTTCCTCTCTTATCTATATTGTTTTCCATACAAAATTTTATTTCTTAAAGCAAATGCCATTCTGATTTCAACCAAAGCTTCAACCCTTCTTCATCAAGTTTACGGTAAGTTTTGCAATTTCAATCTTTCTTCTTAAATCCATTTTTTACTCTTTTTTTGTTCTTTGCCATTCATGCTTTTTACTTCTATTTTCCGTTGTTTTTTTTGTCGTTTTTCATTCAATGTTCAAGCCTCAAAGATCCAGACATCTCAAAGCTAGATATTATAAAACTGCACGGGATATTGAAATCTTGATGGTGATTGATTTCATGACCAGTAGAAACCAGGTGAGTGATCCATCTCTTTCTTTATATTCTTCTTCCCCTATTTTCTTTGTTATCTGAAAAATAAAATGCAATGCAAGTTGATAGTTTTTAACATTTTGTTGCAATCACTTTTTTGAATACAATAGGGGCAGTTTGTTTCACCTTTAAAAAAATGGATTTTTTTTTGTATTTTTTAAAATGGATTTTTCAAAATCTTTTTTCAAAATATTAGAAGTTTTTCTATATTCATTTTTTCTAAATTGAAACACTAATTTTAACGTCCTATAACATAAACATACATTATTGAAGACCAACACATTGTTAAAATGACAATTTTTTAAAAAAGTTGTATTTTAAAAATAATTTGTATGAAAATTTATTTGAAATAGCATAAAAATAAAGTGATTTTTCAAAATTTTGATATCCAAAAAAAGTTTCAATATGAAGATGACATATCTAAAATAACATTTTAAAAACAATTATTCATACCTAATTTTTATTTAAAGTTTTTATGAAAAGTTTCTTTGTAAATTATTTCTACACAAAATTATGTAACACTATAAAAACGTTTTTTAAAAAAGGAAAAACAAACTGGCCTAGATTAGCTTTTGATTTACTTTTTGATTTTGATGGTTTTACAAATGTTGTAGGTTGTTGGGCAGATGTTGGTGTTACTGCAAGATTATTTACCCATGAACTTATATCCAATTCAGTAAGAGCAATTGAAGAAGAGCCCAAAGGTTCTTTTAATCCAGTAATAGTTTTAGAGAAGGCTCACTCAAATACTTAAGCCAGGGTTCATCCACTGCTTGTATCATTGCTCTTACTGATGATGTATTACGTTTTGTATTTTTTTACTTTTGACAGTTAAAAGAGTTTTGTAAATAGGTGTTGGTTTTATTGTGAAAAGAAATTTATATTTGATAGCATTTTTCTTGCATACTGAACGTTGTTTAGATTTTTTTCTTCTATGTTTCATCAACATATAAGTTTATTCTTTCAAGAGAATCTCTATTATCACATATAACCTTTTTGGAAAATAACTATATAAAAACTCAATCCTTTAGTATTAGTAGTAGTGAATCACACTAATAAAGACATTCTTTTACTTTTCAATGAAATTCGTAAAACATAGACCTTCGACATCGTAAGTGTTGGGATACATTGTAGTGAACATTTGCAAGAAACACACCACTTTGTCCCTAAAACCTTAAGGTGATAAGGGAGTGGGTTCTCCCACTTATATACTTTCAAATCACCACATTATTCTCCAATGTGGGACTATTTTCCTTACTACTCATATTTGATTTGTATTCCAACAGTAGCATGCTCCCATAAAACTAAGGTTGCAGAATATAACAAAATTAAACATTGAAAGTTTTTATTGTAATACATATGACTGCATGAGTACTTAACATACTTAACATTAGCCCTTACTCTAATTAATACATACACACAAATTAGTGTCAACCAAAGTTTATAACATAAACCTTCATGTTTTGCAAGAAACAAGTAGAAAATATTATAGAGAAACTTATGCATAAGAAACCTTCAAGTTTTGCAATAATCAGAAGTCATATTGCTATGTCCACTACTAAATATTCATTCTATTACATTTTCTTTTAATAACCTTTTCAAAAGTTATATCACTATATTTATTACACTAATGTGCATTTGTCCAACATAATTGATTTCCTGGTCTGTGTGATGCAAGTGCAAATTTTGTGACTACTTTATGAAAACCTTTCATTGAAAAAGTTATAACAAGCTTAACCATCCACGTCACTAAACTAAGGTAAGAAAATAGCATTGTCAGCTACCATCTCCTATACATTAGACCTTCTTTAAACTCAACTCTCAAGTATAAGCAGGCCCGCTTCAAATTACTTGGAATAATAAGTTTTTTAATCATTTCTTGTACAATTATATATGGCTAGGTGTATGTCATGTCCAAGCAGTTGTGTAGAAAATTTAACTATATCATACTAAATTATTATATTTTCTGACTGTAGATGATTTGAGAACTTTGTATTTAGAGATATACTCTCTCCTTAACAATTTATAAGCAAATTTTGCTTTTTAGATTCAATGAATAATTAATGTATCTGATCTATATATTATAGAAACATATGCATAAGAAACCTTTTGCAACAATCACAACTCATATTGCTATGTCCAATACTAAATATTCATTCTATTACATTTTCTTTTAATAAGTTTTTCAAAAGTCAAATCACTATATTTATTACACTAGTGTGCATTTGTATGTTTTGTCTGATGCAAGTGCAAATTTTGTGGCTACTTTATGAGAATTTTTTACTGTTTTGCCATCTTTTTCAAACATATATCTCATTATACCATTCCTTTTCCCCATAATTCTCATTCTACCATGTTTTCAAAAAAAAAACGCAAAAAGTGAACCTCTGCCCAAGCAATGGGCGGTTGCCTTAAAAAATAGAGCACCACCGCCCTTTCATTTGGAGGGCATGTGTGTTTCATTTTTTTTTTTTTAAATTAAAAGTATACAAAGAAATTATATATATATATATATATATATATATATATATATATATATATATATTTATATATATATTTATATATTTATATAATTACTATATATTTAATATATATTTCTTTTTAACAAATAAATAATTTATTTAAATAAATAATTTAGTAAATCTTATTATTATTTAAGTATATTAAATTATTTTAATAAATAATTAATATAATTTTAATATAATAATTAAATAATAAATATTATAATTATAAAATTTAATAGTAAGTACTATAAAAAATTAATATTTATTTTTTATATTATAATGAAATATTAATTTATTTATATTATAAAAGTAAAACAATTAAAAATAAAAAAAGTACTTCATTAATTATTGAACCAACATTTACAAAAAAGAAAAGAAAAAGTACATGAAAACAATTGAAATTTAATGGGGTCTTGACCCGACGTGTTAAGTTGGTGGGTTCCACAACGAGGAGCTTGTCTGTTGGCCGACCGACGTTGCTCGCATTTTGTTGTTCATCTTGTGGTTGAGTAGAAGGTCCAACGTCATTGTCATTCATCAAAATGTAGTTATCATGTCATCATTGGTGAAAGTCGGTTCACACTTCCATAACTTAATCTTGCACTCGAAATTCCAATTAGGTAGGTTACCGGGTGTTGCTATCATGGGTTGGTAACATTCGGTGTGGTAAAATATTGGGTTGGGAAAAATGCATTTGTTGTTGGGGTGGTTGTTGGGTGTTTGGTAAGTGTGGTATTGTGGGTTTTGTAGAGTGGTATTGTGGGTTTGTTGAGGTGTGGGGTTTGTTGAGTGGGTATTGTGGGGTTGGTTGAGTGGAGTATTGTGGTACGTTATGTGATGTAGATGGAAAAAAATTTGAAAATTGTTGTTGATGGGATTGTTGGGTTTGGGTAAAAGATGGTTGCGTTGGGAAGAATGGTAGTTGGGTGTTAGTGAATTGTTGTTGGTTGGTCATGAATGAGGGTTGGGGGTAGGTGTTTGATGATGGTCCGGTGTGTTGGACGTTTGAAGATGATGGTTGGTGACAAATATAAATATGAAACAGACTTATACCAATTCATGTAACCTTGACTCGGTTTACATTCATGTGACATGATTTCTCCTTGTAAGACTCTATTTGCGGTCTCCAATGACGACGCCTTCCTTCCGAAAATTTTTCCACGAATCGATGACCATTGGTCTGACAAGTCGATTGTGTGATAGTTGTCCATGCAGATTGGAGCATCGTATGCCTTGAAGAATTCCAAATTGAGTTTGACCCTATCCATGATGCATTTCCACGAGTAAAACAGATAAGATATGTTTTGAACTCCACACATGGCTATCAGTTGGATCTAAATCTTCAAGTTCTAGGTAGGGTCTCCAAGTAAATGTTATAAAATATTAACAACTATATTAATTTATAAAAGTATATAAAGTAAAAGTAAGCGTTAATTTGGTTGAGAAAAAGTACATCATTTTCTTGTAGATGATCGAAAATGCGATAACCCTGCACAATGATGAGGAGTCTTCGTAATCCATCATATAGGCGACCACTTAAAAAATAATTAAATCGGTTTAACAAGTAAATTAATTTAAGTAGTAAAAACTTTTAGAAAATATATAAGTTTCAACTTACTTGGTTGCGTATGGAAAGTGAAATGGGTTATGGTTCCTAGGCGCAAGACTCCTCATCCTTGAGGACCCCAAGCTTGTAGTAGTGTTGCACAATCGGCAAAGTTATGAGTGTTCACTTTAGCGCATCTACACAAATTTCGTATAGATGCGCTTAAACCGCAGATCCCCAATCAGTGCTATTTTATTAAAGTCGATAATAATGGTAAAACATGAGATGTATTGTATTACATTAGTGTCAGGAAATAGTAAAGAACCAAAAAGAATTAAAATATAAATTCTAGTTTTTTGATGAAATTCTTCGATGCTAGAATTTTCATCTAAATGAAATGCAAGGTATATTTCTTTTAGCCAAATAATTTTAATGAATTGGCCCCTTCTACCCCTTTCGGGCAATTCAACACCCAAAAGATCTTGAACTATTGTGTAGTTCAAATTTGTTCTCCCATTCACGGCTAAACCATTTATGTGTAAACCCATCAACATGTGAACATCTTCTAGAGTGATAGTGGCTTCACCGGTTGGAAGATGGAAAGTGTGAGTTTCTGGCCTCCATCTCTCACAGAGTGCAAGAATATACTTTCTATCAACGTCATACGACGTTATGGTGCAAACATGTCCAAAACCGGCTTTCAAATATGGACGAATGTACTCCGAAGGAATGACTACGAGGCCTAAATTTTTTTCATCCTACAAAAGAAAATAATTAAAGTAAGAATATGGGTAAGAAAAATATATAATTTGCATGGAGAAAATTCTTAGAGTATGGCTAAGATGAAACATAAAAATTGTATGGAACAAATGTTAGTACACTTACATATGCCAATATGTTTGCCAATGTTCATCGATGATTTTCTCCGTAATGTAGCAGAGCCATTGTGCGTATATGAATATATGAGGATTGAGGATTGAGAATATGGTGTAGATTATATGAAGAGAAGGAGTTGAGGGTTGATGATATGGTGTAGATTATATGAAGAGAAAGAGTTGAGGGTTGATGATATGATGTAGGTTATATGAAGAGAAAGAGTTGAGGGTTGGATGGTATTTATAGAGTAGAATAAAATGATACGGGTGGATAAAAATTAATTGTAGATATGAGATGGTTGGGGAAATTTATTTGAAAGAGTTAAATTATGGTTGGAGAAATTTATTTGAAAGAGTTAAATTATGGTTCGGGAAATTTATTTGAAAGAGTTAAATTATGGTTGGGGAAATTTAATTTTAAAGAGTAGGAAGATTTAAATTATAGTTTGAATTATATTTTTAGAAGAGTTAGATTATTGTTGGGAGAAAAATAATAAATTAATTTTTTTTAAAATAATAAATTAAGAGTTAAATTATTTTAAATAATGTAAATTAACTTTTTTTTTTGAAATTAATTTTAAAGAGTAGGAAGATTTAAATTATAGTTTGAATTATATTTTTAGAAGAGTTAGATTATTGTTGGGAGAAAAATAATAAATTAATTTTTTTAAAAAATAATAAATTAAGAGTTAAATTATTTTAAATAATTTAAATTAACCTTTTTTTTAAAAATTAATTTTAAAAAGTAGGAAGATTTAAATTATAGTTTGAATTATATTTTTAGAAGAGTTAGATTATTGTTGGGGAAAAAATAATAAATTATTTTTTTTTTAAATAATAAATTAAGAGTTAAATTATTTTAAATAATTTAAATTAACTTCTTTTTTTTAAATTAATTTTAAAGAGTAGGAAGATTTAAATTGTAGTTTGAATTATATTTTTAGAAGAGTTAGATTATTGTTGGGGGAAAATAATTTGAATGAGTTGAATAATGGAAGAGTTGAATTATTGTTTGGGGGAAAGTGTTTTGAAAGAGTTAAATTATACAGAGAAGCAGTCTGCTACGTGAAGCTTTTCATTGAAATGTCATTCAATGCCTCCGCAGCTAGCATGGGCGGTGCCTCATCTTTTCCCTGACACACCTCACATGCAATGGGCGGTGGTATTTTATTCCCTGACACACCGCACCTAGGATGGGCGGTGGTGTGCTTGCATGCCTGCCACGTGGTGCCTCCGCAGCTAGCATGGGCGGTGGTGTGCTTGCATGCCCATTTCGAATCTTGACTGCATTGACTACGGAATGGGTTAATATTTTATAAAATGAATACTTCAATGTTATAAATCTAGCTTTTAGTGTTGTATTTTGTATCAACTCAAATATTTCTACACATAACTGAAATATTTCTCCACAAAACTCAAATATTTCTCCACAAAACGCAAAATTTTTTCCACAAAACCCAAATATTTTTTCAAAAAAATATGTCTTCAAATCAACAAAATTATGTGGTTGATGTTCATTACAACGGAGAGATCCTTGTCTCCAATGATAAGGGCATTGTATTCGAAAATACCGATGTTTGTCGAATCATACTGCAAAGAAATTCTAAGTTTGAATACCTGAAGGAGATGATTCAAACGAGAATGCAATCTGAAGATGTTTCACAAATTATATATCGAAATGCTGTTCATTTTGGTGATAACAACGTGAAATATGTTCCATTGAAAATCCGCGACGATGATGATGTGGAAACAATGTTTTGCAACCATGAATTGTCTGGTTTGTATGCGATTGATTTATATATCAAATTCCAAATCAATAACCCCGTTGTACCGAACTCCATAATTCCAAATGAAGAAGTTGGTGACGACGATGAAGAATGAGTCCGACGCGCAGTTGATGAAATGTTCGCTACCTTATTTGAAGAAGAAGATGGTGACGAGGCAGCGGTCAACATGAATGAACATCAAATTCCGTTGATAATGTATATTGTCCACCTGACCACTTTGGGAACTAGTGGCGATGACTCATCATTTGAATGGCCCCACAATCCTCGCCTTCCTCAGAGGATGACATAGTGGTAACCGTTCGTACAAATCGATTGTATGCTTGCGATATCCAAATATCACATGAAACACGGTGTTGATTTCAACGTATCAGTTTCTGACACGACGAGATATCAACTTTGTTGTAAGCGTAAGAGTAGTGGTTGCAAATTTTGTCTGGTGGCATCGTATAGGAAAAGGAGCGAGATATGGGAGATAGGAGTCATGGAGCCCCCACACAGTTGTTCAACAACTATCTTTAACCAAGACCATCGACAACTTAGCTCTCGTTTGATGAGTGCTCGATTAATGCCTCTGGTTGAACAAGATCCCTCTATCAAGGTGAGCGTATGTGTTAACGAAATTGTTTCTATATTTCGATACACTCCCACTTACAAGAAAACATGGATTGCAAGAAATAAGGCAATCGAACAAGTTTATGGAAATTGGGAAAAGTCTTACAACGATCTTCCAAATTACTTGTTAGCACTTCAAGCTTTTGTTCCGTGCATGATAGATATGCAAACACTCGATGTATACTGATGATGAACTCTTGTTGCGGAAAACAAATATTCCATAGACTTTTTGGGCATTTCACCATGCATACGAGGTTTTGCACATTGCAAGCCTATATTGCAAATTGATGGTACATGGTTATATGGTAAATACAAAGGTACACTACTAATGGCGGTAGCACAAGATGGAAATAGTAATATTTTCCCGATTCGTTTGCCATTGTTGAAGGTGAGACGGCGGATGGTTGGGGTTCTTTCTAAAGAACTTGAGAATTCATGTAGCTCCCCAACCCGATCCGTGTTTGATTTCCGACACGCATCTATTGAAAGCGCTTACAACAATCCCGAAAATGGTTGGCATAATCCTCCATCTTTCCATGTTTATTGCATCGACATATCGCGCAAAATTTTGTTAAGGAAATCAAGGACCAAGCCTCCGGAAAACAATGATCAACATGGGTAAGTCTATTTTATTCACGCTTTATGTAACATTATTATCACACCTTAATATTAACACCTTTTTCTTAAACCATATAGGTATCGTTGAACCAACCGACATTTAGGTATTATCGCCAAAAGATTGGCATGGCTAACCCGATGCTTTGGCGTGGATAGACAAAATTCTGTTGAAAAATGGACGAGGGCATTTGATGAAGGTCGTCGATGGGGGCATGACAACGAACCTTGTCGAGTCACTAAATTCGTATTCAAAGGAACTCGTAATCTCCCATCACGCAATTATACAAACAACGACTATAGAATGGGTACACTTTTGCTAAAAGGTGCAATGTGGAGTGTCGTCTTGAATTCGCCAATCATTTACGAGCAATGCGTGAAGGTAATGAAACACGAAACATCAAAATCCTCCACGCATCGGGTTAGCGTTTTGACTACAATAATAACACTTTTAGTGTGAAGGAAACCATTGACCACGGTGAGGAAGCATGGGACGTTATAAGGTCAACTTGATCGATTATTGGTGTGATGGAAAGTTTCAAGCATACCGTCGCCTTGTTCACATGTTATCGCTGCATGTTCGTAGTGCGTACGCATATCTTCTATTGGCGCTTACAAGGTGCCTAACCTTTTTGGAGTTTACAGTACAAGTTTTCCCGTTCTACCATTAGATGCGTATTGGCCTAGTTATGAGGGAGACCAAATTTGCCACAACCCAACCATGAGGCGCAATACAAAAGGTCGTCTGTAAGCACCATTACAATGTAAATGGACAATTTTAATAAATTGAGAGAAAATGTGCATTGTGTCGTCTCCCGGGGCACAACCGAAAACGATGCCCTAATGTAGGAACTAGTAACAATTAGTTTTTGTTTTCATGCTTCTAAGTTGTATTATATAATGACATCAAAAAAATTAGTGTTTCATCCACTACTACTTTTGCATTTAATATAAATTTTACATCACATTAATTACCTAATTTTACATCATATAAATTTTACATCACAAAAATTAATAAGTAACAACAACATTTAACCTAAACAACATCAACAAGTTCAAAACACACACACACAAATTAAATACTTAAACAAACATAAATCTTTGACACCAAAATATCTCTAGGATATTACAATCAACAACACGATCTCGGTTGATCCCATCATCATCATAAGGACACTTGCATCGTTGTGAACAAGTCTCCAAGAACGATTTGATCCATTTAAGCCGGGTTCCACAACTAGCCTCTCAATCTTTTGGATCTTCTCACCTTCCCCCATTTCTTCCCCCAACCATCCAGCCAAGTGCCTATGGAGCTGCTCCAATCTCTGCGTGTTAAGCAGTTTGATCTTCATCGGAGGCTTCACAGGAGAAAAAATCAAAGTGGCATCTCTTTTCATGTATGGAAACTATGGGAACTCTCTGTCAGTTGAAGACATTTTTATGAGAGAAGTGAAGAGTTATGTGTAAGTGTGGTGATCCTACATCAAGGGTATTTATAGCCCACAATAAAATTAATAAAATAATAAAATAATGAGACTCTCCGCCCATCACGGCGGAAATAAAATAAAATAAACAATGTCTCCGCCATCACAGTGGCGGAACCGTACAAAAATAAAATAAACAATGTCTCAGCCCATTACAATGACAGAACTGAATTTAAATAATAAATTAATAAAAAGATATATTTAATATATATTAAATATATAGTAAATATATAAAATATATATAGAAATATATATTAAATATATATATATATAATTACTTTTATAATATAAAAAAATAAATATTAATTTTTTATAGTACTTACTATTAAATTTTATAATTATAATATTTATTATTTAATTATTATATTAAAAATTATATTAATTATTTATTAAAATAATTTAATATACTTAAATAATAATAAGATTTACTAAATTATTTATTTAAATAAATTATTTATTTGTTAAAAAAAATATATATTAAATATAGTAATTATATAAATATATATATATATATATATATATATATATATATATATATATATATATATATATATATATATATATATATATATATTTCTTTGTATACTTTTAATTAAAAAAAAATGAAACACACATGTCCTCCAAATGAAAGGGCGGTGGTGCTCTATTTTTTAAGGCAACCGCCCATTGCTTGGGCGGAGGTTCATTTTTTGCGTTTTTTTTTTTTTTGAAAACATAGTAGAATGGGAATTATGAGGGAAAGGAGTGGTATAATGAAATATATGTTTGAAAAAGATGGCAAAACAGTAAAAAATTCAATATTGAAAAAGTTGTAACAAGCTTAATCATTCACATCACTAAACTAAAGTAAAAAATAGCATTGTCAGCTACCATCTCCTATACATTAGGACCTTCTTTAGACTCAACTCTGAAGTATATGCAGGTCCGCTTTAAATTACTTGGAATAATAAGTTTTTTAACTCATTTCTTCTACAATTATATATGGCTAGGTGTATGTCATGCCCAAGGAGTTGTTTAGAAAATTTAACTATATAATACTAAATTATTATATTTTCTAACTCTATAATGTAGATGATTCGAGAGCTTTGTATCTATAGAAATATTCTTTCTCCATAACGATTTATAAGCAAATTTTACTTTTTAGATTCAATGAATACAGAGAGAAATGAATACAGAGGGAGTAACTTAATAAAAATACAGCTGAGAGAAAAATTTGTAAAATCACTTTGTATCAAGAAATTATGCTAGACTTAAAACCTCTTTATAAATAATAGAATATGATGATGTACAAGTTCTTTTTAATTGTTCATACTGATTTGAAAAAATATAAACTACATGTGTCTGGATTTTTTTGTTTTGCTCCTTTGTTCTTAATGCTGTGAGAAAATATTAGTACTCGTATATGTTGAAATATAAATCCACATATTTATTCTTATTGCTGCAAATATTAGTACATATGGTTTTTGGTTTTGTTGTTATTTGTTCCTACTGTTTTGACAATATAAACTACATGTAAAAAGTGTAACTCTACATATGTATTTTATTTTGTTTTATGATAAACATATCATCTAGGATTTTGTTAACTCATATTTTATGAATTAAAAAATGGGACATTCTTTATCAGTTTTTCCTGTACTAACTTTAGAATCTTCATTACTTAATTTAAGTTGTTAATGTCCTTGCATATTTAACTGACATTATCCTTTTATTTAATAGAGCCAAACTTTCAATAACACATTTTACTTTTAAATATCACAATTAATAATTTTTATTTTTATCAAAATTTCTTAAATTTTTGTCAAAGTATAATTTAACTCTATGTAATTAAATTAGTTATTTTAAAAGTGATGTAAAATATTCAATTATTACGGTTTATTATCAATATAATATTTATTTTATTTTAATCAATATTTAATTTTATTTAAATTTACATCATCATTGTTTATGAATTCCTTCATTCGTCCTTTCAAATAAATATATTCGTGCAGACGCACGGGTATCTTATTAGTTTTCAGTAAAAAATATGCTACAAAATATTAGGAATTTTCAAAAAATTTTATATGAAATACTGAAAATACTAAAATTTATGTGAATTTTTACAAGAAATTTTAAAAATCTACCGGAAAATTTTAATTCTGACTAAACAATTTTCGGTATCACCTCCAAATTTCTAATAATGCACTGGATTTTTGAAATTTGCGGCTCTCAATTGTAAATTTTGCAAAATGATGGAAAATTTGAGTTGTGTTATTATGGTCTTTTCATACTCTTTGGAGGAGGGGTGCTAGGTATAACCATGGGGTGGCAAGTAAAATGCTCAATATTTTTATTGTTTTTTTCTTTTTTTTGGTATAACTGTTTTTTTTTTTTGAAAAATTATTTTATTTTGTGATAATTTTTCAAAAAATCTATAGGTTGTTCATGTAACCTTTTAAACGTATTTTGGGATTGTTGTTAAGTACCTTTGTTTCAAAATAACTATCGTTTTAGTAAATATATTTTATTTCAAATTGATAATCATTTTTACTTTTCAATGTAATAATGATTGATAGTTTTTCAAGTATGCCCTTTACTTTTTATTCTCTACGCTACTTCCAATACATTAATAGGGTTAATTTTGTGAAAGTGTAATATCTTATGACAACATTATTGCATTCTTTAATATGTGTGCAAAAACCTTAAACGACTGTCATTTTGAAATTGAGGGAGTATACCAGATGATCATTTGAGAATAATGTTCCTTTCAACTTTTTTTATAAAATCTATAAATTATAGTAAAGATCATTATTAAAACTAGTTTTGTGCGTAGGAAAAGAGACGCACGTGGTTGTTAATTACTCTTAGTCCATTTCTTCCCTATTTCTCTATCTTTGTTGTTCTTTGAGGAGTCTTCTTTAATTTTCTTGAAGAATTTGTCTTGCAAAGCATGTTCAGACACCTCTGAATTTCTCTATTTTAACCTTAACTCGTGGGTAAGGATTATTTTCATTTCCTAAAAGAAATTGAGAACTCCATTACTATGGTTGTATGTATATAAAGTCAAATAAATATTAATTATACGTCACATGTCTTAAATATGTGTGTTTTTTACACACAACAACAATAATGGAGAAAATAGAGAGACAAATCAATGAAGAGAAACTTAATCCTAACTCGTGAGCTTCACAAGATGCTTGTTAGGGGTGAATATGATAATACAACAGTCTAGAAAGGAGTTGAAAATACCTCGTTAAAATTTTTACCGATTAATATATTTGTTCATTTCAAAAAGATTATAGTTTACAAAATATTGTATGGCAAAAAAATGTGCTCACAAAATGTATGCTTTTGGACGGAATACACACAACACTAAAACATTCAAAAAAATTGATTGTACATGAAACAATTAAATATCAAATCTTATCAAATCTCTTTGTGGAAAGCAAATCAAATGTACATCAAAATTAAATTTGATTGTTCTTAAATCAGTAGCCCATTGGAGAAAAGCTCAGCATATGGTTTGCTATTTAAGAAGACTCATTCTTAACATCGAAGACACAAAGCAACAATTTAATATCTAATGTGTTAGGATTTTTTCTTTGAGTCTTTGTTTGTATTATTATTTGTGCACCTCTATAGCAGCTAAGTTTCATATCAAAGTTATAGAGGTTATTTTGTTATTTGAGTTGTAATTCAACAATATTTAAATATGGTTTGTGTACTAATCACTGGGGTAAGTGGTTGAGAGAAAGTGAAAGGGGTTTTCATATTTAGGGGGTCCTAAATAGAAAGTCACTGGTAGTATTAGGAACACAGACTTTTAATAAAAGTTGTTCATCTAAGACCATTTATACTAATACTATGGAGAGTGGATTACCTTTCTTTGGTTAGAAATCCCTCATATGTAGGTAATGTTGCACCGAGTTGGGTTAACAATCCTTTATGTTTATCATTATATTATGATTTATTTTCAATTATATATAAATCTTTTATAAGAGCGTTGTACACGTTGTCTTAGACATTGTGTACAACATCTGTCTTACAAAGAACAAAATTATAATTGGCATCAGAGTAGACACCATGTTCTATTTAGGTGACCTCCAGGGAAAGTATTTTATGTTCACATGGATAATCATGAGGAAGAAGGATTAGTCAATAAACCACTTGTCTTAGATGACACCAACTATGATTATTGGAAAGATAAAATGATTTCTTTCCTTAAACCCATGGACATAAAGCATGGAAGGCTATAAATAAATGTTAGAAACACCTTGTGGCTACCTATAAAGATGAAACATCAATCTTAAAGCTAGAAGTTGTATTGTATGATGCTGAAGATGAAGAAGCTTGTGGAAACTCCAAATCCTTGAATTCTATTTTCAATGGTGTGGACAAGAACATATTTAGATTATTAAACACATGTACTGAAGCCAACGAGTTTGGGAGATTCTCAAAACTGCACATGAAGTCACATCTAAAGTTTCCATGTCAATATTGTAGCTTTTCACAACCAAATTTGAGAATATTAGAATTAAGAAAGATTCTTCATCTCTAACTTCAACATCCACCTTCATGACATAACTAATAATTCTTTTGCCTTAAGAGAGAAGATGTCTGAAGGAAAGGTGGTAAAAAAATCCTCATATCACTACCTAAGAAGTTTGATAGGAAGGTTATAAATATTGAAGAAGCCCAAGACTTACACAACACCAAATTTGATGAACTCATTTGTTCTTTACATACTTTTGAGATGGCTATAAATGATAGGTCTGAAAAGAAGAACAAGAGTATATCCTTTGTATCCAACAATGAAGAAAATGAAGATCAAAGTTAGAAGGATACTGAAGAAAGTTTATCAGATTCTATAAATAGGTATTATATTCTTACCTTCTCTTGTTCATCTCATACTTTCTTTCTACAATATTTTCCTTCGTGTGTTACTATATACATACTATCACGAAGTCCCCAAACCAAAGACCTAACATGCCCTAATAAAAGAGAAAGACTACATTTTTGCATCCATAAGAGACAAGCTTGAGGAAGATAGAAAAATTATCCTTGAGAAAAGAATCTTAGAACCATGGTACATGAAAGAAACCTTCGTGAAAGGATATAAACCCTATTACCACATTTGTCAAGCATTCTTAAGTGGTTTATTCACAAAAATTCCTGATAGAGTATATCTAGATCTCGTAAGGGAGTTTTACACCAACCTACACATTTTAGGAAAAATCTTAACATCTTCTGTCAAAAAGGTAAAGATAGTAATTCAAAAATAACGATTCGGGAAAAAACTTGTGATACCTTCCGTGCCTCTTACAAATCATACAAATCCACTAGGCACAAAAACTTCAAAAGGAATGCAACCATATAATTTCTAGTATCAAACCCCTTGGAGGAAATAAAAACGCTATTCAAGACATATCTTTTAAAATTTAAGTCAGAATCCTTCATTAACTCCTAACAAGGATCTTGCTCCCAAGAAACACAAGAAAAAAATATGTCATCAATGAAGACATTATTCCCATGTGATCGTTAACACAAAACATGCCAACAAATTGGGTGGAAGGTGTGTTTTCTCACATGACCAAAACAAGAGAAAAACCACTAACATATCTACCATTTGGAGCAATTATCACCTCCATCCTAAAAGTCTTCAAAGTTGACTTCCTAGGAGAAAAATCAATATCATCCAACAATATAATCAACTCCACCAACCTCAAAGAGTTGAAAGTTGATATCAAGTATTCTGAACTTAGAGATGACTGGATATATGAGAGAGATGAGGAAGAAGATAATGAAAATATTAATCTAAAACAAGTTTGGAAAATTTTCCACAATATAGCTAAAGATGTGGAAGAAATTAAGTCAAAAATAGGATGAATATGATTTAGAGTTATTTTAGTGCTTGTGTTTAATTCTTGTACTTTATTTTATGCATTATTTCACTCATCTCTTTCGTATTCCAATAAAGTATGTTTTCCTTTTCCAAATGGTTGTAGTACCCTTATCAGCTTAATATATTTGCTCTACAAAAATTAAATAATGGTTGTGCTTAAAACGAAGAATAATGTATTCCTACAACCTTGTTTTACATAAGATAGGTACAATAATGAAACTTTAATGAGATATATCCTACATAGAGGCTTACTACAAATGTCTTATGCCATGCCTAAACATATTTCTAGGAAATCTTATTTTAGACACTATATTTAGAAAGAAAATATGTTGTAACCAAGAACTTGGGCTCTAGTGGTAAAGGAGCTCCTGCTAAGGACACAATCCAGAGAATATCGGGTTTGATTTCTAGGTGGAAACAATGTTTGACCAATGCACATACCTCTCAGCACGAGCTATGGATTACTAGGGGCCCTTTCCCCTGGGAACCAGAGTGCGGGAGCCAAAACAGATATTTTGTTTCTCATCAAGTGTGATATCTTCTATGCCAAACACATGCTTCATGATATGACATGTTAAATTTAAATCTTTGTCGTGCACGCGTTTCTCTCTTCACTAATTGTTTTTGCATTCCATAAATAGTTGAACACTTATGATATTATTATTTTTCATATTATAGCTTATCACATGGTAAAAATATCTACCCTCGCTTATCATACTCTTTATTAATTATGATTCATTATGCCATGTATTGTTACATTGATCTTCTTTCAATATGCCATGATATCTTGTGTTATGCATTGATAAAACATGATTGCATATTTGCATATTTTACCCGCCTTTTTTATTTTGACAAAGGGGATAAGTATACTCTCTGGGGGTATATATTTTATATAACTCATAGGGAGTTTTTTTACACCAAATATATTATTTCTTTTATTACCTCCTCTGAGAGATGTGTTGTCATCATCAAAAAGGGGGAAATCTAGGACCTTATTTTATAGGTGTCTTACAAGAAAACATTCAAATCAAGATATCATATTTTGATAAAGACAACTATAAAGAACATAACATATATTCAACATGATAAAGATGAAACGTGATGACAACTATAAAAGATCAGAACAAATGACATTCAACATGATAAAGATGCAACCATTGAAAAAGTCAGCCAATGTACTTAAGCGGTAAAAATGCAAGCCATGAGGTTTGATTGGTAGGGATCAACAAAGTTTCAAACAAAGGCAAACAAATAGATTACGTCAAAAGCCTCAAAAGAAATCTCTAGCAAGTTTCAACATAAAATTCGATCAGACAAAGGTTAAAGCAGTTAATCTCCTAATTTAGTAAGTGAGTGAAACTTTGTAAAAGCAAAAGTTCTTTCTTTATATAGGTATATGGCTATAAGGCCACACATGCTGTAACACCCCTTCTAAATAACCCACGAATGTATTATTTAAATCAGAGTAACATGGAAAACAGGGATGTCACAATTAAAAATAAATATAAAAAAACCTCAACTGCAAACAGTAATCATGCTTAATTAAAGAAATTATTAGAATAAAATATTCAAATTCAATATCATGTTCTACACAGCGGAAAGTATCACTAAAACCGGAATAACTTTAATTCATAAGTATTCCCAACATAAATTAAAACAATGGAGTATAAAACAAAACTCATCATCCAAACATTTCCCCTAGTGTTACAACTACCAGAGCATGACACTGACACACGCGGATAAAATAGGACACGACTCTATAAGCCATCCTCACCGACTCCTGAGCTGCTAACTTTAATCTGAAATCATTAAAGTAAGGGTGAGATCTCTTTTCAACATAAAATGCATTATACGTTTTTAAATACAACGAAACAATTCAATATATTAGTTCACTATCATTAACATAATCATAATTCAGTTCACAAATGCATTTCACATAAATCATTATGTAAATATAACAATCAATGAAATTATAACACTGGAAACCATTCTAACATGTTACAATTTCATATGCAATGCAGACTCTATGCATGTGGTACCAAACGTGAACCAAGTCCACACCCTGTTCCGTTACACCTCGGAAAACAGCGTCAACCAATGATTCGCCCATACACCACTGGATCAAGAATCTAGCCTCACCACCACTATCCATTGGGTACAGTTATTGACTCTGCAAGTTCAATTCCACACAATGGGAATGAACCATCACCAGAATGCTTATGCATGCACAATAAAAGCATGCACATTCAACCAACGGAATATGATTCCAACATAATTCCACACAATGCCAACATCAATAAGTCGCATGATAACAACTCAATCATAATGGATAACAGGCAGAACATATAAGTATTAGTTCTCATCCATTGAACCAGAGCAATTCACAAACAATTCTTTGCTAATTCCCAACTACCAAGTTTACAAAAATCGGGGGTTCGACTCTTTTTAAAATAGATTTCTTAAAATAATATTTTTCTTATTTTATAAGATAGTATTTTTTTATTTAAAAAATACTGCCAAAAACGGCACTCGAATTGGAGTTACGGTTTGAAAAATATGAATTTTTAAATTTTTATGCATTTTGAGTTTTAACACAGTGGTAACCGGTTTCTCCCAGGGAGAACCCGGTTTCCACATTTCTCAAAAACACGCCCCTGGAATTTTGTATAGGGAACCCGGTTCCTCCATACTGGGAACCGGTTCCCACAAAAAAAGTTGTTTTCTTTGTAAGTTTTGAATGGAACCGGTTCCTCCCGAAAGTAACGGTTCCCGAAGCAATCTGTTCCCGGTTTTGTACAGAACCCGTTCCTCCCACATGAGAACCGGTTCCTGCGACCTGCAGAACCAAAATACTCAATTTTTGACAGCAACTTGTTCCAAACTCAATTCCTTCCATTCAATTACGAACCAATGCATCAAAACACCCAAAATTATCCCAAATACACCAATATTATGCCACTTAACATGAATCTATTAATTCCAAATATTCCATGACATTACTACGGTTCCAATTCATACAATTCGACGCATTTTGGGGTTAATTTCATAAACCTAAATGTTCTAGTTTCAATATTCCTAATACACTAATCATTCAATTGGATTCTAAAACCCATAAGGCATAATAATTGAATGAAATCACCCCTTACCTCGCGATGATTCTTCGAATTCTCGGCGTTTGGCTTTTCCTCTTTTCTCTTCTCTTCTCCAATCTCACGTATGATGAAAATTCTCAAATGACTCTCTTTTTTCTTCTTTTCCTTTTATTATTCCAATAAATAAATAAAATAATAATTAGGATAAGTAGAGCACTTTACTCCTCACACCCTCTAATTACTCCTCACACCACCAACTATTTCCTTCATTTAATTAATTAATTAAATCCTTTAATTCAAAAAAAACAATAATTAAACTTCTAATTAAATTAATAATTAAAATTATAATTATTTAATAATTGAATTATTTGGGGTGTCACACATGCGCGCACACACACCCATACACACTTAAAACCTTTTTATAAAATATTTTCGAAAAGAAAAGGCCTTGAGAAGTATATGGAAATCACATAGAAAAGGATGGGAGCATTCAAAAACCAGAAAATATTTTTAACTAAATCTAATCGATTAGAGCATAATGTCGATCGATTAGATTAGCGAACTTTTGAGGAACATGGCAATTTGAACGCACTCAGAACCTATACAATGACTATATATCACATCTTTCTATCTTGGAACTTATAGCTGTTATATTTAAAAGAGTTAATCAATTAGATTAATCAATTATAAATAGATGTCTCATTCCTCGTAACGACCATATTTGCTTTAATGTTATTTCCTACTTCGAGGAATCTCAAGCCTATAAATAGATGCCTCATTCCTTGTTTCATTTCATCCAGAATTTGATTTGTGTGTTGACACAAACACATACACTCTCTCTCTCTAAGTTTTTTACTTTCTCTCACAAGTTTCCATAGCCAAATGCTTTTGTGAGGAAAGATCTTTTATGAGTGAGGTGTTCTTGTAATTCTGGAAGGGTAGAAATGTTTAGATTCACCAAGGTATTCATATTATAAAACTTTGGTAGAATACTATCCAATTAGGTATGTTTTATATATGTGGTTCAAAAGCTAAACTTGTTAAAAGCATTGGTTGAGAATGTGTGATCAGTTATTATGTTTATTATTTAGGTTGAATATCACCAATATTGATGACTTTCCCTTGGCTCTTAGTTAGTCTTGTTTGTTTATAGGTTGAATATCACCAAAATTGATGAATTTACCATTGATTCATGGTTAGCCTTCTTAAAACTATAGGTTAGAAGATCAGCATGTTAAAATCCCAAGAGGTTGTTGGTTATCCTGTTAAACCAATTGAGCTCAGTTATTTTGTGGAACTTGGAGACTGACCACTACAAGATCCATGTCTGTGGAGAGAAGACTAACTACTTTAATCTATAGTTAAGTAGGAAGCCTAACCACTTCAATCTCATCAATTTCAATGGAGAAGACGCAAACGTTCATATCTCCCATCTTGTATTTTATGGTTGTATTTCAACTATAATTTACTCTTATAAGAGGGTTCGTGAGTCTTTCCTACTAAAAACTCACAAGCATATAATTAAAAATCTCAAGATCAATTCTTGGAGAGAAGAGTAAATCTTTTTTATTTATGACCAAACCTCTATAACTCTTGTGTTCTTCTTCTTCCCTTACCTCTTTAAATTTTGCATTTTATTTCAATAATTATTTTTCCGTTGCTTACTTTTTAGAAAAATGCTTTCAAACTCTAATTTAAATCTTTAAAAGTTTTCAAAAATCATGTTTTTCAAATCACACAATTCACCCTCTCTTGTGTGTGAAATCTCAAATCCAATAACCCTCAATCTAATACTTGGGGGAACAAGTCATCATATCTTCCCTCTACTTCGTCACCAATGTGGCAAACCACAACATGGGCTTCGGGGCCAACACGAGTTATAAAAAAGAAACGATCCTCAAAAGGTTGTAGCTCTGGAAGGGGTCCAAGACCGCAAATATTTGGTTCAAGATAGATTAATCCTCTATCAATCGTCCAGGTTGTATGGCCACGATGGAACTTAAAGAGGTGAAATAAGAGGATCACATAAGACTTTGCATTCAAATATTCACAATAATACTGATTTTCTTTCACGTATGCCCAACTAGAAGGATGAAGTTGCGAATGAGTCATTGTCAAATTCTGCAAAACCTCTATCTCAAAGGTGCTAAAGGGTATACGAAGACCCATAATAGAAAAAATACACTCATATAAGGGAATTGTGTAATCGACATTCTTGTCCCTAAAGACACATGTTAACATGACCTTTAAATATTGGTAAAAGCTAACATGTGTTTCAATAACACATGTTGGGACACATGTTAATGATATTATTTAGATAAATATTCTTTTTGAAATTCGTAAATTCAATTTATTAATTTATCTCAACTTATCTTTTCATATATCAAAAACTATTTTAAATTTTTTCATTGGTACGAAAGAGTCCTCAAATTTTTGTCTTACTAAATTCTTTTGACGATTAAATAATTATCCCTTCAAACTAGTATAATACTCATAGCCCTATGTTGACAACCTTTATCCATACCCATGTATTTAATTTAATTTAATTTAATTTATTCAAAACATTGTGCAGGTGCTAGCGCCATACATAGACATCACATGTACATGTGCATGTGATTATTTTTATCTTGGAATACGCAGCGTCTCTATTAATAAATCACATCACGTAAAACACGTGGTTAAATTAAAGTAGAAAAAAACAGCGCCGATGTTGTTTCATATTGTTTCTTGTGCTTTACGTGTTTGTTTTGCTATTACAAAGTGCTCTCATCTATTACGCATTCCCACTCACTCTATCTCTTTTCTTTTTATATACCTCTAACGCTTTCTTAAATCTTTCTCTCTTTCATTCTTATTGTAGAACATGAAGAAGAATTTGAATCTCGAACTTCGTCTTTTCACTCCTTCCATTACTTCCAATCTTCCTACCTCGTAACCATCTTTTCGATCTTCTTTTTTCTTTCTTGTTTCGGTTTATGTTTACTGTTTTTAATTAGATTTATGTTTTATTTTGTTTGTTTAATGTAGAATGGAAGAAGAAGCACAACATCAACAGCAGCAGCAGTATCGGCCGTTGACCATTGTCTATGATGGCAAGGTTTGCGTTTCTGATGCCACTGAGGATCAGGTGTGTGTATGTTACTATCATTCTTTAATTATTTTTCTAGACCATGAAGAAAATGGCATATTATGCATGCTCTGCATCACTGCATGTACTATTCCATTTTATTTGATATTTTTTTTAAATAGTTGATATTTCTCTATGGTTTTCAGAATTTTATTCATTATTATTTAAAAAAATGTATATATACTCTAAAAACATTAATGAAATGAGAAATAGTTATACTATAGAAAATTACAAATAATTAAATTCATTTAAAATAAGAAAACTTATTAGTTTTTTAGTTTTGTGTAAGACTTTAACATTGTACTCCTTCCATCCTATTAAAAGTTACTTTTTAAATTCATTTATATATAGATATATACATTAATATTCAATAAATTTAAATAATGATTTTTGTTTATAACATAGGACGAAGGGAATATCTATTAGTAAAACTTAACTTTGCATTGGTTTAATTGACAAAAATCTTTAATACTTCGTATATGATACTATTAGTAGTTGTCGTATTTCTTTAAAATGAGCATGTCTCTGTTAGATCTGTCTAGTAAATACTTATAAAAAAATTTGAATAGGTTAGAATGGACATAATTGAAGGTGGAGGCTAAAATTTTGAATTGTTTTGTAAAAAAAATGAGGGTGACGTGGAGAATATATATGGACTTTGTATCTTTTAAACATAAAAAAATTTATGTAAGTGCATGTGTTCATAAAAAAAATAGGACGAAAAAGAACGGAAATATTTAAAATTGTGAGTCTCAAATTTTTACTCGCTATGTAAAAAAATATGGTCAAAACAGACATACTTAATAAACCGGATCGCGTTTTGCCGCCCCTACCCTACCTTCCACCTTTTGTGTTTTGGCCATACCTTTTATGTGATAAATTAGATTCATTTAAGATAAATGTATACTAAGAATATACCTAAAAATACAAGTGAGAGAAAGTCATAATCTTGGTACTAAAAGGGACTAAAACCTTAATACAAACAAGATAAACAAAAGATTTAAAAAGCATTGAAGTGATAGTTGGCCAAATTTACAAAGCATTGCACACACATTTGTTGACCACAAAAATTGGGTTCAGCTCTATTTTATCCTCTTTTTTTTCTCAATATAATTAATAGCATCATCAGTAGGTTATAGCTTGACCAACTATTATTAGCAATTAATTTTTCACGTGGAGTATTATTTGAATTAAAATGGGAATTAAGTGGGGTAATATGAATTGGAAGCAGGTTAGGTCTATTCTAATGCTTGCAAATAAAGAAATGGAGGAAAGAGTGAGGACGCCAAGTGGATCATCATCAGAGCCATCTTCACCAGCAGTATTTACTAATTTGTATAGCCCTGGAACTTCTCATTCCATGAAAAAATCATTGCAGAGGTTTCTCGAAAAAAGAAAGAATCGGATCCAAGAAGCATCACCTTACCATTTTAGTGAGCAGAATTGATTAATTAAGATCAACTACAAATGAAAATTTTGGTTTAATTTGGTGTGCTAGAGTACTATATATGTGTGTGTCTTTACACTAAGGGTATCCCATGTCAAATTGTCAACTCCTTGTAAATTATATGTAGGCTAGTACTTCATACATCCTTGTGTACTGCTGAGAAATTTTCATTTTTTTATGTTTGGCTTTTTGGTATATATTAGAGACACATTTCCTTTGAAGATTCCATTTAAAGAGAATGTTGTTTTGTTCCAATATTACAATACACTCTCTAACAATGTGAAACTATTTTTGTAAACCTCGATTGAGACAAAATTTTGAAATTTATTCATGACTTTACTATCCGAGTCAGTTATTTAAACTCCCAACCAATTGAAAACTGGCATCCACCATAGGTCTTTGTAATTTATTTTGGTATTTAAACTCCCAACCAATTGAAAACTGGCATCCACCATAGGTCTTTGTAATTTATTTTGGTACAAGATCTGAACGATCACCTTGTATATGGTATTTTTGAATTAATGCAATTTCATTTGATTCAAAAAAACAAATTTTGACGTCCACATTTTTTTTCTTTGGACAAGAAGTTACAAATAGAGATATGATTCAATTTTTCTAACATACTAAATACAATTTTTTTTTCCTATTGACATGCCTTACCACGACCTCTTCATAGTTTCAATCTAGATGGTAGTCTACTCTAATACGAGTACATTTGATTTTGTACACTTAGAAAATGTTGCAAGTTCACTTGCAACACAAGCAAAGTGTTACATTTTTTCTTTTGGTTAATTAGTTAGTTGATGCTTTATTAACCATTTAAACAATTTTCTCATTGTAAGTGAATTTTATTCCATTTTAATAATATTTTTCTCTGTCAACTACTCTATATTCTCTTAATTTCCTCAATTTACAAGTAACTTAGAATCTAAGTTAACCAATAAATTGGTATCGAAAGCACATATTCGATCTTGAATCTAAATCCATGCAAATGAGAGTACAACCTCAAATCTGCTCCCAATTAATCTACCACTAACTTTTAAGGGAAACAAACTATGATAGATTGTGTGCACAGATGAAAGTGATAGACAGATTTTAAAAAGTTCTTGAAACCGTGAATGATGGTTTTTTGACGTTAAAGGCAAATTCTACTGAAGTTCAAAGAGTCACTCTTCGTGAAATTAACAAGAAATATGGGAATGACTTGTTCTTGATCCATCAGTTTGGGGCTTCAAATGCCTTTGAGAAGATCATTAAGAAATAAATGACCAAAGATGCATTCTCAAGAAGTTATATGGCGGAGATGGGAAATTAAAGAAAGTGGAGATGAGATCCTTGGAGAAATAATATGAGAACTTGCAGATGAAAGATGATGAAGTAATTGCTAAGTTTTTCTCAAAAATGGCGGCTTTGATAAATTAAATGAAGTCGTGGGGAGATAAGATTTAAGAATTGCATAAAATGGATAAGGTTCTAAGATCTCTTCTTGTCAAATTTTATCACATTGTTGTGGTCATTGAAGAGTTCAAAGATTTGTCAAAAATGAAGCTAGAAGAATTGCAACCATCTCTTAAAACTCGTGAGTTGAGACTGGAACAGGAAAATTCAGAAAAGGTGACTAAATAAGCTTTGCATGCCAAATTCTTCAAGAAAATGAAAAAAGACTCCTCAAAGAACAACAACAACAACAACAACAAATAAAAATGGAAGAAGTGGAATGAGAATGATGGTGCATACAAGAATTCAATGTGAAAAAAGCAAGAATGATGTTTCTGACAATCATAAATTCAAAAAGAAGATGGAGATGAAGGAAGTCCAACGTTATTGTTTCCAAAAGTTTGGACACTATGTTATAGACTATTACTTTAACGATGAATCAAAGGAGAATGACAAAGGTGTAGCCAAATTTAATCGTGCTCGAAGTAGTGATTCATAAGAAGTCATTTTGATGGTTGATAAGGTGATAGAATAACAAGATCCATAGTCCCAAGTCTCTTCCACAAACTATCATCACCAATGATGTTACAACATCATTTGGGATATCAACAACTTTACTACATAACCTATCAACTTTGGTTCTGAAATCACCATCCAAGGGATTTATTTCCATCCATGTCCTTTAACAAAACTCCCCATTATCACAAAATAAGGAAATATTTGAGTTTGGTCCTTACAATACTAGAAGCATTCTTTATTTGGAATTTGCCACATTTTCTAAATTTGGAATCCTTAGTTTACTTTCTATACAAGATACAGATTGCCACGCTCTGTTACTTGTGATAGAAGAAACCTCATTATCAACCATGCTTATGACTAAAGATATGTATTCAAAGGATAAGTCTGAATCTTATTTGCCTTCTCTCAATCTCTAGTGTCTTCAAAAGCTTATGATGTTGCATCATTACATAGAACATATCAACCTCCCCTTTATAGACTTCATCATTCTTGATTCTGAATATCAAGAAGGTACACTCACTTACATCCATACTGATACATGAAGTTTATATTGTAGACAGACACATAAATATTCAGCCCCCGTCAAGATATATGTGATTATACATGTCTTCTTTGATGATCATCTCTTCATGCAATTAACATACTCCCAAGAAAATTCAGCTCACACTCTTGTATGAATACATAAGATAATTACTCAGCTCCGGACTGAGTATTTGTAGTTAGCATTCAAACAATACTCTAATAGGTACCTAGTCTCCCGTCAAGGTACTTCTTAGTTAGTCAGATAGAATTACCTACTCACACTAGATAACATTGACTGCTTTTATTCTTCATATTTTCTGAATTTTGTACACTTCATTCAATCGTGACAACCAGAATATTCCAGATTAAATTAGAGGCTTGACCTTAAGTATACCATGATTCACACCTTCATGGTTGAAGACTCTGAGATGATGTTCCAACATCTGATACGTCATCATCCATTATAGTATAGTTCTGATGGTAACATCCATACTACCACCTTTGACACTTGTGGGAGAACATAGGAAGCACAACTAACAGCAATTGATCAATCTCCAGGATCAGACAATCAAAATAATTAAGGGATACCATGAGCCACATCTCAATAAGATTTTCTTCAGACTTTCATTCTGACTTTGAGATGATGGATGCCATAGTATGTACCTACGGAGAAGATTCCTTCTACTAGGTTTCTGGAACAAACTTATCTAGGCATGACAAAAATACGCAGATTTTTTCAAAAGAAATCTATCTCCCTTGATTCTTCAAGACATTGCCCATTCAAGACAATATATCACAATAATATGTCTGACATTTAGGGTAGTCAACATTCAGGACCGTTAATCATTATGGATGGATCACAATATTCTGCTCCAAACAGAATTTGTTCTATGGTCATGAAAAAAATTCCACAACTCTGGTTCCTTTTATCAGAAGGATCTTCCAGATATAAACTCATCTTATTTTCACATAAAGGGACTATAGAAGATACCTTTATGAGTCTTTTTAAGTACATTGAGCTCAACTTCTATACTCCCATAAACTTTGGTCAGAAATAAACTGACTTCTAGAGTAGATAGCTTGTTGATCGTGCCCGAATCAACTAATACAAAGCATATGTCTCCTCTTCCAGATCAGGAGTAGGTTCCAAACATATGTACTCACACTATATTTATTTAGCACCCAGAACATTTGTTCTTCAACTGCTAGCTGCATACCTGTTGAAGTAATGTTCTAACACCCCATAGAACATCAGTTCCATCTTCTTGGAACACACTATCCTTGATAATCTTCAAGGTCTTCAAAAAATATTCAGATGTGCATGAGGATCATTGATCAATTGATACTCATTAACTCTATTAATAAATGTCTTTATGAGTGGACTTGAGGAGTATCTCAAGTATCTTTTGTGACACCCCAAATTAATTCAATTATTAAATAATTAGAAATTTAATTATTAATTTAATTAAAGGTTTAATTATTGGAATTTTTGAATTAAAGGATTTAATTAAGTAATTAAATAATGGAAGTGTTGGGGGTGTAAAGTTGAATTGTAGGGTGTATACAGTAAAAAGCTCTACTTAATCCTAATTAATTTATTTCCATTATTTGGAAAATAAAAAGGAATAAATAAAGGAATAAAAGGAAACAAGTGAGGAAAGGAATTATGATTGCATTCTACGTGAGATTGGAGAAGAGAAGAGAAAAGAGGGGAAAAATCCAAACGCCGAGAATTCGAAGATTCATCGCGAGGTAACGGGGGATTGAATCTGATTGTAATGCCTTATAGGTTTTGATGATCAATGGGATAATTCAATTTGTTAGGAATCTCGAACTATGATTCTAGGTTGTGCCCTACCGTTATAATCCAGCGTAAAACCATAATTGGAATTGTTAAGAACGATTAAATTGATGTGGAATAATTCTAGGTTAATTAGAAAACATGTTTCTGTGATCAAAAGTATGTGAAATTTTATGAATTAATTCTGTTTGGTGATAACATGAGGTTTAGTGATGATTGGAATTAATGGGAATTCGTAACAGTGAAGAAAAACTAGATTTTGGGTGAAACCTAATTGTATGAGTCGACACAAGGAAATATGGATCGATGCATGCTGTAAAAACTTAGAAAACCAGAAGCGTAGAAAAGGCTTGCGTCGACACAAAATGGCTTGGATCGACTCATGTGTTGGAAATTTGAGTTATGCATCGATACAAGGATGCTATGCATCGACACATAGGAAGAAAAATTCAGCTATGCATCGACACATACGTGTTATGCATCGATGCATACTGAATAATTTTTGAAAAATGCAGAATTTTAAAGTTATGCATCGATGCATCCGTATTATGAGTCGACACATGTTGTTTATGCATTGATGCATAGGCTTATGCATCGATGCATATTGTGCTGAGACAGAACATGAATTTTCTAAAAACGATTTCGATCATATCTTTTCGACCGTAACTCCGATTTAGGCATAGTTCGTATCGTTGGAAAGCTTAGAACGGGTACTATCTAATAAAAATATTTTCAACACCAATAATTGAGATCTAGAAGAATTATTTTGGCTTCTGTAATAAGAACTCGTTGAGAATTTGTAAATCATTTGTTGAGTAAATGTGCAGTATGTTAATTCCACGGGTTGTGATTAATATTTGATGTTCATGATTGCTGTTACCATATGCTGATGTTGTTATTGATTATAATTGGAATAATGTTGTGTGATCATATTCCATGTTTGAATTGTTGCATGTTGCTGATGTGCATGCATGAGCATTTTGGTAATGGTTCATTCTCATTTTGTGGAATTGAACTTGCAGGGCCAATAACCGTACCCAATGGATAATGGTGGTGAGGCTAGATTCTTGACCCAGTGGTGTACGGGCAAATCATTGATTGACGTTGTTTTCCGAGGTGTAAGCGGAACAGGGTGTGGACTTGGTTCACGTTTGGTACCACATGCATTTGAGTCTGCATTGCATATGTAATTATAACATGTTAAGATGGTTTCCAGTGTTATAATTGCATTGATTGTTGTGGTATGCATAATGAATGTGTGAATTGTATTTATGAATCGTATCCTGATGATGCTAATAAGGATGGAATATTTAATTGATTGTTTTATTGTTTTAAAGAAACGTATAATGCATTTTAATCTTGATAAAATCTCACCCTTACTTTAATGATTTCAGATTGAGGAGATTAGCTGCTTGAGAATTGGTGAGGACAGCTTATAGAGCTGTGCTATTTAGGTAGTCCGCGTGTCAGTGTCATGCTCTGGTAGTTGTAACAATGGGGAACGATCGTTTTGGAGTTTTATGGATTTAAACTTGTTATTCGGAATTATGTTGGGAATAATTATTGATTGAATTATTCCGGATTTTATGTTATCTTTCCGTTGTATAAACATAATCCTTGGTTTGTTTTATTTAATACGTTCTTTAGTAAAAGGCATGATAGCTGTTTTGTTACTTTTAAATTCTTAAAATTGTGACGCCCTTGTCGTTATGTTTAAAACTCTGATTAAATTATATAAATCGCGGGTAAATTAGAAGGGGTGTTACAATAGTGGTATCAGAGCATAGTCGGTCTTTGTGACCAGTGTCTTAGTGTCATTATCCCTTTGTACGCGGCATGTGTGTACAACACTGTCGGTACTTGTTGCTTTTCTGATTGCTTATTGCAGGAGTAGTGTGAAACTAAGTGGGGGAGGAGAGATGCTTCCCGGATATGTTCCGACTGTAAGTCATTGGTAAGAGGTACTGCTTGAGAAGACAGTGTCAGAGTGGTTAGAGTTGTTGGAATCGTTTGGACCGTGAGTCATAGTTGGAAGTGCAAAAAGGAGAGTACGATTTTGAGAACAGAAAGTGTTGGTAATGATGATTTATACTTCAATATGATTATCGGATGTCTATTGACAAATTGAGGACTTGATCACCCTTAATTTCTTGTTGATAGTAGACAGAATCGTATTTGATGGTATATAATTGTCTTGCTATCTAAATGGGGCATAAAGTGATGAATTGAATGGAGTTGATAGAAGCTTGTGAACCATATGAGTTGACGAAGACTCTAATAAGGACAATGAATTAAGATGGATGATCAGAGTTGCGCAGTTGTTAATGATGGTGTGGTAGTGTTTATGTTGTATTCCTCGACGGAGGTGAAAGGAAAAGCTAAGAGTGATGAACTGCCAGTGGTGAATGAATTTCCCGAAGTGTTTCCGGAAGATGTTAGTGAATTGCCACCTGAGAGAGAAGTGGAGTTTGCTATAGATTTGATTCCTGGAACTAGTCCGGTGTCGATGGCGCCTTATCGCATGTCGACATCTGAATTGTCTGAGTTGAAGAAATAGTTGAAGGAATTGCTTGAGAATAAGTTTATTCGTCCTAGTGTTTCGCCATGGGGTTCTCCTGTGTTGTTGGTTAAGAAGAAGGAAGGTACAATGAGACTGTGTTTTGATTATAGGCAGTTCAACAAAGTGACAATCAAGAATCGATATCCATTATCGAGGATTGGTGATTTGATGGATCAATTAGTTGGAGCTTGTGTATTCAGCAAGATTGATTTGAGGTCTGGGTATCATCAGATTCGGGTGAAGACGGAAGATATTCAGAAAACAGCATTTAGAATGAGGTATGGACATTATGAGTATTCTGTTATGCCGTTTGGAGTTACTAATGCACCTGGTGTTTTCATGGAGTATATGAACAAAATATTTCATTTATATCTTGATAAATTCGTGGTGGTATTTATTGATGATATTCTGATATATTCGAAGAATGATGAAGAGCATGCAGGACATCTTAGAATTGTGTTGGAACTGTTGAAAGAAAAGAAGTTGTATGCAAAGTTGTCTAAGTGTGAATTCTGGTTAAGTGAAGTAAGCTTTCTTGGTCATGTGATTTCCAAGAATGGTATTGTTGTTGATCCTACGAAGGTAGAAGCGGTATCTCAGTGGGAAGCGCCGAAGAATGCTTCTGAAATCCGTAGTTTTCTTGGTCTTGCAGGTTACTACAGGAAGTTCATTGAAGGATTTTCTAAATTAGCTTTGCCGTTGACTAAATTGACCAGAAAGGGTCAGATGTTTGTTTGGGATTCTGAATGTGAGAAAGGATTCCAAGAGTTGAAGAAGAAATTGACTAGTGCTCCGATTCTGATTTTGCCGAATCCTGCAGAATCTTTCGTTGTGTATTGTGATGCGTCATTGATGGGATTAGGTGGTGTTTTGATGCAAGATAAGCAGGTTGTGGCTTATGCTTCAAGACAATTGAAGGTTCATAAAAGGAATTGTCTGACTCATGATTTAGAATTGGCAGTAGTAGTATTTGTTTTGAAATTATGGAGGCATTACTTGTATGGTTCTCGATTTGAGGTATTTAGTGATCATAAGAGTCTGAAATATCTCTTCGATCAGAAAGAGTTGAATATGAGGCAGAGAAGATGGTTAGAATTTCTGAAGGATTATAATTTTGGTTTGAATTACCATCCTGGTAAGGCAAACATTGTTGGAGATGCATTGAGTAGGAAGTCCTTCCATATGTCTATGTTGATGGTTCGTGAATTGGAATTGGTTGAGCAGTTCAGAGACTTGAGTTTGGTATGTGAGACTACTTCTGATAGTGTTAAATTGGGTATGTTGAAATTGACTAGTGGTATTCTTGTGGAAATTCGAACTGGACAGAAATCTGATGTTGGTTTGGTGGATAAGTTGACATTGATCAACCAAGGTCAAGGAGGTGAATTCCGAATTGACGAGAATGGTGTTATGAGATTTGGTGATATGGTGTGTGTTCCGGATATTGCAGAACTTTGGAAGAGTATTTTGGAAGAAGGACATCGTAGTGGATTGAGTATTCATCCCGGTGCTACTAAGATGTATCATGACTTGAAAAAGTTATTTTGGTGGCCTGGAATGAAAAAGGAAATTGTTGAGTTCGTTTATGCTTGTTTGGTTTGTCAGGAGTCAAAGATTGAACATCAAAAACCGTCAGGATTGATGGAACTGTTGTTTATTCTGGAGTGGAAATGGGACGGCATTTCTATGGATTTTGTATCTGGTTTGCCAGGACAGCGAAGAATTGTGATTCTATTTGGATTATTGTTGATCGGTTGACAAAATCTGCTCACTTCATTCTGATAAGAATGGATTACCCAATGGAGAGGTTGGCAGAATTGTATGTTGAGAAGATTGTAAGTTTGCATGGTATTCCTTCTAGTATTGTGTCGGATAGAGATCTGAGGTTTACGTCTAAGTTTTGGACGAGGCTGCAAGAAGCTTTGGGTACTAAGTTGAGGTTGAGTTCCGCTTATCATCTGCAGACAGATGGTCAGACGGAGAGGACGATTTAGTCGTTAGAGGATTTGTTGCGAGCTTGTGTGTTGGAGAAAGGTGGAGCTTGGGATAGCTATCTACCGTTGATTGAGTTTACCTACAACAATAGTTTTCATTCAAGTATTGGTATGGCTCCGTTTGAGGCATTGTATGGTAGGAGGTGTCGTACACCGTTGTGTTGGTACGAATCTGGAGAAAGTGATGTGATTGGACCGGAGATTGTCCAACAGACTTCAGAAAAGATCAAGATGATTCAAGAGAAGATGAGAGCTTCTCAGAGTCGTCAGAAGAGTTATCATGATAATAGGAGGAAAGATCTTGAGGTTAGTGAAGGAGATCATGTGTTTATGCGAGTTACTCTGATGACTGGTATTGGTCGAGCTTTGAAGTCAAAGAAGTTGACTCCGCGTTTTATTGGTCCGTATCAGATTACCAAGAAGGTTGGAAGAGTTGCTTATCAGATTGATTTTCCGCCGTCACTTGCGAATTTGCATGATGTCTTCCATGTATCTCAGTTGAGGAAGTACATTGTTGATCCGTCTCATGAGATTCAGGTAGATGATATACAGGTATGAGATAATCTGACTGTTGAGGCATTACCTGCGAGAATTGAGGATCGGAAGGTGAAGCAATTGCGAGGTAAAAAGATAACATTAGTGAAAGTAGCTTGGGGAGGACTAGTAGGTGGAAATGTAACTTGGGAACTGGAGAGCCAGATGAAGGACTCGTATCCCTAACTTTTCGTCTAAGGTATATTTTCGAGGACGAAAACTCTTTTAGTAGGGGAGAGTTATGACACCCCAAATTAATTCAATTATTAAATAATTAGAAATTTAATTAAAGGTTTAATTATTGGAATTTTTGAATTAAAGGATTTAATTAAGTAATTAAATAATGGAAGTGTTGGGGGTGTAAAGTTGAATTGTAGGGTGTATGGAGTAAAAAGCTCTACTTAATCCTAATTAATTAATTTCTATTATTTGGCAAATAAAAATGAATAAATAAAGGAATAAAAGGAAACAAGTGAGGAAAGGAATTAGGATTGCATTCTACGTGAGATTGGAGAAGAGAAGAGAAAAGAGGGGAAAAAGCCAAACGTCGAGAATTCGAAGATTCATCGCGAGGTAAGGGAGATTGAATCTGATTGTTATGCCTTATAGGTTTTGATGATCAATGGGATAATTCAATTTTTTAGGAATCTCGAATTATGATTCTAGGTTGTGCCCTACCGTTATAATCCGACGTAAAACCATAATTGGAATTGTTAACAACGATTAAATTGATGTGGAATGATTCTAGGTTAATTAGAAAACATGTTTCTGTGATCAAAAGTATGTGAAATTTTATGAATTAATTATGTTTGGTGATAACATGAGGTTTGGTGATGATTGGAATTAATGGGAATTCGTAACAGTGAAGAAAAACTGGATTTTGGGTGAAAACTAACTGTATGAGTCGACACAAGGCAATATGGATCGATGCATGCTGTAAAAACTTAGAAAAACATAAGCGTAGAAAAGGCTTGCGTCGACACAAAATGGCTTAGATCGACTCATGTGTTGGAAATTTGAGTTATGCATCGATACAAGGATGCTATGCATCGACACATAGGAAGAAAAATTCAGCTATGGATCGACACATACGTGTTATGCATCGATGCATACTGAACAATTTTTGAAAAATGCAGAATTTTAAAGTTATGCATCGATGCATCCGTATTATGAGTCGACACATGTTGTTTATGCATTGATGCATAGGCTTATGCATCGATGCATACTGTGCTGAGACAGAACATGAATTTTCTGAAAACGATTTCGATCATATCTTTTCGACCATAACTCTGATTTAGGCATAGTTGGTATCGTTGGAAATCTTAGAACGAGTACTATCTAATAAAAATATTTTCAACACCAATAATTGATATCTAGAAGAATTATTTTGGCTTCCATAATAAGAACTCGTTGAGAATTTGTAAATCATTTGTTGAGTAAATGTGCAGTATGTTAATTCCACGGGTTGTGATTAATATTTGATGTTCATGATTGTTGTTACTATATGTTGTTGTTGTTATTGATTATAATTTGAATAATCTTGTGTGATCATATTCCATGTTTGAATTGTTGCATGCTGCTGATGTGCATGCATGAGCATTTTGGTAATGGTTCATTCCCATTGTGTGGAATTGAACTTGCAGGGCTAATAACCGTACCCAATGGATAGTGGTGGTGAGGCTAGATTCTTGACCCATTGATGTATGGGCGAATCATTGATTGACGCTGTTTTCCGAGGTGTAAGCGGAACAGGGTGTGGACTTGGTTCACGTTTGGTACCACATGCATTTGAGTCTGCATTGCATATGTAATTATAACATGTTAGGATGGTTTCGAGTGTTATAATTGCATTGATTATTGTGGTATGCATAATGAATGTGTGAATTGTATTTATGATTCGTATCTTGATGATGCTAATAAGGGTGGAATAATGAATTGATTGTTTTATTGTTTTAAAGAAACGTATAATGCATTTTAATCTTGATGAAATCTCACCCTTACTTTAATGATTTCAGATTGAGGAGATTAGCTTCTCGAGAATTGGTGAGGACAGCTTATAGAGTTGTGCTATTTAGATAATCTGTGTGTCAGTGTCATGCTCTGGTAGTTGTAACACTGGGGAACGATCGTTTTGGAGTTTTATTGATTTAAACTTGTTATTCGGAATTATGTTGGGAATAATTATTGATTGAATTATTCTGGATTTTATATTATCTTTCTGTTGTATAAACATAATCCTTGGTTTGTTTTATTTAATACGTTCTTCAGTAAAAGGCATGATAACTATTTTGTTACTTTTAAATTCTTAAAATTGTGACGCCTTTGTCGTTATGTTTAAAACTCTGATTAAATTATATAAATTGCGGGTAAATTAGAAGGGGTGTTACATCTTTGACATATTTAGTATAGTTGGAAAAATCTTCCAAATATTTTGTTGAGAAAAATAACCCTAGAATTCTTCTTGTACTTTAAGGGTTGTATTAGAAGCTATGCATCGAAATATAGCAATACTTCAACAGAATTTACACAATGCTTACTCCATAATTAAAATGTAAGTGTGACAACTAAAGATTGAAAATAAATCAACCCTACAATACACTTGCTTCTCACCAAGCAATAGACTAGACATTACCAATACCATGACCAAAAGGAAACACATAAGCACAAGCGTTACCTTATCAATATCTTCACTCCCGCATGAAGGTTTTGACAATTTTCTTCTTTGTTCTAAATATATGATGAACAATTTAATCCAAGTTCTTCACTCCCACATGAAGTATTTGAATTTAATCTCTCTTCGTTCTAGCTTTATCATCTTCTTTCCTCAAGAAGGTACAATATTTTTGGTCATGTTGGTCTTTAATGCACACTAGTCTTCCACAATTAGGTTCATCCTCCACTTCAAGGGACCATACAATATGAACAAGCCTTGTTCAAACAATCATCTACCTTCTACACAACCATAAAGTATCCTCCCTAGGATCTCATCCAGAAACAGACAGGATGCCTGCTTTGATACCAATTGAAATTCTAGTGCAACAGTAGTCCCAGATGTCATATAAGGATGTGCTGACATTTGGTCTAACATTAAAAATAACACATACAATGTAGAGTAAAAGAACAATGCATGAAACATAAACAAAGAATACACAGAATTGTTCATCCAGTTTGGTTCAAACCAACCTACATCTTGTGGCATACCAAGCCAAGAATGAAGTCCACTATCAGCAATATTAATTTGGAGCTAAACTTTCCTGTTTACAACACCTCACTTAACCACTACCCAATTCCCCTTCTACCTAGGTCCTCCCTAGATATGAGATATCCTCATCCCACTTCCAATCATCGCAATGATGTCTAACAGTCAACATCTCAGCCACTACATAACAGCTTAATTTCCAATAACTCTTCAAACCTAGAAAAGTAGAAGACACACTTATATCACAAAGTAACTAAGTCTTAAATCCTATTGCTTATAACTTAGGACACACCTTAGAGTTGCTTCACAGCTTCCTCCAAGAACACAACTCATCTCATTGCTTCACAGCTTCTGAGTGAGTAAAACTATCCTCTTGCCTACGGGCTTCGAGGTACAATTCAGTGACCATTCCATAATCCGGGTGGTTCACTCTACCAACTCTCATAGAGAGTGGTTACAGACTCATCCCTAATAACTACATCATTACTAAATTCGGCTGGTACAAAACTTAGGTTACAAAGCTTCTATTTATAACCTATTACCCAACTGGATTTGGGTCTTCAAATCATAACAACCTGCTGCTAAAAATATTCCACAATATTCTTCAAAACAGCTTGCTAAAACTGCTCCAAGATATTCTCCATAAATTTAGGACTTCAAGTAACAACAATTAAGTTATAACAAGTATGCAAAAGAATTCCTATAAAATCTTCCTTAAACATTTAGTTTCCTAAATGTTCTCCTTGATTTCAGATTGAGTCTCCTTCAATATAGCACCATATAGGATGCTTATGTTAAAAACATAACAAAATCCAATATGTTAGCTCAGGCGCGATGTCGTTATATATTCTTCGACATGTTGTTCCAGATGTTGAAACACTTCAACGCAACATGTTTCTTCATTAAATAGAATTCCAACCTGTTTTCTCCTTACAAATTATAAATCATATTTAACCTATTGCTGCTATATTAGTTTTACCAAACATAAAGTCAATCCTAAAAATAGAGAATCAACATACCTCTCTCAATAACCTGAGAGAACTAGTCTATTTAAGGACTACAAAGCTAACTTAACCTACAAGCTAACTTAAATAATTGGGCTAAACAAACATACACAATTTGATAGTACTTCGACTACAACATGCAGGACTTTGACATCAGCATGCGAATAGATTTCGACAACATGCTTAATCTCTGCCGAACCAAGTTATCCTTATCGAGACTATAGTTCGATCCAAATCTCACATTTTTCAAAATCATTAACAAATAATTACAAGAGATTAATATAAAATTGAGTGAATAAGCAATTACTTTGTTAACTTAAGCAAATGTTTGATTTGGCGTTTAAGTATTCAAACTCACGTCTAGCGAGGTTATAGGTGTGACACTAATTAAACCAACCATACTTTAAGTTGTGATTTTCCTCTTAAGGATAATTATAAGGTTTTTAACTTTGATGTTATGGCACTCTAGTTAAAAACTATTATCTTATGAATTTCCACTATTATCTTATGAATTTCCATGAACAAGAGAGGATTTAATTTACAATTTAAGTTTCAACATTTTATTATTGATGTTTAATATTAAACGCGGAATTTAAAAAATTCATCATCTATTAAAAACTTGTGTTCATCTTTGGTGGCAAATAAAAAATATTACTACTTGATTGATACGACTCTCCATATGTCTACAACCACTAGTGAAAAGTCATTTTCAATCATGAAAATTATCAAGATAAAATTAATAAGTAAAATGAAAATCAATTTTCTAAAAGATAGCTTGACGATTAATACTGAAAGAAAAATTACTATAAATATTAATTGGGTTAAGTATGTTTTTGCTTCCTCAAAATATCTCAAACTTCGTTTTAAGTCCCTCTAAAATTTTTTTTTTAATGAATTGTCCTCCTAAAAATTTGAATTTTAACTTTTGGTCCCTCGTGATAAAATTGTAGCTAAAATGGTCTCTAATTCTGTCTCTAAATAAAAAAATTATCGCTAAAATCGTCGCTAAATTGTAAAAATCGTTGCTAACTTGTAAAAATTGCTGCTTAAATCGTCGCTAAGTTGTAAAAACCGTCACTAAATTGCAGGTGGGACCAAAAGTTAAAATTTAAATTTTTAGAAGGACCATTCTTTGAATGAAAATTTTAGAGACACTAAAAACGTAGTTTGAGATATTTATAGGGATCAAAAACATATTTAACTCATATTAAGTTAACGACGATTTCAAACAACACAAAGAACATAAAATATTATTTTAAAATATTTTAAAGTTGTATTTATTAATTATTATATATATATATATATATATATATATATATATATATATATATATATATCAATAAAATTAAAAAAAAATAGAAATAAATCATAAAACAAAAATAGTATAATTTATAGAATAAAATATATTTAAAATGATGTCTTTGTAATTATTGAAATAATACTATATGCAATTTAACATAATTTCATCCATTAAGTTCTTATATCTCTGCACAAACTAAAAAGAGAAAAAAAAATTAAATAAAAATAAATTATAAGATAATAAAAAAATTGAATAATAATATAAGAATTGTATGTATATTTCCTCCTTCATAATTTTAAAAATTAAAGAATTTTGTTAATAGTTTCATAAAAAATTGGTGTGTTTGTGTTTTATGTATGTACTATATTTATAATAAGAGTAATCTTATTCTTACACCATTTTATATATCAAATATTTACACTAAAATATTATTCACTGTATACTGTGTTTTTTAAAATAAAATAAAATAATAATATTTATAAAAAATATTTTTATTTTTAAAATTATTTTTATAGCACAGATATAAAATTTATTATTAACCAACTTTTTTATTGCATTAATCAAAAAAATACATGCTATTAACCATATAATTTATTTATAATACATTAACCAAGTTTACTACTTCATGAACCAATAATTTACATAACATTAACCAAGTTCGGACATTAAAATACTATGAAATATAAAATCAATCTTTACACTACATTAATCAAGTTTTGATATTAAATTATGAAACATAGCAAATAAAATTGGTAAATGGAGTGTAAAAATTGATTATCATATTATATATTTTAATAATATTTTAATGTCAAAACTTGGTTAATGTAATGTAATTTGTTAGTTAATAAAGTAGTAAATTTGGTTAACGAAATATAAGTAAAATATGTGGTTAATAACCTATATTTTTCTAGTTAATACAATAACAAAGTTGGTTAATGACAAATTATATATTTGTGTTATAAAAATAATTTTAAAAATAAAAATAATTTTTTATAATATTATTATTTTATTTGAAAATATGGTGAACACTATTTAGTATAAGTATTTGATGTACACAATGGGTGTAAGAATAACATTACTCTTATATTAAACAATGTAGATATAACTTAAAAAAAAACAACTTTGATTAAAAATGAAGAATGAGAAACAAACTATTTAAATAGAAACTCCAAAAAAAACAAAAAAATAGATTAAACTAATATTTATACTAAACAATGTAGATTTAACTTTAAAAAAACAACTTTGATTAAAAATGAAGAAGGGATAGAAACTATTTAGATACAAACTCAAAAAAAAATAGATATTTAAACTAAATATGAAAATCGAAGAAAATTGAGCTCATTCAATTTAGATATAGGTTATATTTGGTAAAAACAACTGTTGAATGATAAGCTAGCTTATAGCTGATAGCTTATGACTGTTGACTGATGACTGATAGCTTATAATTGATGATTGATGATTTATAGCGGATAAGTTAATTGAAGTGTTTGGTAAAATTAGCGGTTTAATTAATTGATAAACTAAAATGACATAAAAAAATATTTAATATATAATTATTATATTTTAAATTAACATAAATTATAAAGGGTTGTAGTGGATTTTAGATAAAATAATAAGAGTAAAAATGGAAGAAAATACGATAAGCTATAAGTTATAAGTTAAAACGGTATTTGAAATAGCGTCAGTAAAATAAGCTATAAATCAGTAAAATAAGCTATAAATTCGTGCTGAAAAGTCTGTTATCAAACAGGTCTTTTATTATCATATAAATTTATAAGCTATAAGCCATAAATTATAAGCTCATAAACTATCTTACCGAACAGGCATAGACTCTAAAATACTAATTTTAATTAAAAATGAAGAAGGAAAAAAAAAACTATCTATATAACCTAAAAAAGAAAACAGGTAATAAATAAAAGAGATAATGAAAGTTAATTTTTTTTTTAAAGATGCATAGTAAAAACTAATTGGATGAGTGGGGAGTTAAAATTTAATTGGATGAGGGGGAGTTAATGGGATATGAACACGGGTTTCGGTGTGTGTTTGGGTGCAGCCTTTGTATAGGGCTTGGTTTTTAATAAAAAAAATTATAAATTAAAAAAGACACCAAATTCATAATTTAGACAGAGTAATCAAAATCTTATAGATATGGATGAAAATAGGAAATTAAATTATTAAATATTTATCTATTTAGTTTATTATTATTATTATTATTATTAGAGATTAATTACTATGTACTGTCAGTGTAAATTTTTTTTTACAAAATTGCTACATCACAACCATTCACTAATGATATTTAATAAATAATTAAATTAAAATAAAATATAATTTATAATTTAACGATTATAATTTACTGACGGTGTATTCCAATTAAATTCTTCTTCTTATTATTATTTATTTAATTTAAGGAATGATTCATATTATTTTTAAACAATTTTTATATATTATTATTATTATTATTATTATTATTAAAATAATAATTTTTACTGATTATTAGCTTATTTTTATTAAAATAATAATTTTTATACAAATTTGTGATTATTATAGTGCATTTTTATCATAATTAGAAAAATTGAGATAAACTTAATAATAAAATTAGAAAATAATTAGAGATTGTAGAAGCTATTTTCTAAAAATATAATTTTGACTAAATAAATAAAAATTATTAATTAAGAAAATATAGAAGTTAGTGAAAAAAAGAAATAATAATTTATTAATTAAAAAATAAATTAATAGAATAAATAATATTTTACAATGAAATAATATTTAAAATAATAGAAAATTATAAAGATGTCCTCAATTTCGGTTCTAAAACTTGAATTTGAAATATTTATTGTATAAATTTTTTCTAAGTTGATGATTTATAAATATGAAGAAAAAAAATGCCACTATGAGGAGAACTTTAAACCAACCATTTGTACATATTAAATGTATAAATTATATGGAGACTCCTAACTTTTTAGTTCTCCTAAGAAGGATGGATAAGAAATGGTGAGTTTCAATTTCAGTTTTGACTTATTTGATTTGATTTAGTTACATTTCTTGATTATGAATGCTTAATCGTGTGTGGCACATTTCCTTCCACTATGAAACACGTTGAATTAGTGATTCCTAATGGGATATAGGCTCGCTGTCAGCTGCAAAATAACACATTCAACTTGTCATAATTACATTGAATTTCAACACACTTATACTTCATATTTAAAACAATTTTGTAATGTTCAAAAATTGACGAGTTCACGAGCACATTATACTGGCAATGAAATGCGAAAGAGACGGGTGCATCCGGATTCAAACAAAAATATAGTTAAGGGTGTTTAAATTCTTTTATTTTGGTAACTAACTGCCCCCAATCCAGTGATGATGGTATCAAGAACAAGATTACACTTTAAATATAAAACTCAAACTCAAGATTACACTTTAAATATAAAACTCAAACTCTTTGCTTAAAAGTTTTAAGAGTAATAACTTGACAAACTGTTAAGTAATAATTAATCTATCACATAGTATCAAAAATTATATGAGTAACTTGCACCTACACAAGAGGCTCTCAAAACTTAAGACTCTAAGTTTTCCCCTAATTTGCAAATTATTGAAAGTTCAAATTATATTAGGTTAAGTCTTCTCTTTAAATATATCTTTGCATTCCATGGGCTTTGAATTATGCGTCCAAAAATTTCTTGATCCACAAGCCGATTGATACACCAAATGTGCAGCAAAATCTCCTCAAGACTAAATTTAGTAACTTAGGTACAATTGGAGATACAAAACTTGTTCTAAATTAAATCTTTTTGACCTCTGAAAATCATTGAGATATATCTAAGAGAGATATCACAAAATACAATCAAATCTGTCAAAATTTAAAATAGCGAGTACATGATCTAATACAAAATGTCACAACATCTGACATAACATCTTTCTTCAATGCACCTGCCAGCATATTAGAACATCTCCCATAACATCATTGTTGTAAACCATATTTTACCAAAATTGTTTTCATTCACAAAAAACATGAATCTAACAGACATCGTATGGGTAGAGTTTTATAATATTCATCTTTATACTTGCGGTTGAAAAACATCACGTACCTTAATCAATATCCATTTGGATAACAATTTTAGCACTCATATTCATATCCCATAAGTATTTAAGTACATGTTACACGCATTTTTAATAAAAAAAATGATATAAGTATAATATATCTTAGTATTTAAATTTTGACATATAAAAGTTTTCAAAAAATTTGTTATTTAATTATGAAATAAATTAACACATATATTAAATATATAATTGTTTAATATTATTTATTTTAATATATATAATTGTTATATATATATTATTTATTGGAGTGAGTATTAAGGTGAATGTACGCATTAAAATCCAATCCCATCTCTCAAATCTGCAGCCAAACATAGTTATTTTAGCAGAAACTCGGGTGAAAAAGAAAAATGCAGAGAAGTTTAGGAAGTTGTTTGGGGGAAAATGGAAGTACTACGAAAATTATGACAGTCATGAAAATGGCAGACTCTAGATACTGTGGGATGACAACAAAGTGAAACTTGAGAAGCACCATTGGACTGAGCAACTTATACACTGCAAAGGAACCAGTATAGATGGAGGGACTACATTTTGGTTAACGGTTGTATATGCTTCTGAGAAATTGGAGGCAAGGAAACAATCATGGCAGGAGTTGGACAACATTGGTAGCACTATGCAAGGGTCTTGGAGCATTATGGAGGATTTTAATAATGTCCTCTCCTCTCAAGATAGGGTAAGAGGTAGACCCGTGAAGGAGTATGAATATGCAGACTTCAGAAAGATGATGGAGGACAGTAACCTGTTTGAGGTGGAAAGCAAGGGTGAGAGATTTACTTAGTTCAGTAACATGTAGTTGACCCTATCTACTCCAAAATTGATAGGATCGTTGCTAATGGTTACTAGTTTCAACAAAACAGTCACATGAGCTTGCATATCATGGAACCTTAAATTTCGGATCATGCCTTACTTTGCCTAAAAGGGGATGAGAAAAAAAGGAAACGAAAGTACCACTTCATATTCATAAATAAAATCACTGATTTTGAGGGATATACTGAGACTGTAGCGAGGAGCTGGTCTTGGAATAACACTCTGTGGGGGAAACTTATGAAAATGAAACATGTCATTATTAGGTTCAGTAAGCCCCTATTTGGCATCAAGAGACAAATTGAAGAGGATATAGACCAACTTCAGGAGGTGCAACAACACATGCTAAAGGATAAACTAAACCCTTATATTATTATGAAGGAGAAGAAAATTAATGAGGAGCTGATACGATTACATGATATAGATGAACATATGCTGCAGCAAAGGTCTCCTGGATCAGACTAGGAGATGGAAATAACTCTTTTCCATGTCATGCTTAAGAGCAAGACTAAATGGAGTAGCATAAACAACCTCACTAGGGAGGATGAGAGTGAAGCTAGAAGTCAAATAAAGATAGCCAACGAAGTTCTCAGATTTTATGGCAGTCTCATGGGAAGCACGCAGCATTATACTATAGGTGTTGACAGAGATATCATAAGGAAAAGCACACAAGTTTCAATGGAACAAAGAGAAGAGCTGGTTAAACAGGTGACGACAGAGGAGATTGAAGCAGGCCCGAATAGAATTGATGATCTCAAATCACCTGGGATCGACGGTTTTGGCTCAAAACTCTTCAAGAATGCTTGGTAAATAGTCAAGCAAGATGTTATCAAAGAGGTTCAAGATTTCTTTAATGATGGGCATCTGGACAGCAGATTCAATAAAACGCTTGTTACTTTGATTCCCAAACAGGAAAATTCTAAGACTATACGGGAGTATAGACCTATCTTGTGTTGTACCACGATGTACAAAATTATTTTGAAGGTTATAGAGAATAGATTAGGGAGGATGCTTAACTCTATCATCATCCAGAATCAAGAGGCGTTTGTCCAGGGCCAAAGGATCCATGATCATATCCTCCTTGCTTATGAGCTTATAAGAGGTTATAGTCGTAAGGGTGGAACGCCGAGATGTATGATCCAGATGGATATTCAGAAAGCATATGATTCGGTTGAATGGAACGTGATGCAAACCATTCTGGAAGAAATGGGGTTTCCTCGGCGATTTGTGGACTGGATAATGAAAGTTGTCACGACGGTGAGCTACCAATTTAATGTTAATGGGGAGTATACTAGAAGGTTGTAAGCTAAGAGGGGTTTACAACAAGGCGACCCAATCTTTCCTATGTTTTTTGTTATTATTATGGAGTACCTCCATAGGAAAATTGTTGCCCTTGGCGAGGTCCCAAATTTCAACTTTTATAGCAAATGTAAAAAGGTGGGCATTATTGACATTAGCTTCGCAGATGATTTACATTAGGTGATGCAAAAATATCAAGAGTTTTCCCATGAGACAGGTCTCTTTGTTAATCCGGATAAATGCAAGTTGTACCGTGAGGGACTGGAGAGTGAATATAGGAACATCCTTGCTAAAGTCACTGGTTTTAGGATTAGTGCTTTGCCCTTTAGATATCTGGGGATACTGCTTACTAGTAAGAGGCTAGTAACGAACAAATGTCTAATTTTGGTGGAGAAAGTAGCAGCTAAAATCAACCATTAGAACTCGTATTTGCTTAGCTACGCGGGAAGGCTCCAGCTCCAACAACAGCATTTTCAGCACAGTGAATTATTGGCTGCAGTTCCTACCGATCCCCAAAGGTATTATTGACAAGATTAAAGCGCTTTGTAGAACCTTCTTGTGGACGGGAAAGGGTATGATATCTAGGAAGTCGCCCATATCTTGGAGAAGAGTTTTTCATCCGAAGAACCATGGTGGTTTAAATATTGTGGATGTCGGATTATGGAACAAAGCTTATCTCTTGAAGTTGCTTTGGAATTTAAGCAGAAAAGCTAACTCTTTATGGGTTAAACGGGTAAAAACATATTACACCAAACATGATCCAATCATGAACATGAGCATCAAGCAATCGAGTTCGTGGATCTTACGTAGCATCTTGCAGAATAGAGCAGAGTTAGAGGGCTCGCAGTAATGGCGGAAAGTGAAGAGCATGGAGAATTTCCGGGTGCGAGAAATGTATTATGAGCTTATGGATCCGGGTCCGAAGATGCCTTGGAGGAGGATTATGTTTGATAATGACGCGTCCCCTAGGGATGTGTTCGCCTTGTGGATGGCGTGCCACAAGGGTCTTTCCACGAAGCAGAGGCTGTCTAAATTTGGTATCATCGAGGAGGAGGGATGCAAATTTTGTTCCCACAAAGAAGATATGCAACATCTTTTCTTTGAGTGTCATGTGATGTGTGGCATTTGGGCTGCAGTGCTGCAATGGATGTATTATACTCACCATTTGTTGAATTGGGATAAGGAGTTAGAATGGGTGCTTGGTAACAGCAGCAGGAAAAATTAGAAAGGGTGTGTGCTGAAAACTGCTCTAGCCGAGACAATCTATGCGTGTTAGGCATATAGAAAACACAATGTGTATAGAGATAAGAGTAAATCATGGAAAGGGTATACTGATATTCATAGGGAAATTATAGATAGAGTTATACATAAATGTTGGAGGAAGAAAAGACTTCAAGAGCATGTTGCTCAATTAATAGTTTACAATGGATAGGGCCTTAGTGGTGTTAGCTGGACCCTATGGGTCGCTTTGTACCTGATTGTTTTTTTGGATGAATATAATGTATCTTATTTTCGACACAAAAAAAGCATTAGATAACATTGATAAAATATGTATTTATTTGTTAATGGAATATGTATTTATATTTGTATAGAAGTCTTACATCGACTATAATATGTAATGAATTATATATATATATATATATATATATATATATATATATATATATATATATATCAGCCTCTGTAGTGTTATTCTCACACGATTGATCATAATATTTCTCAATATCTCATGGTATCAGTTGAAGTAAAGATTCAAATCTAATAAAAAGTTGTCGTCTTCGCGGTAGCTTCTCCTCTAGTACCGCAGTTGCCATCATAGCTTCTCCTCCAACACCATCACTGCCACAGTAGCTCATCCTCAAGCACTGTCGTTGTCACCACAGTAGCTCTTCATCCAGCATTGTCGCCACCGTAGTGGCTCTTCCTCTAGCACCGTCGCGCCACCGACCACCGTGTTCAAAAAATTTTGTGCCTCCAACATTATGTCTTCCTGTTTCAGTGATGAGTCCGAGCATTTTCTACCAAGGTCGACAGTCCCACCAAGTCGTCATTCTTCCAATAGACAAGAGTTTCACCCAACCCTTATTGTCACTAACGTCAAAAACATCATTCCCTTTGTTCTAGAGATGGAAAAAGATCACTGCACCATGTGGGATGAACTGCTCAAAATTCACGCTCGTGCTTATAAAGTGGTCCATCACATCATTTTGTATCCAGGAAAAGAAAAACATGTCTCCATAGATGCTAATTTTGAAATGTGATAACTCTTAATTCCAAAGTGCTCCAATGGATTTATAACACCATCTCAGTTGATCTTCTAACCACTATTTTGGAAAAAGAATCCACCGCCATGGTTGTTTGGCAGCGTTTAGCTGATATTTTTGAGGAAAACCAAAACTCACGTGTTGTTGGAGCACATGTTAGTTATTCAACTAGTGTCTGGTATTTTTGATTCGTATTGTGGGGTTGTTACCCTAATTCGCCACTTTCATCATTCTTTCAGGCTTGCTCCATGCTCACCTTGGAGGAATCCGACATAGCCAAAATACATAACACAAGTTCTCACACTACCTTTACATACTGCTGCTCAATGCAACTCCAATGAATCCTTTCAACAAAACTCTAATATTCGTCGGAATAATCGCTCTTGATCTAACTGCAACAACCAGACTCGCAATAAAGGTCATGGATAGCGTGGTGGTTCACACTCTAATGGTCCCTCGACATCAGCTCATTCTCATTTCTCTTAGTCATGGTTTCAGTATCCAACATTGATCTCCTTAGGGATGAAACCAAACTCTTTGTGGTGTACCTCATTGCTCTTACCCTACATCTCAATGAATTCACCCTACCGGACCTTCGAAGCAACCAAGAATCCTTGGTCAGCACCTTCAGGCTCACACTGTCACAACTTCAGCTTCGACTAACATTGTCGCTCCTATGGACATTGTTTCCCTCAATCCTCCAGACAACATTTTGTACATGGACATCATAGCTCCGTCCCATACAACAACATCACAAGGTAATCTCACATCCTATTCTAATTTGAGTCATTTAAATCAGAAACTGGTTGTTGGAAGTGGATAAGGTATTCCAATTAAAGGGTCTGGTCACACAACTTTACCTACATCTCACAAACATAAACCTTTAAACCTTAACCATGTTTTACACACACCACAAATTATTACAAATTTAATTTTTGGGCGACAACTCATTACTGACAATAATGTTTCTGTTTAGCCTTAGCGATCTCTATCCGTTCACCTCTCACTCTCACTTTGGTGGACTTACTTCCAATATATGACACACTCATCTCAGTCATCCTAGTCCTTTTATCTTGCAGTCTCATCATAAAAATAAGCTTATTAATAGTGAAAATTTGAATACTGAGATAATTTGTAACTCCTTATTTTCTCATTTTTATTTAATTAATTAAAATACTACTAACTTTAATTATTCTAATTAATTCTCACTAATACTTTAGTCTCAACACACCCCACATGGCATAAAATAATTCAACAATTTATTTAATTAAACACATATAAAATTAAATAAGCACACAAATTATCTGATTAAATATCTTAAATAGAATTTGGGGTGTTACATGTTCTTCCGACCCGATGTTATAAGGGGTGATTCAAAGCCTTTGGAAGGCGATCGGAATAAGAAATTTTTTGAGCTACCAAGGTTAATCAACACTCACTTCATGTCCCAATTATCATATTGAACTGTGACGACCAAGAGGTTGTTGTGGAGAAGAACACCAATAATGTCTTCGTTCAAGAAGGTGATTATGGATTCACATTCTCACCACGAGATTCTGCCAGCGTCAGCAGGTACGATGTGTGCTATAAAAACATGTCAGGTGTACTTTCTTTGTGAGGAACTGAATTCTCCCCTGCCAGTGAAACCTATGGCGATGATGTTGACGTTGATCTTGGAATTTTTCTTAAACATATTCGTGAGAAGACGGTGATAGCGAAGATAAGTCACAGCGAATATGACCCATGTCACTTTTACCGAGGTCCATGGTGAATGCCAATTATACTTGCTAGTTGTACAATATGTGACAACCCCTAGTTATTAAGGGCTATCATAGATTTTAAGGTGTGTTGTAGGGTTAAGATATGGCTCATGCAGGGGATGAGAAACTTTGTGTATGTAGTTTCTGCGTGAGAATTAAGATCTCTTCTCTAGATCCTAGGCCTCTAGGAAATAGAAACCATCATTAAAATGATACAGGAGTGGAAGGTTAATCCACTGTTATTTTTTTGAGAATGTGGTCAAATGTCTCCTTTTGTACCTTTACGGAAGAAAGACACATCATTACCCTCACTTTCTCACCTCAGGCAACTCCTCCAAGAGGAGGGCGACGTATCTAATACACGAACGCTCAATCTAAGAAATGGGCGACTGTGGAGCTGCTATGGGCAAGATTTCACATCCCTTGCCTCTGCTTCCCCCCTTTCAGACCCTTCATAAATATATCAATACAATCCTTAAACGTCAAAATGAATAAGATCAAATAGTTAAATACTTTTAATAAGACTCAAAGAAAAATTAGTTTGATTATGTTTAAAAAAAACTATCAAATATCACATTTAAAAGACTCAATAGATTGTTTTAAAGATAGGGAGAAAAAACATACACTTTCTTAATGAAAGGAGGATGAATAAGATGTTTATGCTGAGGCCATATCTTGGAGGCAGAAGAAGACTCTAACTGAGATTAAAGTTCAAAAGACAGCACATATGGATCAATTTGTGCATCAAAGAGATTATATAACTATCCATGTTCCTGAGCAATTCCAATTGTCTTCCCCGTTGCAACTTCCTGAAAAGTACAATAAGAATACAAAAATAAAACTACATAATTATTATCTTTTGTTAGCTTACGATTAAATAAGGTTTTCAGTTAGATCGGAAACGTGAAACATGTCTTTTTAACTTAAAAATTGAAGATCAATGTTTCCACAATTATCAATTTGGTTATGAGAACCATATTCATCAATGATATATAGAATGTCGAAAGGAGAACTATTCTTCATAAAATATTGAGAATCAAATGTCATTGGCGCCAAAAACAAAGGTTCAAGCACACTTAGAGCCAATGTCGGTAACATTAATGGAAGAAATCACATAGATCTATTTTCAATCATATTGGTTGATCTTTGCAAAATTATTTTCTCTAGCTAACAAGAAGGGGGGAAATTCCAACGAGTAGTAGCAAAGAGACACGCAAATCGCTTTCCAATTTTTTCTCTTTTTAATGGGGAAAATTATAAAAAGAAAAAAGAAGAAAGAGCAATGTCGCTTAAATAAAGATTAATTTTGAGATGAACAATATCGCCATATAGAAAAAGTATTTAGTATATTTCAAAGTTGTAATTTATAATACCAGAATAAACTCACTAAAATAAAGAGAAAGCAAAATCTATTTAACTTACTTAACAAGTCTCGTACTAATAAAATAAAATAACTATCATTGTTCATGGTCTAATGTTTACCACAAATATGTACCAATTCTTTATGAGATAGATGTCATAATCTTAAGTGCCATGTACTCAAGGCCTTATTATAAAGAGAGACATTATTAGTGTAAATGGAAATCAAGAAATATGAAGGATGGTTGGACAAAAGTGTTGGTAAGATGATAAAGACCATTATAGATATCAGGTGTACCAATAATCCTATGTGAAGGAGGTGTCCTGGATAAGGCAGTGGGTTGCATTAAAGATAAGAGAACAATTCAAGTTAAGAACTAATTTAGGCACATACTAAATTGCACAAAATGAACTAGTAAAGGGGTGGTGGAGAAACAAGTGGTGAGATGATTCAAAATCAGCATAACATAGAACAGAAACAGACACAATGATCCATCGTCTACTCCACAAGTTTTCATCATTGAGGAGCCTCCTATGCATCAATCTCCAGAGGAAAAAATAATGAGATGGGGGAATGAACATACACCATATCAATTTAGACCAAGGAAATAAATGAGCACCTGATTTTAAGTGCAGGAAAGTTTTCTTGACAGACAAGTAACTGTCATAAGAGTTTCTACAACATTGTTAATCTGCTCCATAAGGCTAGCATCTCTCTCTGATGACACCAGGGATAAACCATGTATGTACCTTTATTCACTAGATCAACCCCATTTGCATTGAGCAAGTGATTGAGATTAACATATATTTAATGAAATTAGCATCTGTGACTAGTAGTAATAATGAATATACTACATCATACACCAATATACACATTTGCATCATCTGATACCTGCATAATGCATTCCCAAGTGTTATTCAAGTTGCGCTACAAATAGCACATGTCTATGTGTATTTTAAAAAGAAGTTTATAACTAACAGTTTCTTATGGATCAGTCATGGCATATAGACTATAGTGCAAAACTAAGTTTTTTTATTGAAGCATGAGATAAGAACAAAGGCTATTCTAAAATCTTCCTATTATTATCAGAAGACTCCAACACGGAGTTCTGCTATTTTATAATCTAGGCTCAATTCTTGGACGGTCCCCCTCTGTGACAACATGATCACGAGTTATCTCCTTGAGTGAGCGACAGCCACATAATGCCATAGTTAGTTCAAACTCATCACGAAGAATCTCAAGTACTTTCTTTACACCAGCTTCGCCATTAGCAGCCAATGAGAACACCACAGGTCTTCCAATCTGATATATTACAAGATCAAAGGTAAATGTATGAACACAAGCAATGTATGTAGGGATAGCTTTATATTTTATTCATATGCTTCTTTGCGGAACTCGGTATAAATCTAAATATCGGAGTATGCATCAGTACGAGAGGCCATTTGTATAATTTTATATCTCTAATTGATGTTTAATTTTGCTATCATGGTTGTAAAAGAATCTTATACTTACAAATACACCGGATGCTCCAAGAGCCAGTGCTTTAAAAACATCTGTCCCTCTACGGACTCCGCCATCCAGAAAAACTGCAATTTTTCCGCCTGCTGCTTTCACAACCTATTCAAGGCAGGCAACAAACACCTTAGTAAAAGTCATGCTTGGCGAGCAAAGTTGAGAAACTAGGACCAAAAAGTGAAAAGGAAACAAAATTGTACCTCTTCTAAAGCTGTTATAGTTGCAGGCACATAGTCAAGTTGGCGAGCACCGTGATTGGAAACAATGATTCCAGAAACTCCAGCTTGTATGGCTAACTTTGCTACGTTAATATAAATAGAATTATGGAAATAAATTCAAGATTGATAAGAACTAAGATGAAATGGATAAGGAAGCATAACATCAGAATATAGCTGTTATTAAGTAAGAAGCTTACTATCTTCACTGGTAAGTACACCCTTCACTAAAATTGGCAATGAGGTGATTGTTTGAAGCCATTTCACATCCTTCAATAAGGTTTACCATAGAATGAATTACTTCCATATGCAATATTGCCACAGGCAAGGAAATCGAACATACATATGTGAAAGATGTAAGTTACCTTCCAGTTGAGTGACCGGTCAACTTGGCCAGCAACATAAGAGGCTAGACCAGAATCATTAGTCTTCTAAACGATTGATTACAAACCAAAAATGGAAACAGTAAGATGATCTGGAATGGAGAAAGCTTATCTAATTTCTGAGTTCATACTAATCACAAACAAACCTTATCCAGCTTTCCAAGATCCAATCCTTCATAGTTTTTCAAGATAAGGTGTGATGGCATTGTAAATCTGTACAAGAACAAGCCATTGGCATATACATCTTAAAACATAAGATTTATCAGTTCAACTATGTTGAGCTATGTTAAATTTTGTAGAAAGATTGTCCGAATGATTTTCAACCTGTTTTTAATATCAGCCTCCCTACGACCAAGAATTGGAGTGTCCACAGTAAGCGCAATTGCCTTGAAACCGGCAGATTCAGCTCTTCTCACAAGCTGAGTAACCACATTTCTATCTTTTAGCACCTAAAAATCGCAGGAAGCAAAATGAAAAACAATAAGTTTCCCTATTGAATGAAGTTAAAAGGTATCAAATCGTAATTTGTCAACACATTAAAACATTAGTACAAGTGCAACGAAAGTACTATAGAACAAATCGACAAGTCATATATATTGAAAATAAAATCATTTTATAAACACATCACAGGAAATGTTTAGGCATTCAACGGAGACATGTGACAAACATGTCACAAGAAAAAATAATCATGAAATATGAAATGAGGGCAATATACTCACGTAAAGTTGGAAAAAGCGAATGCCAGGTCCAGTTGAAGCAACCTCCTCAACACTGGAAGTAGCCCATGAGGATAGTGTCTAACAAAAAATGTCGATAAAACAATAAGCAAGAAACTAATTAGGCATAACTGGTGCACGAAGGATTGGAGAGAGATTCACACCATGATTGTGCCAGCAGCTGATGCTGCCCTGGCAGTAGCATATTCTCCTACACAAAAATTGCAAAATTTATTTCAGTTTAGAAGTTTCTGTATGGGAATGCATAATATATAGCTTTATGACATGAGAGTACTGTGATTAAAATACATGATACAATGCAAATGGCATAATGTAACACAGACCAGTGAATTTAATGGCACTATATACCTTCAGGGTGAGCCATCTTTTGCATAGCTGTAGGAGCAATCATGATAGGCATTGATATATCAAACCCTAATACATTTGTTGTCAAGTCTATCTTGCTTACATCCCTAAGAATCCGCGGCCGGAACCTGTTTTCACAGTAAACTTAGATATTGAAATAAAGGCTTTAGTACAAAAATAAAATAAAATCAGCTGTAGGAAAGTAAGTAGATTACAGAATCCTTGAGAATGCGTTCCGGTTCTCTTTCAATGTCCATTCATCTTCTGCCCCTGATGCATAGTAGTCATAAATCATCTTTGGCAATTTTTGTTTCGCAATTGCTTCAAACTCGCTCACATTGGTTATCAAATCCATCTTCCTGAGGTGAGTATAACACAGTGACTAAACAACATGAATTCATTCAAATATTTAAAAATGTTTTATAACATCATCAAATCACAATTAATATCTATAAAACATATACACATACACGACAATGACACGTATCAGACACAGATCAAATCACATCTAATAAAATCACAATTAATATCTAAGAAACGCAAACACATACACGATATTGACACGTATCAGACACAAATGAAATGACAAATAATATCTAAGAAACACAAACACATAGGTATATATTGAGTGCTACATAGATCAATAGTTAACTCAAGTTCAGCTATTTTTTCAGATTGGTGTGTGGAGTTGACGAGTATTTACAGAAACAGAAGCAGTTGAAATTTACCATCTAATATTGATATATAGGTATAATCTATAGGGCGGAACTAACAAGGAAAAATGAAAAGAAAAGGAAATAAGAGCCGAAGGGATCACACACCTTTGTTTTGAGGGGAGGGTGGAGGAAAAAATGGCGAGAAAGTTAAACAAGTCTGTGAAGTGAGAGAGTGTTAGGAAGAAAGCTAAGGCTATATAGTGTGACAAAATGAGGAGTCATTGTCAGCACACTAATATAGAATATATTGCAGAATTTGATCCAACAGTTATGTGTCTCTCATCTTTTTTATTTCATCCCGCAATTATTATCGTACAACGTTAGTATGTATGCTACACCGTAAACCACAACAAAGTAAAATGATCATGTCCAGAAACCAAGAAAAAATAAACTATTAAATTGGTATAATTTATGTATGCATATACGTTGCGGTGTTAAAAGGTGGTGTAAAAATATTTTTTCCGTATAATAAATTCTCCTCAATCTACTAAACTAATGTATTAATTATTGGTTTCTAATGATTTATTTTTCATATATTTCTGTGTGAAATAGTTAATCATAAATAAATAAATAATTTGTTTGTCGTCTACTATTATAAGGATTTGAGAAGTTGCGTGCATTTACATAATTTGTTAATTTTATTTTGGTTATTTTGGAATAAAACAAACTAATATCTATTGTACCCTTAAAGTAACAAAATATATGCTTGACTTTTTTCCGATGTCTTCGCATAGGTGGAGAATTGTATTTTGCTTATAGATTGACAATATATCAAGACATGTATAATTAGCAAAATATATTGGTACTTCAATCATACTGAAATATGATACTTCAGAACCAAATAGTTCTTCATTATTTTCTCGATGTCTGGAAGGATCTTTCTCTATATCCAATCATCTAACAATCATTTGAGTAGACATTTGATGAGAATTATCGATATAGAAGCGATTTAACACTTACCATATAACTTTTTTTATATACAAATATTTTACTGTCCAAATGTTCAATTTGTAACTCTAACGTAACTTTGTATTTCCTATGTCTTTCATCTCAAACTATTTCTTTAAGTAATTTATTACTTTTGAATGTTATTCAAGAGTTCTGATAATATTTATGTCACTCACATAGACAGTTATTATAGAAAAATTTTGTCCAAGTCTTTTTATAAAAATATACAAAGAAAGATGACATTATTTGTATATCCCTCCATTAACAAATATTCACTAATACAATTATACTACTAATACAATTATACTGCATGCGCCAGTTTGTTTTATTCTATATAGAGACTTGTTCAATTTTATGGATTAGTTTTATCATAATATAACGTGTAATTCAACTATTTACAAAATTGTCACCGTGTTTTTATTCTTTTTTAGAACTGGACTTTTTACATCGGTTGAAAATTGGCCTGATGTAACGACCAATTTATTACATCGGTTGATGTATTCACCGATGTAACGTGTAATTTTGATATTTACAAAAATGCCACTGTGTTTTTATTTCTTTTAGGAGTGGACTTATTATATCATATATTTTTATACTTGATATAAATATTTTTTTCTCAAATGTCATATTTTTAATAGTGTCAAGATCCAAAGGTATGTGCCTCTAATATATTAAACTCTTCCATGAGTTTTTTTTGTAAATGTCATCATCAAGTGAGTCAAACAAATAAGTTGTTAAAACATCTATCATGTGCAAATTAAGTTTGTCATATGCTACAAAACTTATTAAATATTGAAAAGTACTTGCATCCACTATTGGAGAACATGTCTCATCAAAATCAATTTCCAAACTTTGTGAAAATCATTGAACGATAAGTCTAGCTTCGTATCTCACAATTTCATTATTTTCATTTCGTTTTCGCTCGAAAACCATTTGTATTCAACTGATTTCACACCTTGAGGTATTTGGACTAGGTCCAAAAACTTATCTCTTGTAAAGTGAGTTTAGCTATGCTTCAATTGCATCTTTCAATTTGGGCTAATTTGCACTTTGTGTATAATATTTAATAGACATTGGTTCATGAACCTCTTTGTCATTTATCACATTTAGTGTTATATTGTATGTAAAATATCGTCAATATCGACTTCGTGTTGGTTCCATTGTATTCCATTATGGACATAATTTATCAATATCTCTTTATTTTCACGAATTTCAAGTACCTAGTCATTCTCTTCTAGAGATAAATTGTTTATTATTTTGAATGATCTTTTAGATTTTCTATATTCTCGCTCAAACCATCTTTATTCTTAGCTCCCTTTCTAATTTGAGGATTTTGTCTTTGGAACTAGTTGGTTTGTTACACTTCATGTGTTGTTGAGACTTGTTAGATAAAAACATCCATTTTTATTGGAGCATTAGCTACTGGTAAATATGATTTAGTTACACTTTTTAGACCAGTTAATGCATTTGGTAATTTATTTGCTAAGATTTGCAAGTGATGTCTTTTGAACTTGTTGTTCATATTGTTTTGTTCGAGGATCAAGATGAGAAAATAAAATTCATTCCAACTGATCTCCTTTTCCAGCTTCTTATTCTCCCCTTAAAGATGAGAAATTTGATTCATCAAAATAACAATAAGCGAATCGAGTCGTGAATGAATCTACTATTGTCGGTTCAAGGTGCTTTATAATCTATAGAGATTCATATCCAACATATATTTCTATCCTCCTTTGAGGACCCATCTTAGTACACTATGATAAAGATATTGCAACATACACTACACATCCAAAAAATTATAAAATTGGAAATATTAGGTGTTTTACCGAAAACTAATTGTAAAGAGGAAGGGTTGTGATAACTTGTTGGTCTGATTCACATCAATGTTGCAGCCTATAAAATCGCATGTCCCCGAGTAGAAATTGGGAGTTTTCATTTCATGATAAGGGTTCTTGAGATTAATTATGCACCGTGACAAATCATAATTATATAACTCTTGAAAGCATAACTCTTGCGCATTCATAAACCCTAATACAACACATGTATACAATCAAACCCATAATGATTGAATATTTAATATGGTTGATTGAATGTCATTACTTCGCCATACGAATGTCATATTTTGAAGAAGAATAAACATTGATCATTAAAATGCATAGTAATCATTACACTAATCAAATGGATCAAATAAACAACATATCAAATATATTGTTGTCACACTAGAATTATTTATATCTTATATAAATCTATCAATCATATTTGTATCAATTATGAATGATTGAAGTATCTCTACTTCACCATAAAGACATCGGATTTTGAAACATAATCAACAACAAACATCCAAATTATGTAAAATGTGATGCCAATATTAAATTTCTTATTATTATTCAATTCATCATGTGTTTTAATTGAGTTAATACAAAAAGTACATAAAATAAACAGGTATTTGATACATGATTTCGTAAGTGGTTCTAGTACAACTTAAGGAAAATAGCAATATAAAACACAATAGGGAATAAAATTCTATTAAGTTGATCCCTACGAATGAGTATGATAAATGATATAATGGTTGCCTCTTGTCACAATTAACACCTTTGATGCATAATCAGAAGAACACTGACAGGCGTTGAACAAAGAATAATGCCTATACTCAATCCACACAAAGTGAGTGTCTTCAATATCAGTGCTAGATGTTCTGAATGAAGACCTATAGAGAGAGGGGGGAGAGAGAGAGAGAGAGTAAGAAAATATGACAAGTGTTCAAAATTGAATTTCATCAATTGTCAAAGCTTTTGAACGAGGGTTTTATTTATATAATCACTTGTGTTGGTTGGAAGCTGAAAAAACATACTTAAGTGCATTGTACCTTATAGTGTATTGTATTTCAATTAAGTGCACGATACCTTGCAATATTATATATTCCACTTAAGTGTGCCATATCTTACAGTATTCTACAGTTCACTTAAGTACATCATACATTATAGTGTTTCATAACTCTCTTAAGTACATCATATCTTACAATGCTTCGTATTTCACTTATTAATTATATCTCTCATTAATATATTCTTATGTGTGTGACCTTGTAGGTTCACGTGACGTTAGTAATTATTCTAAGTCACATATTCAATATAACAAACAATGAACAGTATCTATCAACACATCACTACTATCCAAGTCACAAAAATACAATGTGATGTGACAAAACATTTCCATGATAATATTTATGTGTATAATTATCTTTTTCCCTCGTGTCTATATTGAACACTAAGCATTGATCATGTCATTTTTGTTATGTTCAATACTGGGCTCAACATTTATTCTATTATGCGGGATGATAAAATTGAATTTAGGTAATTCACGTCCCTCGACATGATTTATGGAGTATGCATCAATCATTTTTAAGTCATCATGTTACGAACAATGTTTTTTCGACAATAAAGTACTCGACTCCATATCAAGGGTCCATAGCAGTTTTAGTTCAAAGGGTCGTATACACCACTATCACCAGAATAACTTATGATACTTGCATAACTTTCTATATAGTATTATCATAACGGGTCAATCTATTATAAATATTACTCCTAATATTTAAACATATGCAAATACTTAATAACTCTTTATCCAAGATCCATGCGAAGTGATCACCAGTCTATTCACATGATAATATCAACGCTTTATTGTTATCCCACTTCATAATAAAGCTCACCTAAGAATATTTTAAGAATAATGTTCTTATGTTTGATGTGATCTCATGATTAAGTCACATTTAATGTTTTCTTAAACATACTAACTATTTTAGGGACTTTATTATTTAGGAAAAACAAACATAAAAAAGAAATGTTTTTTATTATTAATAAATAATTTGATTCAAGTACCAAGTTTTTAATTAAACTATTGGCCACTAGGGCTTACACGAACAATGCCTCTGTAGAAGGAGGGACCTCCTTATCATCCACCAATTGACCATCACATATTACCTTGAATAAGTACATTTGGCTCAGATCCAACCCATGAAAGAAGGTTTCTTTCTATTTCACCCGCTCGAAGTACTGGTCAAAGGTTTCCACTAAATCATCATTGAGAGCTGACAACTCCCCCTTGTTAGTTTTTTTTAGATAAATGGTCCCTTCAAGAGAATGCTTCAACCTTTTCTCTAAAGCACCAAGAGATTGTGAGTATATATCCACCTTTTTAGTAAAGATTTCAGGACCTTCTTCTCTTTTAACAGGATCCTTATTCTCTCTTGGTCCAATGTTATACTTCCCTTCGCTATAAAGAGTCGGGGTATCAGTTCACCAACAACTTGGGTATACTTCTATCATTGAACTCGCTCCATCAAAAGTCCCCTTAGTGAGTCATTCCCTTCCAAGGTCGAGAGCTTGAGGGGTGACATATTATGTATGACCTTGTAATCAATAGGGAAGTCCTAAGGAAATAGGAGGCAAATACCCATTAACTTAACAACATCAATGGTTAGTTCACTCCAAAAAGAGGATAAGGAATGAGAAACATCATTTGCAATGAAGGACCTCTTTGTGTCTTACCTTCTTCATAAATTATTATATGATCTCCCTTCAAAATTGAAGAAGATCTCACACCTTGTTTTTGGATATTATGGGGGCAGGAATCATTAGGGGCTTGTTCATTAATGTGCCTTTTCCCTCAACTTTAGGCATTCAGGGAGACTTCTAGTTCCATATATGATTTGGCGCTCAACTTTCTTCGTAACCATGTGCTCCAACTTTTTAGCCAATGGAATGAAAACTATGTTTTTTTTTGCAGGAAGAATACAATAAAAACAAGAGTGTTGTAATAAATCAACAATATCAAAATGAGGATCTCCCGAAACAAAAAATTACTCAAAATTTTATTTTTCTGTTATCATTTCCCCAATCCAAAATTATCATAGCGCGATAACTCATGACTTTGAATTCATCCAAAATTACCTCGTCTTGTTGAACAAGTGACTCTAAGCACAACTTAGGGGTGGGTTATGGTATTTAAAATTCATAATTAAACTAATTTATTTTCACTTAAAACAATAATATGTGTTCATATTGAAGTAATACAGAGAAAAGCTACGGAAAATAATTAAGTAAATGATAGAAAACTAAGAGATATAATTAGAGATATGGCACCAAGATTTATATATGTTTGGATAAATTTTGACATAGTCCTCCCCAAGTGATCTTCTTGATAGTTTTAATAATGACTAGAGCTTTTATAACTTATGCCCATGAATCCTTGTTCCAAGTGAATCGACAAATTTTACATTGGATTATCCCCTCAACCAAGTAGAGATTTTACTGACTAATCACAATAACCAAACTAAAATTTTACAAGTTTGAGTTCTATAAACAAACATAGATTATCATTGGTTTATCTCAAGAACCAAACCAAAACTTTTTGATATAATCTCACTTTTGAAACAAACAAACTAGTGGCACAACACCAGTACAAAACTTTTCTCACGAGTAGTTTTCACTTATAAGACACTAAGACAACTTTCGTGAAAGAAAATATTTGAAGAGAGAGGGGACAATAATGTAATAATATAAAATAGGAAAACTTAGAATTATGGTATGTTTTCAAATGATGAGAGGTCTCCTTTAAATAGAAGAAAAAAATTCTCCAAAAGAAAAGAAAAGTAATCGACTATAGCATTAGGGTTAATAAATTACTTAGTTGTAAAACAACTCCCAATTGATCAGACAATTTCCTAATCAACTAGTTAGGCCTCTAAAAATATTTTTAGGTGATTTTAGAATATAAATGAAGGCTTCTCAAAGGTTTTAAGTGTGTGTGTGTGTGTGTGATGCCTTAGTAGCTTAGGAGTTACTTTCCCATTTTCATAAGACTTTGGTCACTCAAGCAAACACACACACACACACATGGTGACCGATCCCAGCAGCCACACTTCTTATAAAAAAAAGTAATTTTTACATGAGATTCCTAATTTAGTTCTTATAAAAAATTAATTTTTCCTTAGGAAGATGTTTAGTAAAGTCTTCAAGTAGATTAGATGAAGATACGTAACAATTACACATACCTCTTTTTTTGATATAATCCCTAATAAAGTGGTGCCTAACCTCAATGTGTTTATCCCGAGAGTGAAGTATCGGGTTCTTAGTGTATTTTTATCTAGTATTGTCGCATTTTACCATTACATCTCATAATGGCGTATAATCTAGTTACATGAGATTTTAATACACTGAAATGTGATTCTTTCGAGAATGCTTGAAAACAAGCTCAAAGGCACAAAACAAACAAGATATTAGGTTTGGATACAATGAGATAAAGGAGAAAGATAACCATACCTAAGTGTTTGTCAATCAACTTGCCAATATAAACGTCTGGAGTAGTTGATCAACCGATCTTTTGTCGATCAACCTGCCAATATAAACGACTAAAGTAGTTGATCATCTGATCTTTTGTCAATCAACTTGCTAGTATAAATAGCAAGAATAATTTATCATACAATCTTTGGTCGACCAGCCTGCCAGTATAAACGACTGGAGCAGTTGATCATATGATATTTTATCGACCAGTCTGCCAGTATTAAAGACTAGAGTAGTTTATCATCCAATCATTTGTAGATCAGTCTACCAGTATAAACGGTTGGAGTAGTTAACCATTCGTTCTTTTGTTGATCATTTTGTCAATATAAACGACTAGAGTAGATGATCATTCAATCTTTTGTTAATCATCCTACCAGTATAAACGATTGGAGTAGTTGATCATTTGATCTTAAGTCGATCATACTACTAGTGTAAGCGGTTGGAGTAGTTGATCATCCAATTTTTTGCCGCTTAGCCTGTCAACATAAGCGGTTGAAGTAGTTGATTCTTTGGTCTTGTTGTTGATAGTAAAATATCAACCCTCGGGTGGGTGTTGACCATTCATATCCCAAAAAAAAGGCAATCCTTCATAATCTCTCATATCATGTCTTCTTTCTTGTGAGGGGCAAAATTGTGGTTCTTTTGTATTTAATTATCTTTCACCATGAATATATAAAGATCGATGTCATTCATACTCTCTGATTAACGGTAATTAAATAGGGACAACTATTGTATCCTAAATTTTGTCTAACTTTTTCACTTCTTTGGATAATTTGTATTGAATAATTTTTCATACCATTTCATTGTATCATCATGATATATCTATATACTTTTGCATCACTGAGTCAACTTGTATTTCATTCAAAACTTAATTTATTGCATTCATCATATGCCTTCATAAAATAAAACCAAATAAAAGTCAACACTTGATTTAAAACCAAAATTTTCTAATTGCAGTATCATTTATATCCATTCATTGCATGCATCATTCAAAAGTCAATAAAAGTCGAAGTCAACATAAAGTTAACCCTTGGTTCAGATAAAATCCAAAACACTTTTTATTCATTCATAAACTGACACTCACATTGTCTCGAACCGGTGTCATTATGTTCCAACTTCTAAATCGATGGAGCGTACGTACCACTTATCTCACATCTTATGGTTACAAATCCTTGCCTTCTATTAGAACGATTGTCAGACCTTCTGATTACAATACCAAAATCCAGTTTCCCAACTTCCGTGTAGACTCATTCAAGCATATATTAACGAACAATAAACAATTGTTCACTTGTAAATTATTAGCCAACATCTATCTTGACATCAACAAGTATAGCACACGATTTAATGTCATCCTTCACCTTATTTGATTTAACATCATCATTCACTTCATCAAGGTTTACATCTTTACATGCAATAATTTTGAGAAACATATCTGAGTACATCATGTTTAATACGAACTAAAACAAACAAAAAAATGGTTTAAAAAAATCACAATAAGAAACAAATTTAAAGATGCATCTCTAAAATAAATAACAGATAAATTTGAAGATACATCTTCATATTCAACCTTATTTTTTCAATTAAAAAATACGATTAATGTAAACAATGAAATATGAAATGAATGAACTACGAGACTTTGCGGTATATGTGTAAATAAGTAATTTCATTTTCCTTCGCAGGGAAACTATGAGACTTTAGTAACATATTTTTATGTCAAATGTGGACCGGTTTGTGCATGAACCCTAACATTTCTACCACCCAAATTATCCAACCACGAAACGATGGATCACAAAATTGATTTAAGGTTGATCAAAATATAATAAAATAATTGCAGTAAACGCTAGAAATTGTGAGCGAAAAAGTTGGTAATGACGGCGGTTGTGATTGTGAGTCTAGCTTTCGTGCTGGTTAAGAAACACAGTAACACAAGAATGGTTGTGGTTAGGGGTGTGTAAAATATCCGGTTGTAAGACCCAAATCCATAACCAAATTCAAATCTATTTTAAATATCCGGATATAATTGAATGGTTATTGACCGGTTTAGTGTTTAATGGTTGGTTATCCATTCATATAATCCGGATATAATTAAATGGTTATTAACCGGTTAAATTTTTTTGGATTCGGTTATAATCCGGTTATTATCCAATATCAAAAAAAAAAAATAGTTTATTTTTTTAAAACTGAATTTTTTTAAAATAACTGGTTATATAACCATAACCAAATTTATAACGGGTTTTATAACCAGTTTTGACTAAAATGTGGTTTTGGTTATAAATTCAAATCATTTAAATTGTTTGAAAGTGATTATGATTTGGTTTTTAAAAATAACCAATCATGCACACCCGTGCTCTTGAGCTCAGTGAGAGACAAAAGGCGGAGGACCCTCCACAATGGGTAACAGTTGGCAAAGGATAGAGAAAGAAGATGAAAATGGAAATGTTGTGCATGGTATGTTGCATACAAATTAGGCTAAGAAACAGGTTATTATAATGGTCCCGTTCACTCACTTGTATCTATGCAATGTACTCACTCCAAGAGTGACCATTCTATTCATTGTTTTTCACTATCCTCACGATATTTGAACATTTGTTGAGATTCTTTGGGAGATAGCAAACGGCAGGATTTTGTTTTAGCAGTACAATGATTAAAATCTTTACTTGGATGTAACTGTTGTTGATATTATAAGTGGAAACACGTGGTTCATATCCTACCTACTCTCACTGTCACCTTCTGTTTCTTTATTTATACTTCAACTACTTCACTTCTTAATCTTTATTCTTCTATACTCACATTTCATTCACTTCTTTTTTTCTGCATCCTTCTAATCAGCTCCATCTTGTTCGTGGCGATCTTCGGGGATAGGACGGATCAGAATAGGCTCTTCTGATGGTGGGGTGGTTTGCCGGAAGGGGTCACGGAGTGAATCATTTATGATAATTTCATTCTTTTTCTTACCTGGTTTTATTCCAACTTATTTTCTGTGGTATATCATTTCTTGGGTCATGCATTTGTATTCTTTGTTTTGTAGTCTGTATTCTTAGATGTTGCTTAATGTTTTTGGATTTGGAATTGATTTGGTTTAGATTGATGTTATTGAGTAATTATGCATTTTAATTTCACTTTCAGAACATCTTGTGGACATAACATAATAAAGTAACTTACCTATTAAGAAGATGGATTTGATAACAAATGTGAGCGAGTATGAAGCAATTGCAAAGGAAATGTTGCCAAAGGATATTTATGACTACTTTGCATCAGGGGCAGAGGATCAGTGGACTTTGAAAGAGAACCGGAATGCATTCTCAAGGATTTTGTAATCTACAAACTTCTTTTTATTTGATTTTCGTCTTCTCTTTAGCCTTGTGTATTATGTTGAATCCCTTATTTCATTATCTATGTTTACCAACAGGTTCAGGCCACGTATTCTTAAGGATGTAAGCAAGATAAATTTGACAACAACTGTATTAGGCTTCAAAATATCAATGCCTATCATGATTGCTCCTACAGCCGCGCAAAAGATGGCTCACCCTGAAGGTAATCATTTTTCCGTTACATTAAGCTACTTGTTGTTATGTAATTTTTGTTAATGCATAAGCTCTTGATTCTTCATGTGTTTGACATTGAAGTACATTATTTTCTTACAATATAGAAATACTTGTAAATTAAAACAAAGCATGCATTTTGTGTAGGAGAATATGCTACTGCTAGAGCAGCATCAGCAGCTGGTACTATCATGGTTTGATTTCCACCATATTTATTAGTTCTCTACTCTAGTATTTATGTTAATTTCGATCGGCCCAAATTTGGAAGGAAATACATGTACTTTTTATATATTTTTTGTTACAAAGGGAGTATTTAATATCAGGGATACTCATTTTGATAATTTTGTGACAGACACTATCGTCATGGGCTACTTCCAGCATGGAGGAGATTGTTTCAACAGGACCTGGCATTCGTTTCCTCCAACTCTATGTGGGTATATTCTCTTCGTTATTTTATTTTCCATGACATATGTCTGTCACTTGTCTCCTCCTCAAAACACAACATTTCCGAGCAACTTAGTTTAAACCAGGAATCCACTTTTGATGTATGAATTATAATCCTAGCTACATTCAAACAACTGCTAAATTGATTCTATAACTTTTCAATTATTAGTGTTATAATCCAATTTGTTTATGTTATTTGCTTCTCTCAGCTGCTTAAAGACCGAAATATGGTTACTCAGCTTGTGAGAAGAGCTGAAAATGCTGGCTTCAAGGCCATTGCACTTACTGCAGATTCTCCGGTCATTGGTCGTAGAGAGGCTGACATAAAAAATAGGTTGACAATCACTGCAAAATTTCATTTGAGTTGATAAGTCTTATATTCATAAAATAGTACTCCCTTCGTTCCTTCTTAAGTGTCATTTTTTGACTTTTTACCCATTACCAAGACGTTTATAATTGTTGTTACTTTTTTAACACTGATTATTTTTTTGCCTATAATACCCTTAACTTTTTAGTAATTTATTTAAATTTTTTGCTCTCTTTGTAATAAATGACTGGGGTAATTTTGACAAAACTCCAACTAATACAACTTTAAACTTTGAAATGACACTTAAAAAGAAATATATTTTTTTCTAAAAAGTGACGCTAAAAGGAACGGAGTAGCTGTAAAAGGAACGGAGTAGTAATATACTCCTCCAAGGATCACGCGGAGTTGGTTATTAGATTAAGATAAAGAGTAGAATTAAAACACTTAGAAGTTTGTATTGGAGATTTACAGATTTAAACAACCATCGCACCTGAGATTGAAGAACTTTGAAGACGGGGATCTTGAAAAGTTGTATAAGGTGTGTGATCAACACAGAGATTTTAAATTAGATTAATTTTCTTCCTATGTTATTGTCATCTTAATGTTGTTACTTTTGCTATAACTATTTGAGAAATTGGATATAACCTTGCAGACTAAAGACAATGGTGGTCACATCTCTGTTGTTAATGGCCTATATGACCAATCACTCACCTGGAAGGTTATATCTGATCTTTTATATATATATGATTTCGTAATATGTGACATTGAATATGTAAGTCACAATAACTACTATTGCAAACCTTGTAACAGGATGTAAAATGGCTTCAAACAATTACTCCATTGCCCATTTTAGTGAAGGGAGTGCTTACTGCTGAAGATGGTAAGCTTATCAAAGCGATACATTTAATTATCCGACGGTTATAACTTAATGAGAGCATAAAAACTCTTTAATGGAAAGTGTGAACCAATTAAATCCAATATTTTTATTCAAGGCTTCCTTATCCAATTGATCTTTGAAATTAATTCCATAATCCTATGCTAATAATGTAGCTAGGTTAGCCATACAAGCTGGAGCTTCCGGAATCATTGTTTCCAATCATGGTGCTCGCCAACTTGACTACGTCCCTGCAACTATTATGGCTTTAGAAGAGGTCTGATTTAAGACTCTAATGCTATCTATCACTCTTAGTTTAATTTTGACTAGTGTGGTATGATGCATTAAAGTTTCAAGCTGCTAGATCTTGAATTATTCCAAAGTTTCTTCTTCAGTACGTTGTTTCCTTACTAATAATAATTGCATTCTTTTATTACCTTGCCTAGGTTGTTCAAGCTTCCGAAGGAAGAGTTCCTATTTTTATGGATGGTGGAGTCCGCCGAGGGACAGATGTTTTTAAAGCACTGGCTCTTGGAGCCTCTGGTGTATTTGTAAGTATAAACTCCGTGCAGTAATAACATCACAATGTTGCTATATTATAGAGTATTCATTTTCTAGAATACTTTAAACGATCTCAATCATTGATTTAGATCGGACTGTAGAAGGTAGTAACTGTATCACACAGTTACCGCCAAGAATCTATATCCAAATTTGATTAACATCATCAAAACTCAAAAACTAATTGGTAATGTGGTTTACTAGTGTTTTATTAAACGGAGATGCTATAATATGTTTCTATAATATATCAGATCGGAAGACCTGTGGTGTTCTCGTTGGCTGCTGAGGGTGAAGCTGGTGTAAGAAAAGTACTTAAGATGCTTCATGATGAACTTGAAATAACCATGGCACTTTGTGGCTGCCCTTCACTTAAGGACATAACTCGTGACCATGTTGTGACAGAGCGCGACCGCCCAAGAATTGCTCCTAGATTATGAGACATCATTCTCTGTAGTGTTGGAACATGAGGAGAGTACTCATCCAGAAACTGGCAAACTATAGGAGTTTAATTTTTATCATAAAATTATTTCATGTTATAAAATGAGATGTTCTCAAACTTACAAGTAATATATTTTGACAAGTTTGAGCTTTTGACAAATTTGAGTTTAGATGGTGGATTGAAAAAAAAATGCTATATAAATTTGTCATTAACTGCATATTTACTCATTACATGTAGATTGTGATAGAAACTAACCTATCATGTTGCAGTGCTAGGATTTGTTAGACACTTGAATCATGGCTGGCCTGATCTATAGAACAAAAACTTATGTTTTGACCATTAAACTGAAGAAAAAAAATTTAGGGGTTGTTCACTACTCCCCATGTAGTAATCCCAAATCCTATGAAAATACGAAAATGCCCTTTGTCATATCTATTCATCAGAAACATACCCCCATCCATTTAAAAAAAGTGTCCCAATTTTGAAATCCGAACACACATTGCGGATTTTGAAATTCAGAAACATTAAGTAGGAAAATGAATTTTGCATTCCCTTGGTAATACTCTTTGTGATCATAACACAAAATCTTAAATCTTTCCAAAATTTTCTTGCATTCTTAATTAAGATTTACACTTACAAACAACATTCTCATGTATTTTAACATCAAAAAGCGCAAAAGCAATTGAAATTACTTGTACATAGCAATTGAAATTACTTGTAATGTACATTTATATCATTGATCATCATGTAGATATTCTGATTTATTTTATATAACACGAACATACAAATCGAAAATTGTAATTGGTATTCTATAAGGGTGCCCCGAATGTTAAAATCTGAATTCGTTGAATTGTGATTGAAATTGTCTTATATTTTTGGGTTAATACCATTTTACCCCCTGTTATATAGGCGATTTCTGGTTTTACCTCGTGTAAAAAAAATTTGTAAAAACACCCTTGCCATTTGAAGATTCTATTGTTTTAAACCTTGGAGTGAAATGACACACGCCTTATGCTTAAATTGAAATATGCAGTCATGTCTTTATTATATCTTACTGTTTTATTCTATCAATAAAATCAAACATTAAGATTTAATTTAGACAGATAAAAAATTTACCGTATGTTTTGGTCTAAAAACCAGGCATCAATAATTACAGTCTTAAAAATATTGAGAAATTATTTAAGACGGTAATTATTGATCATGATTTTGCCTCATTTTTAGACCAAAACATACGGTAAAAAATTTTATCAGTCTAAATTAAATCTTAATATTTGATTTTATTTTGTTAAATCAAATTGTTTTATTTTTTCAATATAATCAATGGAATAAAGCGTATATATGAGACTGAGTTGAAAATAATTTCTCAATATTTGATTAACAACTACAGTCTTAAAAATTACAGATAGGTTGAAATCAGAAATATATTTCCGGTTCACACTCAATCTTGTTCAACGTGATTTTTATGATATGGGTGTTAACCGAGAATATATTTCTGATTTTTAAAGATAATTTAAGATTTTCTAACGGAATGAGTAAAAAGGTCCTGGTTAGGTTAAGAATTTCACTTTTGACAAGTACACCATTCATTGTTCAAATCTCAATTTATAATCGTTCAACTATAAATACATTATCTATCACATTTCAATCAACTTTTGTCACGCGCATAGATTTAGCCCAACATAACCAAACTAATCCATTAGTTATTTCAATACAGTCTTTTTCTTTGGGTGGGTCATCAATTGAGGGGAACTCTAATAGAACCGATTGACTTCTACCTATTTAAGAACCGTCCCAGAAGATCAGACATAATTTTATGTTATGGAAAACACCAAGCATTTCCTTATGGATTCATTAAATTAGTATTTTATTTAGAAACAATTGAGTCACATGTGAAATGATATTATTTGTAAAAATATTCATTTGAAATTCGTGAATTTAATTTATTGAAATTTTTAAAATGACTTTATGTTTTTCTTATTTATATAATCTTAACATGTGTTCTTAGGACATATGTTAGCATGATTCTTAGTTTAATACTCCCTCCATTTTAAATGGAGTGTCTTTTAAAGTTTTTGCACACAAATTAAGAAAAACAGTCATATTGTCATAAACATTGCACTTTTAGTAAATTAGTCTTCTTAATTTATTGAAAGTAGTGTGTAGAATAATAATTATATGACACAATTGAAAAAAATTGTTATCATTACTACATTGAAAAATGAAAATGACATTCATTTTGAAACAATTTTTTCGTTAAAATGACACTCATTTTGAAACGGATGGAGTAGATTGATAAGGATTTATCGTATTAGACTTTGTTTGTCAAGATATTTTTTGAACTTATAGTTTATAAGTTCATATGACAATAAAAGATCTATTAATAACAGTCTTTTTTCTTCGATTTTTACCTTTATTATTTTATCTAAAATTTATTACTACCTTTATAATTTATTTTAATTTAAAATAAATATATATTAAATGTCTTTTATGTCATTTTAATTTATCAACTAGTAAGTAACCCGTGCTGTCGCACGGGTCCGATCGAGATTTCATATAATATGGAACTAATTTTGTCATGTAATAGAACATTCGTATATTTTTTAAGTATGACAACATATTTTCAATTATATAAGACAACAATTAAAAAAATAGTTAACAGATAGATATTAAAATGACCAGTCGTTCACATTTTACCCGTGAATCTAGATGAGTTAACAAACTCCAATTGAATTCAAATAATTAATTGTAAAAATGTGTTAAACCAATTTTAGATATTAACATATTTTCCAAATATAAAATGTATCACAACTTCCGTCGTGATTCACACTACATGTCTACCAAATTATCTTTTGTAAGAATTCATTCTCCAATCGGTTAGCATTCTTATAATTATAAATATAATTTAATAATATACACAAATTTTTAAGCATTGATATGTACTTATAATAAATCGTATATTTGATTCTCTAACTTCAATTATATAAAACAATAGCAATATAAATTTTTAAAATATGAACAGTCTACCGCTGCTATTTCATAGATACATTCACATTTATCCGTAAATACAGATGAGTTAACAAACCCAGTTGAATCCAAATGAGTTAATTCAATAAAAAAATATTACATCCTACAATGTATGACAATTTCTCGTTACATTTCAATTTTATTATCCTCTTATTAGATGATATTTATAAATTTTACATTGTTTATTAATTTTTGACTGTACCCCGTCAAAACTTAATAAACTATGTAAATATGTAACTTATTCTAACTTTACAAAAATATTTTTCAAAAGAACATAAAAGATAAATAAAATCTATAGATAAAACTATTGTATATTATTTTCTATATTTATTTAATGAATGAAATTTATTTTAGGTGAATTTATTTTCTAATTTGTATTTAAAAATATAACTTAATTGTCATTTAAAATAGTACATTCAATTCTTTAACTTCAATTATCTGGTATGTCATAGATACATTTACTTCTACCCGTAAATTTATGATATATAATCATTTATCAAATTTGAATTTCTCATATATAAAAATAATTGTAAATTATTCCCGTTTATAAAAATGAATCTGTGTGTCTATTTATAAAAATATTTGAAACTTATACTATTTTATAAATATAATTGTATCAATACTTGAATTTTTTCGGTTTATAAAAATATTTATAATTTATTCATGTTTATAAAAATTATTGTAATTTATTTTTAGTTTATAAAATTAATTATATTAATATGTAGACTTTTTCTCGTTTATAAGTGTCTTTAACCCGTGTGACAATTTATAAAAATATTTTAACTTATTCATGTTAAAAAAATTAACATCAATATTTGAATTTTGTTTGTTTATAAAAATATTTTTAAGTTATTTAAGTTTATAAAAATAATTGTAAAAATAAATATTTATCATATCATCTTAAATTTATTTATTCAACAGTGATAAATATGTGTCTCTTAGTTAATTACATTTATAAATAAATATCGCGTATTAGTGACATATATTAAATTTATTATCTTAATGTGTAACTAATTAAAATGAATTTATCATTGTCAATAAAAAATTATAATATTAAATAATAATATAATATTATTATTATATACGGGAAAAAGAATAAATTAAATCTAAGAATATCGAAAAATCTATTATAATATTAAATAATAATTTAACATTTATTATTACAATGAATCATACATAACATTTCAAAATTATGTATTTTATTTCTTATATTTTATTATATTCGATTTGTAATAAATATTTTTCAGTTTAGTGCGAATTTTCAATAATTAAATCTTAATGATATTATATAAAATTAATTTCATGAACTAAATTTATTAATTAAGTGTTATATAAATATTTAATACATTATATTATACCATTAATTTATATGAAAGTTATATTATAACATTAATTTATATAAAATGACTTCTATATAATTCCATTCAAAATTCCATTCAAAATTTATTGATCATAAATTATAATTCCATTCTATATTATATTGGTTAAATTATAATTCTATTCAAAATTTATTGATCATAAATTTTTGAAATCAAATCATGCATAAAAATAAAATATATTAATGTGACCATTCAAAATAATTTCTATATATAATCAAAATAAATAATATTAATACCTCCATTCAAAAGATATATTTGTAAAATTTTGATTTAATTTTTTTCATATCTTTATATATTCTAATGTATATAATATTCCTACAATATGAAACAGTATCAAACTTATAATATTAAAAGAGAATTCAAATTTTATTGATCGTAATATTTTATGGAATCAAATCATACATAAAAACTAAACATATTTATGTCACCATTTAAAATAATTTCCATTTAAGTATAATAAAAATAAATAATAATAATGTCTCTATTCAAAAGATATATTAGTAAAGTTTCTAATTAAATGGTACTCCAATATTTGATTAACAATATATTTATAATATACTTTTTGTTAATTTTATTAACAATATATTTATAGTTAACAATACATCGTTTAAACTACGTTAATTTTTTCAAGAATATAAATGTAACCTTTCAAAAAATATACGCAAATATATTCAGAAGTCGGTAGAAAATTTTATTGGTTAAATTATAATTCAATTCAAAATTTATTGATCATAAATTTTTGAAATCAAATCATGCATAAAAATAAAATGTATTAATGTAACCATTCAAAATAATTTCTTTATATAATAAAAATAAATAATATTAATACCTCCATTCAAAAGATATATTTGTAAAGTTTTGATTTAATTTTTTTCATATCTTTATATATTCTAATGTATATAATATTCCTACAATATGAAACAGTATCAAACCTATAATATTAAAAGAGAATTCAAATTTTATTGATCATAATATTTTATGGAATCAAATCATACATAAAAATTAAACATATTTATGTCACCATTCAAAATAATTTCCCTATAAGTATAATAAAAATAAATGATAATAATGTCTCTATTCAAAAGATATATTAGTAAAGTTTCAAATTAAATGGTACTCCAATATTTGATTAACAATATATTTATAATATACTTTTGTTAATTTTATTAACAATATATTTATAGTTAACAATACATCGTTTAAACTACGTTAATTTTTTCAAGAATATAAATGTAACCTTCCAAAAAATATACGCAAATATATTTAGAAGTCGGTAGAAAATTTTTTTGGTTAAATTATAATTCCATTCAAAATTTATTGATCATAAATTTTTGAAATCAAATCATGCATAAAAATAAAATGTATTAATGTGACCATTCAAAATAATTTCTTTATATAATAAAAATAAATAATATTAATACCTTCATTCAAAAGATATATTTGTAAAGTTTTGATTTAATTTTTTTCATATCTTTATATATTCTAATGTATATAATATTCCTACAATATGAAACAGTATCAAACCTATAATATTAAAAGAGAATTCAAATTTTATTGATCATAATATTTTATGGAATCAAATCATACATAAAAATTAAACATATTTATGTCACCATTCAAAATAATTTCCATATAAGTATAATAAAAATAAATGATAATAATGTCTCTATTCAAAAGATATATTAGTAAAATTTCGAATTAAATGGTACTCCAATATTTAAATAACAATATATTTATAATATATTTTTTTGTTAATTTTATTAACAATATATTTATAGTTAACAATACATCGTTTAAACTACATTAATTTTTTCAAGAATATAAATGTAACATTTCAAAAAATATACACAAATATATTTAGAAGTCGGTAGAAAATTTTATTGGTTAAAGTATAATTCCATTCAAAATTTATTGATCATAAATTTTTGAAATCAAATCATGCATAAAAATAAAATGTATTAATGTGACCATTCAAAATAATTTCTTTAGATAATAAAAATAAATAATATTAATACCTCCATTCAAAAGTTATATTAGTAAAGTTTTGATTTAATTTTTTTCATATCTTTATATATTCTAATGTATATAATATTCCTACAATATGAAACAGTATCAAACCTATAATATTAAAAGAGAATTCAAATTTTATTGATCATAATATTTTATGGAATCAAATCATACAAAAAAATTAAACATATTTATGTCACCATTCAAAATAATTTCCATAGAAGTATAATAAAAATAAATGATAATAATGTCTCTATTCAAAAGATATATCAGTAAAATTTCGAATTAAATGGTACTCCAATATTTAAATAATAATATATTTATAATATACTTTTTTGTTAATTTTATTAACAACATATTTATAGTTAACAATACATCTTTTAAACTACATTAATTTTTTCAAGAATATAAATGTAACCTTTCAAAAAATATACAAAAATATATTTAGAAGTCGGTAGAAAATTTTATTGGTTAAATTATAATTCCATTCAAAATTTATTGATCATAAATTTTTGAAATCAAATCATGCATAAAAATAAAATGTATTAATGTGACCATTCAAAATAATTTATATATATAATAAAAGTGAATAATATTAATACCTCCATTCAAAAGATATATTTGTAAAGTTTTGATTTAATTTTTTTCATATCTGTATATATTCTAATGTATATAATATTCCTACAATATGAAACAGTATCAAACCTATAATATTAAAAGAGAATTCAAATTTTATTGATCATAATATTTTATGGAATCAAATCATACATAAAAATTAAACATATTTATGTCATCATTCAAAATAATTTCCATATAAGTATAATAAAAATAAATGATAATAATGTCTCTATTTAAAAGATATATTAGTAAAGTTTCAAATTAAATGGTACTCGAATATTTGATTAAAAGTTTGTAATATTTGTTTCTAATATTGTATAAAAATATATTAATTAGTCGTACTTTAAAGTAGTGTGTTTGCTAGAGGCAATGTTACATTCAAAAGAACTTAGAATTTGGTGTAAAATAAATTCTATTAAAACATAGGCCAACATAATTTGCAATTTATGCCTAAACCATTGATATGACATACAAAATATGAAATCAATAATAAGATACATATAAATAATTTGAATAAAATCTTGTTAAAAACATTCTTCTATAGAAGATATTGGTAGTGAACTTCAGCAACACCCGCTACTCTTGAACCCTTCAAAACATATTACTTTAGAACTTCAGGTGAATAAGAGTCTCATCCCTTTGACTATCCTCATGTTCATCAAAATCCTGTTACTCTTCCAAAAACAGTTCCTCCAAACATTGCAATGAGACATTTGCATTTGCTAACTGTCAGAAAATATAATTAGTATATAATCAGTACTTGTTCATAAGGAATAGCCAGTGCAAACATGAACACTGTCATAAAGAAAAATCCCATCAATTGAATTGTAAATCTTCCTATCCTATCAATGAGAGCCACTGTAAACCAGTAACCTGGAACCGTACTGCAAAGAGTAATAAGTGTTTGAGCTCTTGCAATTTTGTATACCTCTTCAAGTGCATTCATGGTCTGTGCAGGAGGTATCCAACCAACTGCATGGTCTGTGCAGGAGGTATCCAACCAACTGCACTGAAGATATCCTTCTGAAATAGATTTTGGCTATAAAACGCTATATCAAGCAAAAACCAAGTGGTTCTTGTACCAAGAAGATGTCATCCGTGGCGACTTAGAAACTCCTGTGAGAATAAGCCATATTTCTTCTTCACTTCTATCTCTGGTTCAGCTTGAATCTCAACCTGTAGAACTTTAGACATATCTGTTGCTGCCTGTGCCGTATTCTTAGCAACTAAAGTTGTGTAACGGGCAGTTTCTGGCATCTTCATCCTCCAATAGTAAGAAGCATCTTATGACCATTAGAACTGCAAATCAATAATACACCTCATAAACTATATGCAAGAAAAATAAGTTGTGGAACGGTTGATGAAAAAAAGAGTCAAAATCAGCAATAAAAAACATACTATCAATAGAGCCATTTTAATCAGATTCATCAAATACATGAATTAGTCTTTACATAGCCACATAGCACCACACTTGATAAATTTGAACATTCTGTATCAGAAATGTAGGTGAGGGGGTAAAGAAATATTAAACTCCACAACACTAAGAATAGAGGGAAACAATAAGCAAAAATAGATGTGCAATGTCTCGATGACTGTCAAAAAGAGGCTGGCTACCTATGAGAAGAGCATAAAACTTTGGCAAATGCAACAAATTTTCAATTAACACAATCAGAACCAACAGGTATCTGCAAACATACATAGTACTTAATAGAAATGCAATTTTGAGAGTTTGATAACAGAGTTTAAAAAAATCAATCTTTAGGGATTTCAAAATCACCGTCATTGATCTTCTGCTGCAAATCTTTTGGATCCTTCCCAACAACCATACACACAACAAAAACACATATTCCAAGAATCTCCTTTTGCCATCGATCCCAACTTCATAATCTTCGTTATCACGCACCAGCCGACTCAAGCAACAATGTTGTTCCATGCCTTTGAAAACAAAATCAACAACAAAACTCTAATTATATTCCGAATGTAACGGGAAAATATACCTTATAAATCCCTAATTTATGCATGTCATGAACAAAATTTATGTACCTGGGCGAGTTCAAAGAGTAGAATCGCAGTAAACGGCAGAGTGAAGGTTGATGGCTTATCGAATATGTATGATGTTAGGGTTAGGCTTGATGTAAGGTATGAGATTATAGGGAAATACATAGTGGGGAAGCATTGAAGGAAGAGAGAATAACGTTTGGTTTCCCACTGCAATTTCAAACTGGATTCAGAGAAAGAGAATGTTAAGGCATGGAGAAGACAAATGGGTTGCAAATGAAAAGCACGCTTCAGTTTCCCAAGATTCATTGGGTTATGGTTATGTTCCAATTAGGGTGAATAGGTAGGTATATTAATAATTAATAATAATAGATTAATTTGTTTAGTGTAAAAAAAATAAAATTAAAAAAATGGGGAAAAAGTGTGGGAGTGACACATCAGCTCCAAATGAATGTGGTGCAAGCATTTGACAAAGTTACTTCATTACCCTTAAAAAATAGACCAAATTAAAATTTTTCAGAAAGGGTGTTGTGGTAAAATTCAGGTACTTCATTTTTATAGATTTATAATAGATTAATTGAACCATTAATTTTATCAAACACTTCAATTAACTTATCAGTTATAAGTCATTAATCATCATCAGCTATAAGTTATCATTCTTCAGTTATTAATCATAAATTATAAATTATCACCTAAGTTATCATTCGATGATTGTTTTTACCAAAGAAAACCTTAATGTTCTATGAAAATAATTGCGGGATCAAATAAAAAAAGATGAGAGAGACATAACCTGTTCGACCAAACTAAGATATTCCACATTTCAGTAATATTAATATATTCCACGTTGATGTGCTGACAAATGATTGGTTATTTTGTCACTACATAAACTTTGCTCTGTTTGTTTTCTATTTTGCTATGTACACCCTTAAGAGACGTGTTTTACTTTCTCACCATTTTTTCTTGCTCCAGCCCTTCCTCAAAACAAAGGTGCATGATCCCTTCGTTCTTATATTTTGTTTTGTTTTCGTTTTTCTTTGTCAATTCCATGTTGTTTCTAGCCGTATAGATTATATATATATATATATATATATATATATATATATATATATATATATATATATATATATATATATATATATATATATATATATATATATATATATATATATATATATATATATATATATATATATATATATATATATATATATATATATATATATATATATATATATATATATATATATATAGATACACACACGTTGGATCATACTTGTTTGCAATATTAGATGGTAAATTTGAACTGCTTCTGTTTGTGTAAGCTGAAATTGAGTTAAGTATTGATCTATGTAGCACTCAACACATTAGATATTGATCTAAGATGGATATGATAACTAATGTGAGTGAGTATGAAGCAATTGCAAAACAAAAATTGCCAAAGATGGTTTATGATTACTTTGCATCAGGGGCAGAAGATGAATGGACATTGAAAGAGAACCGAAATGCATTCTCAAGGATTCTGTAAACTACTTACTTTCCTAAAACCTTTAGGTTTAACCTTATGTGTTCCTTTGAAGCCCTTGTTTCAGCATCTATGTTTACTGAAAACAGGTTCCGACCGCGAATTCTTAGGGATGTAAGCAAGATAGACTTGACAACGAATGTATTAGGGTTTTATATATCAATGCCTATCATGATTGCTCCCACAGCTATGCAAAAGATGGCTCACCCTGAAGGTATATAATGCCATTAGACATTGGTCTGTGTTGCATTAAGCGTATTATTTACATTGTATCATGTATTTTCTTGTTGTTATATATAATTTAATGACAGTATTTTTGTGTAGGAGAAAATGCTACTGCTAGGGCAGCATCAGCTGCTGGCACTATCATGGTGTGAATCTCTCTACAATCCTTCGTGCACCAGTTATGCGTAATTAGTTTCTTGCTGATTGTTTCATTGATTTTTTTGTTATAGGCACTATCCTCAAGGGCTACTTGCAGTGTTGAGGAGGTTGCTTCGACTGGACCCGGCATTCGCTTTTTCCAACTCTACGTGAGTATATTGCCGTCATTTCTTACTTCGTGACTCTTTTTACCTGTGGTGTATATGTTATAGGATGACAATTAAATCCATTAAAATAAAATCCATCCAATTCATTCACTAAAAAATCTATTCAATCCATCCACTAAATGAAAAATAAGTTAATAGATTGATCCAATCCAACCATTTATACATATGGATTGATCCAATCCATCCACCACATTTTAATGATCCAATGGTTATTTTTTAGATCAAATAAATCTATATTTTTTTTAATTAAAAAATAGAAATTAGAAAAAAGAAAAATCAAAAAAAAAATTCCGTAATAATATAACTGAATATTTTTTATAAAAAAAAAACAAACTGAAATAATTTTTTTTAAAAACTTAAATATTATTTTTTTTAAAAAAACATATTTTTTAAAAAAATGAAACTTTTTTTTAAAAAAACTGAAAAAAAATTGGATTTTTTTTTAAAAAAAGTTTGTTTTTGAAAAACTGAAAAAAAATAAAAACTGGAAATTTAAAAAAAAAAATTAAAAACTGAAAAAAGAATATTTACGAAAAAAATTTGGAATATTTTTTTGGAAATCCGAAAAAAAAAATTCAAAAAAAGTTTTTTTTTTTTAAACTGAAAGAAAAAAATAATATTTTTCCAAAAAAAAACTGGAAGTTTTTATAAAAAGAATTTTTTCCCAAAAAAACTGGAATTTAAAAAATAAAAAGTTTTTGTTAGAAAAAAGTTTTTTCCGAAAAAAGAATGGAATTTAAAAAAAAAAATGTTTTTTTTGAAAAACTGAAAAAAAAATATTTTTTTAAAAAAAATTGGAAATTTAAAAAATTATATTTTTCGAAAAAGATAGAAAAAAAAATGTGTTTTCGGAAAATTGAAGAAAAAAAAATTCAAAAAAAACTTTTACATTTTTGAAAAAAAAGTTTTAAATTTTGTTTATAAAAAATGTTTTTTTTAGTAACTGAAAATAAAATATTTTTCAAAAAAGAATTGGAATTTTTTTTTAAAAAAAATGTTTTTATTTGAAAAACTGAAAAAAGAAAATATTATTTTGAAAAAAACTGAATTTTTTTTTTTATAAAAACTGGAAAAAAAAATTCGTAAAAAACATTAAATTTTTTTGTTTTAAAAAAAATATTTGATTTGTTTTTTTTTAAAACAATCCAATCCATTAATCCATTAATCGATGGATCAAAACAATCCATTAATCCATCCAATCCATTGAAATGTTGCTAATGGATGGATTGGATGGATTTTATTTTTAAATGGATGGATTGGATTGGATATATTTAAGGAAGTTTTAATGGATTGTAATGGATTAATGGATTGTTTTGATCCATCAATTAACAATCCAATCCATCCATTTTGTCACCCTTAATCTGTTACATGCCTTTCTTGCTGCAATTACTTAAATAATGATCTCAATTATCTTGTTCTATAACTTAATTTGCTGTTATTATATTTTATTGTCTTAGGTACTTAAAGACAGAAATGTGGTTACTCAGCTTGTGAGAAGAGCTGAATCTGCCGGTTTCAAGGCAATTGCGCTTACCGTGGACACTCCAATTCTTGGTCGTAGGGAAGCTGATATTAAAAACAGGTTGAAATCATTTGGACAATCTTACTACAAAATTTAACATGGCTCAACATAGTTGAATTGATAAATCTTATGTTATAAGATGTAAATGCCAATGGCTTGTTCTTGTACAGATTTACAATGCCACCACATCTTGAATTGAAAAACTACGGAGGATTGAAACTTGGAAAGCTGGATAAGGTTTGTTTATGATTAGTATGAATTCATAAATTAAATTACTTTCTCCATTCCTGATCACCGTACTTTTTCCATTTTCGGTTTGTAATCAACCACCATGAAGACTAATGATTCTGATCTCGCATTTTATGTTGCTGCCCAAAATGACCCGTCACTCAGCTGGAAGGTAACTTATATCTTTCACATATGTATGTTAGATTTCCTTGCCTGCGGCAATACGGTACATGGAAGTAATTAGTACTATGGTAAGCCTTCTTGCAGGATGTGAAATGGCTTCAAACAATCACCTCATTGCCAATTTTAGTGAAGGGTGTACTTACTGCTGAAGATAGTAAGCTTCTTACTTAATAACAGATGTATTATGATGTTATGCTTCCTTTTCCATTTCATCTTAGTTCTTAACAATCTTGAATTTAATTCCATAATTCTATTTATATTAATGCAGCAAAGTTATCTATACAAGCTGGAGTTTCTGGAATCATTGTTTCCAATCACGGTGCTCGCCAACTTGACTATGTGCCTGCAACTATTACGGCTTTAGAAGAGGTACAAGTTTGTTTCCTTTTCACTTATTGGTCCTAGTTTCCCAACTTTGTTAACATATTGCAAATATTGTTGTTAAATAGCTATATGAGGAAAAGAAATTTATTTTATCATCAATTTATACTTTCAACTCTTGCATGGATTTTATTAAGGTTTTTGTTGCTTGCTTTGATTAGGTTGTGAAAGCAGCAGGCGGAAAAATTCCGGTTTTTCTGGATGGCGGAATCCGTAGAGGGACAGATGTTTTTAAAGCATTGGCTCTTGGAGCATCTGGTGTATTTGTAAGTATATGATTCTTTTACAACCATGATAGCAAAATTAAACTTCAGTTAGACATATAAAATGATAAAAGTGGACAGGTCCGTCTCAAATTTTTGGGGGCCCCGTATAGGTTAACTGTAGCTTAACCATAGCAAAATAAATAGAAGCCCTAGCTATCCCTACATACATACATTGCTTGTGTTTATAAATTTACCTTTGATCTTGTCATATACCAGATTGGAAGACCTGTGGTGTACTCATTGGCTGCTGATGGTGAAGCTGGTGTAAGGAAAGTACTTGAGATTCTTCGTGATGAGCTTGAACTAACTATGGCATTATGTGGCTGTCGCTCACTCAAGGAGATAACTCGTGATCATGTTGTCACAGAGGTGGACCGTCCAAGAATTGATCCTAGGTTATAAACTGACAGAACTCCATGCTGAAGTTTCTGAGTAACCTTTGTTCTTATCTCATGTTTCAATAGAAAACTTAGTTTTGTACTATATAAAAGGTACATGGTTGAGTGCCTGGCAATACCAACATTCACTCATCACTTGCTCTACGCAAATATAGTTGATCTAGTGAATGAAAGGTACATGGCTTATCCCTGGTGTCATCAGAGAGAGATGCTAACCTTAGCAGATTAATAATGTTGTGTTACATATGGCTCCAATCCCAGATCAATTGGTTTGTGGAGAAACTCTTATGATGGTTACTTGTCCGCCAAGAAAACTTTCCTGCTCTTAAAATCAGCTGCTCATTTGTTGCCTTTACTCATTATCTGTGGTATTCCTGCTTAAAACTCCCCTGCAAGCTTACTCAAGAGCTGCAATAATTCCTGCAAGATTATGGATGTATTTCTAGCAGAAATATGTATTTCTAGCAGAAATCAATCTCTCCGGTTTTATGGAAGACTCCTAACACTCTGTGGATAAAAATCTTTGCATCTCTTACCGTTGATATCTAATTGAACGGCCATCAACACAAGGTGTTGAACCCCACGGGCAGTTTTAACTGTCCATAGTACTATATCAAGACCAGCTCGCGTCATTTTAGGGGTTCAATTCATTCCTACTCTCGTATTATTTTTCACTCCGTAACTAACTTGGGTGTTAAAGTGCTGACCTTGAAGGCTACCCCCACCCTGCCGTACCAAAAGCTCGCTTCACTTCTCGAACACCTCATTTATTTCAGAAAACAAAGACTGGATTATACATTATTGAATGCCCAGGTTGGATTTGAACCCATGACCTTTGGTTATGTTGGACGAGATCCCCGTCATCTCATCAAAGTGCTCTTAGTTTTTTTTTTTCAAATAGGCTATTTTCAAACTCCCTCCAAAGAAAATTTATACTACCCTTAAATGTACTCAATTTAATGGTCAAAACATAAGCTTTTGTTTTGTAGATCAGGCACGCCATGTTTCAACTGTCTAAAAAATCCTAGCACTGCAATCTACATGCAATGAGTAAACATGCAGTTACTATATGCAACTCATGGCATATAACAAATTTATATTACATTTTTTCAGAAAAAATGTAATATAAATTTGTTACCATCTAAACTCATATCTGTCAAAATACACTTAAACTCAAATTGTCAAAATATATTACTCAAAGTTTTAGAAAATCTCATTTTTATAAAATGAAATAATTACAAGATTATAATAGTTTGTCAGTTTCTCAATGAGTGCCCTCCTCATGCTCCAACACTACAGAGTCTCACAACTTAGGAGCAATTCTTGGGCTGTCGCGCTCTGTCACAACATGGTCACGAGTTATGTCCTTAAGTGAAGGGCAGCCACAAAGTGCCATGGTTATTTCAAGTTCATCATGAAGCATCTTAAGAACTTTTCTTACACCAGCTTCACCCTCAGCAGCCAACGAGAACACCACAGGTCTTCCGATCTGATATATTATAGAAACATATTATAGCATCTCCGTTTAATAAAACACTAGAAAACCACATTACTAATTAGTTTTTGAGTTTTGATGATGTTAATCAAATTTGGATACACTAGTAAACCACATTACTAATTAGTTTTTGAGTTTTGATGATGTTAATCAAATTTGGATATAGATTCTTGGCGGTAACTGTGTGATACAGTTACTACCTTCTACAGTCCGATCTAAATCAATGATTGAGATCGTTTAAAGTATTCTAGAAAATGAATACTCTATAATATAGAAACATTGTGATGTTATTACTGCAAGGAATTTATACTTACAAATACACCAGAGGCTCCAAGAGCCAGTGCTTTAAAAACATCTGTCCCTCGGCGGACTCCACCATCCATAAAAATAGGAACTCTTCCTTCGGAAGCTTGAACAACCTATGCAAGATAATAAAAGAACGCAATGATTATTAGTAAGGAAACAAGGCACTGAAGAAGAAACTTTGGAATAATTCAAGATCTAGCAGCTTGAAACTTTAATGCATCATACCACACTAGTCAAAATTAAACTAAGAGTGATAGATAGCTAGAGTCTTAAATCAGACCTCTTCTAAAGCCATAATAGTTGCAGGGACGTAGTCAAGTTGGCGAGCACCATGATTGGAAACAATGATTCCGGAAGCTCCAGCTTGTATGGCTAACCTAGCTACATTATTAGCATAGGACTATGGAATTAATTTCAAAGATCAATTGGATAAGGAAGCCTTGAATAAAAATATTGGATTTAATTGGTTCACACTTTCCGTTAAAGAGTTTTTATGCTCTCATTAAGTTATAACCGTCGGATAATTAGATGTATCGCTTTGATAAGCTTACCATCTTCAGCAGTAAGCACTCCCTTCACTAAAATGGGCAATGGAGTAATTGTTTGAAGCCATTTTACATCCTGTTACAAGGTTTGCAATAGTAGTTATTGTGACTTACATATTCAATGTCACATATTACGAAATTATATATATATAAAAGATCAGATATAACCTTCCAGGTGAGTGATTGGTCATATAGGCCATTAACAACAGAGATGTGACCACCATTGTCTTTAGTCTGCAAGGTTATATCCAATTTCTCAAACAGTTATAGCAAAAGTAACAACATTAAGATAATAATAACAGAAGAAGAAAATTAATCTAATTTAAAATCTCTGTATTGATCACACCACCTTATACAACTTTTCAAGATCCCCGTCTTCAAAGTTCTTCAATCTTAGGTGCGATGGTTGCTTAAATCTGTAAATATCTCCCATTAAACAAACCAGGAATATATAATTTTTTTTAAATATCCAATACAAACTTCTAAGCATTTTAATTCTATAGTGTTTATCTTAATCGGATAGCCAACTCCGCGTGATCCATGCACGAGTATATTACTACTATTTTTTTAATATAAGACTTCAATTAAATGAGGTTTTACAATGACTGTCAACCTATTTTTTATGTTGGCCTCTTTACGACCAAGGACTGGAGAGTCTGCAGTAAGGACAATTGCCTTGAAACCAGCATTTTCAGCTCTTTTCACAAGCTGAGTAACCATATTTCGTTCTTTAAGCAGCTGAGAAGAAAATAACATAAAAAAAATTGGATTATAATTCATACATCAAAAGTGGATTCCTGGTTTAAACTAAGTTGCTTGGAAATGTTTTGTGTTTTGAGGAGGAGACAAGTGACAGACATATGTCATGGAAAATAAAACAATGAAGAGAATATACCCACATAGAGTTGGAGGAAACGAATGCCAGGTCCTGTTGAAACAATCTCCTCCATGCTGGAAGTAGCCCACGACGATAGTGTCTGTAACAAAATATATATATAAAAATCACGTGTATTTCCTTCCAAATTTGGACCGACATAAATACTAGAGTAGAGAATTAATAAATATGGTGGAAATCAAACCATGATGGTTCCAGCTGCTGATGCTGCTCTAGCAGTAGCATATTCTCCTACACAAAAAATGCATGATTTGTTTTAATTTACATGTATTTCTATATTGTAGGAAAACAATAAACTTCAATGTCAAACACATGAAGAATCAAGAGCCTCTGCATTAACAAAAATTACATAGCAACGAGTAGCTTAATATAACAGAAAAATGAGTACCTTCAGGGTGAGCCATCTTTTGCGCGGCTGTAGGAGCAATCATGATAGGCATTCGTATTTTGAAGCCTAATACAGTTGTTGTCAAGTCTATCTTGCTTACATCCATAAGAATACGTGGCCTGAACCTGTTTTTGGTAAACATAGATATTGAAATAAGGGATTCAACATAATACCCAAGACTAAAGAGAAGATGAAAATCAAATAAAAAGAAGTTTGTAGGTTACAGAATCCTTGAGAATGCATTCCGGTTCTCTTTCAAAGTCCACTGATCCTCTGCCCCTAATGCAAAGTAGTCATAAATCATCTTTGGCAACAATTCCTTTGCAATTGCTTCATACTCGCTCACATTTGTTATCAAATCCATCTTCTTTATTATGTTATGTCCACAAGATGTTCTAAAAGTGAAATTAAAATGCATAATTACTCAATAACATCAATCTAAACCGAATCAATTCCAAATCCAAAAACATTAAGCAACATCTAAGAATACAGACTAGAGTACAACTAGATCATACACTTGTGAAGGAAGATGAGAAAACTAATGAAGTTTGTCAGAGAAAAATTTGCGAATGAAAGGAGGAAAAGCAAGTAAATAACATACAACAGAAAATTACATGGAACAAAACCTGGTGAAGTAAGGAACAAGATGGAGGTGATTAGGAGAATGAAGAAAATAAGAAGTGAATGAAATGTGAGTATAGAAGAATAAAGAGTAAGAGTACATAGAATATGAACCACATGTTTCCACTTATATTATCAACAACAGTAACATTCAAGTAAAACAACTATGTTAGGTGACGATGCTACTGTGTTAAGAAGCCTGAACCTGATTAAGAGATCAACAAAACTGGCTTGTCTCCTCCAACTCCACTCTCTCTTCCTCAAATCTTGCCTCCATCATCACCCCAACATCATCTCCCATTTCATCTTATCAGCCTCCTCCATTTCCCTCTCTTACGCCACTTCCTTCTTCCACTCCTCACCCATCCTCCCTCCACTTTTCGCTTGGAACACCCTCATCCGAGCCTTCTCCAACACCCAAACCCCACTCCAATCCCTCCACCTCTTTCGCCACCTTCAAACCTCCCCTCTTTCCCCTAACAATTTCACCTACCCTTTTCTTCTCAACGCCTGTGCTCGCTTTTCGTCTGTTTATCCTGGTGGGGTTGTTCATTCTTTGACCTTTAAGACTGGGTTTTGCTCTGATCGGTATGTTGGTAATTCCCTTTTGAGATTTTACTCTGATTGCGGTGAAATTGTGTCTGCGCGGAAGGTGTTTGATGAAATGTCTGATAGAGATGTTGTTTCCTGGAGCTCCATGATTGCTGGATATGTTTGTTCTAATACCCCTTTAGAGGCTTTGAATGTGTTTCAAGAGATGAGGATGGCGAATGAAAAGCCGAATTATGTTACTTTGATTAGTTTGCTTTCTGCTTGTACTAGAATGATCAATATATGTGCTGGTGAGTCTGTTCATTCGTATATTATAAGGAATCACATTGAAATGGGGGTTGAGTTGGGAACTGCATTGTTTGAGATGTATTCGAAATGCGGGCGGATTGAGAAAGCGCGTCTGGTTTTTGATTTAATGTCTCAAAAGAATTTGCAGTCATGTACTATTATGATTTCTGCTCTTGCAAATCATGGTCGTGAAAAGGATGCTATTTTGCTATTTAACCAGATGGAGAATATGGGATTGCGACCTGATGGTTTATCTTTTTCGGTGGTTTTGTCTGCCTGCAGCCACATGGGACTTGTTTATGAGGGGAAAATGTATTTTGATAGGATGGTTGAATTGTATGAGATAAAACCAACTATTGTGCATTATGGATGCATGGTTGACTTGTTAGGAAGAGCTGGCTTGATTCAAGAAGCTTATGATTTTATCAAGAACATGCCTGTGGAGCCTAATGGTGTGATATTGAGGAGTTTTCTTGGTGCTTGTCGAAATCATGGGTTGGTTCCTAATTTGGATGGTGATCTAATGTCTAAACTGGAGTCTGAATTGGGGGCAAACTATGTACTAACTGCAAATCTTTTTTCGGAACGTTCTTCCTGGAAGGATGCCAATGAGTTGAGGTTAGCCATGAAGCGGAAAGGGTTGAAGAAAGTTCCTGGTTGTAGTTGGTTGGCGGTGCAAAATTGATATCAAAAGTGTTTTTGTGAAGAAGCTATGGCTTATGAATCATTTTGCTATATTCTTCTTCTATTCATTGAGTTATTGATTGCAAGTGGATGCACACACAACCACTGACTGTTAGCTGTTAGGATAGAGGTTAGGACTGACTAAATTGTACATGTAGCTGGTTATAAAAAGCATCTGTACTTTCCTGTTGCAAATCCCCATATGTGCCTACTTTAGATTGAACTTATCACCAGTGGTGAAGTTCTTTGAAAGACCATTAAAAGTTTCTTGCATTGCAAGCATACATTATGTTAGTGATGTCAACTTGCCAAGCGCTTGCTTTTGTTATTACTAGGATTAACTAATAAGCCGTTTTCATTATGTTAGCACACCCAAATATTGAAGGTCTTTTTGTGTATGATTACCAATTTACCACCCAGTCCCAATTGGTTTTAATTAATAGAAAGTGGTTTGGAATGTTGGTTTTTGAGTGTGTTGAGGGTGAACATTCTTCTTGTGAACGAACGATTGTGGCCATGACACACCCTGGAACCCATTTACTTTCCGTGTTATGTGTCTTTTGTGTTGTGATGAAGGATTGACACTAGCACGTAATAAAAAAATATCTATTTAAACTCGTTTGAATCAGGTATAAGCTATCAAAAACGTAAAAAAATTCTATTTCATCACTTAAAAATCAACTTCTATTAATACATAAATTCAATAAAGTATATAAAAAAATTACAATTAGTGTCTTGAAGTTGTTTATTGTTGTTTGATGATGTTTGAAGTTGGATGTTTCAAGTTGATTGATGATGTTTGATGTTGGTTGAATGTGGTTTGACATAATTTGAGAAAATTGTGTTCGAGAGAGTATGAGTAAGTGGGGAAGGTGAAGGACTTCTAGCGCGTATTTGAACGAAAAAGTGTCTTGAGATGCATCTTTATAAGTTTTATAAAGATGTATCTCCTAAAATAAATGCAGGAATAATTAGGGTCTCGTCTAAATTTACAATGACTTTTGGTGTGTCCAGAGATGCATCTACGTAAGGTATGCATAGATGTATCTCCAGGAAATTCAAACCATAAATTTAGAAGTGTGTCAAATTATGGTGCATCCTAAAACCTGAAAACATAAATGTATTTTTACGCAGTGTTCTAATAATGTATAGGATGCATTAATAAATTTTCAATTTTATTTATAATCACATACATTCACGTTGCCCATATACATAATAATATACATAAACTATTCGTTAATTATATTTCCCTATAAATTATATATCAAAATACAATAGAAGTCAAAACCTTAAGCTTATACATCCTCTTATTTTTTTCTTCTAAACTTTTCTATGAACTGATAAGTTATCTACATGAGATGAAGGAAATTGAGGGATCATGGCCATGTTTATGGATATATCTTTATTTTCATATTTCAAAAACTTACAAGAAAAGTACAGTATGTCATATTGTCATCATTACATAAACTCTTACTACCATTGGCCTTACTATATGCATAAAGCATAAAAAGAATCTAGGACCACATTGGTTTAGTAACACACGTATATGAAAATGAGAGATAGATATGATTTACCCCATCACCCAAGATTCCACCCACCCTCAAAAAAGTAAAAAGAAACACATTATTGCATTGTATTTGTTGATGTCATAAAACAATTATTCACAAATTTATGCAATACTGTAAAAAAAAATTGACAGCTACTACCTATCTTGTATCCAACCAAGTTTTCTTCATAATAAGTTCACTCTCTCTATGCTTTATTTTCTGAGCCAATTCTCAATCACTCATAACTCTTCCCAATTCCATGGCTTATTCAGTAACAAAAGGCTCATCCTCTTCTGGTTTCAGCTTCACAGAACACTGGCTTTTGATGATAGCCATTACCCTCATTTGTGGAATTCTTGGTTACTTAATCTATGATGCAATAATGGCTACTGCTTCAGAGTTGCTGCAACGTTTGCTGGTAATTTCTCCACTGCTTTTAATCATCATTGTTCATTGGCTCTCTACTGGTAGCCAGTTAAACTTTCCCATGCCAGGATCTGAACCAAGTGCTATCCATAGAGCCGGTGGTTCTCCTTGGGGTGTTGCCTTTGTGCTTCTGTTGCTTTTCTTTCTTATTTCCTACCAACCTTCCTTGCATGACCTTATTTCTTAGCATATCTGCTACTATTATTGTCGTAGTTTTGGCAGACTCAAGATGTGTTACCGTGATTTTGAAAGAATCTCAAATGTATGACGGTTTCACTTTGATTTTGCCAAAGTCTGTGTGAATCTATACATGAGGAAATGCAGTGCATGTATGAGATGTAGAGGTTCTACTTTTTGAGATCATAATTAGCTGATTGTAGTATGAACTTGCAATGTCTCTAATTTTCTAAGGAAATTAAATAGAAATTGTATTGTGAATCTCACAAATGAAATGCAGTCATCAGTTGGAAAATATTGAAAATACTATAATGATCAGTAAGTTGATTCACTTTTATAGTCTTATTTGCTCAAGAGATTACAATTTTCAACACCTCAAAACTAAAAGAAAATACAGCTCCAAAAAAATTTAATCATCATTGCATATTTGTACATCTACAATTCATGACTCTCTCCAATGCTAAAAATGCCGGCTAAGTGGACCGTAAGAATAACGACACGGTCAAGCTAAATACTAGTGGCTAAATGGTCTATCAAGTAAACTTTGTAGTAGTAAACCTTCATCAATGTTGAGGTTTCGATTTCGAAGCAAATGTTTCAGCAACCAGCAGAGGGAATGCTATCGTTGCATCGCAGTGTACCTGATATAGTTTAATAAAAAGACTAAGTTTTAAGAGATATAATAAGGCAAAAGTTTAGAGTATTCTGATAAGAAAAAAAATGTGGCAAAATTGCATAGGATGTACCTTAACGGTTTTAGCGGATCCTCGTATTTTACCCCATGAAACAGCCTCATCTGGCCGAGCTCCAGAATCACTTCCGTCGAATTCTTGTGCGGTGTTAATAAAAACCGCATAGTCTGCACCATTGCGCATCATATTGGCATTGCAAATGTGATGTTTTGGAAGACCGCCTCCTAAAATAATCATGCCTGTCTTTCTAGGATTTGCATGAACAGCTTCACCATTCATGGCCCTTATATCTGTTGCATTGCCAATTATTTTAGCTATGATTCCTATTGTTTCAAAAATCATCGATGCAGTAAAGAGTAAAAAGGAAAAAGTAAAAACCTTGTACTATGTCCACAATCAGACCAGGGTTGTGGAAGGAATGGAAGTACAACATGTCACCCAATGAGCCATCGGTTAATCCTGGACAATATACTGGAATATTGTTCTGTAAAACACCAAAGAAATATCAATCATAAAATTGACAAAAATAACCATGTTGCATAATATATGTAACAAAATGCAGGATATAAACAAAAGATATGTACGGATTGTAGACAATAACAAGTTTTACTGAAAATCGAAGCTTGATTTCGTTCTTGCCTTGTATGCCCAGTAAAGGTATGAGCTTTCATTATTAATTTCTTTTCCCAATCGAGCTATTAACTTGGATGGTGTCCACAGCACATTCTGCCAAAAAAAAAAAGAGTTTTTCACAAGTTTTAAAGTTTTATGACAGAACAATTTTTTCACAATTTTTTTAAACAGGTACAATTTTAAAGAAGGTCTAATCCCTCAAACCGGGTTAACTGCCGGTTTTATTTATGTAACGCAAGAAAAAGTACAAAATAAAATACCTCATTATTTTGTTCCTTCAACATTTCATCAAAAATAGGAATAATCCAGTCCTCGAATTTGCAATAATTGTCATTAGGGACCAATAAATTACCGATTCGATTCAGTCCTTTAGAACGAAGATAAGCTCCAGGCAAAGAGAAATCTCCTTTATACGTTGGTGCAAGGCACTTTATAAGATCTTCTTCAATACCACCAGTAGTAGTAACAACTACATGAACCTGTAGAAGGAATGCAAAAAAAAAAATTAATACCATGACTACCATGTCACTCTCAATTGAACAACTATAAGCTATACCATATAATGCATAACTCACCATGTGATGCTGACAAAGGTATCTGACAACATCTCTAACACCAGAAGAGATAAGATTAGAAGTGAAACCCAAAAACACTTTACAATCAACAGATTTCCGGTACTCCAAATCCTTCTCTTCCTCACTACAATCCTCAGCAATAGTTTCATCAACCAGCCTCCAATCTAGCTTCAACCCCATGTTCCAAAAAAACATAAAGACAAGAACTTTATAAGCAAAAAGTGAAAAGAAAAAAAATAGGAAAAACAAAGAGATGGGGTAGTTTAGAAAAGAACCATTTGATTAACGACTTGAATTGCATCACCGAGATTGGAAGCTTGAAATCCAGTAGTGAGCATGGATTTGAGAAGGTTTTGATAATCAACGCCGCGGTTGAAATCGTAACCCTCGATTTGGAGACACTTTCCATGGAGATTTTCTGATTCTTTGAAGACGGTTGAATGAACTGAAGCTATAACAGTGTCTTCTTCTTGCTTTGACTCACTCATTGTCGTTTGAAATATCAAAACTGGAACACGAGTTACACAACAACAGCGGAGTCGAAACGCCTTTGTTGGTTCTTGTACGGTCCTACTACTTTCCTAGGTTTTATTTATGTTTTTCTTTTAGGTTTTTTAATGTAGTTTTTTTCCCCTAAATCATAGGTAAAACAATTTAAATCTACTCTTTTTAGGTTTGTTTGTTGAAAAATACTTGTAAACAAACAATCTTAATTTTTTATTAATTAAAAAAATTAAATTTTTTTCTCTTTTTCATTATTAGTTGTTTTAAAAAAATATAAATATAGGTGTGTTTTTAAGCAAATATTTCTCTCTTTTTTTTGTGTGATAAGATGAAAAATATAGTAAAAATATATAATAGACATAATAAAGAGTTATCCTTTTACTCTATTTATTTGATGGCATACAAAATAATTATGAAATACATTTATCTAAATAAAAAGTTATCTTGATAACTTAAAATAAAAAACACTGTTTTTTTCTAGTAGTATATTGTGAATTTCTCCGTTTTCATAGAGTTTGTTTTTTAGGTAATCATTGAGTCTCCTCTCAAAAATATCATTGTGCATTCTTTAGAATTTAGTGTTTTTATGCCAAATCGTATTTTATATGTATAAGTCAAAACCTTACGCCTAAAGTTGATGCACATTGGTTTAAGTCAATAAATCAAAAATTTAATTCAAGAAATCCATGAATGCAAAATTTTAATCAACTTAATTCTCGATTCAAATTTACACTTCCATTTTCTTAAAAAATGCAATTCATGAAGTTTAAATCGGATCAGAACTAGGTTTATTCGAATCACGACATAAGTGTAAAATTTAGAATTTGCCTTTGTAAAAGCGTTTTGAATCACAAGCTTCACTGATTTAAACTAGAAGTAAGATCAATGATCTTAATCACATAAACAGCTGACTCGAATCATGGTTGAAACTCATTTTTTAGATTTTGGTTCTGGTTGTTTGATTTGAATCAAGGATTTTCCTGACTCGAATCAAATATGTAAAATTTGAGTTTTTAAATTATTGATTCAAATCATTTCCACATTAGACTTAATCATAATTCCTGCTTTTAACTCAAACCCTAAGGGTTATTTTACTCGTGTTTATTGCATAATCTCAACACATATATATATATTAAATTTTCTCTCTCTAACTTAGAACCTCATAACTTTGAACGATTTTCAAAAACATTAAGTTTTTAGAGAACAATTTTCTCAATTGTAGTTTGCATCTGAAATCATTTGCAACCTTTATAAAAATTACCATGTATGCGTTGTTTCTCAACTCTAATGAAGTGCGAGATCTATTATAGAGAATGTTCATTAGTTGTCAAAGTTTGTGAAGTTTTGAGCTGGAAATCAAGAATCAAAGGGTGTGTTGTAGCTCGAATTGACAATATAGTAAAGACAAAAAGAAATTGTTTCTTCTCCATTAATGACTTCGATAGAATTGTTTCTTTTGACTTTGAAAATTCTTTGGATTTCACTACCATTTGGACTTCATCCAAAGTAATAGTATCTTCTTTACCATAAAGAACGACATCCTTAAAGTGTTCAAAGGATCTAGGTAATGAACTCGACAAGAGAAAAGCCTTGTCATCGTCTTCAATATTCTTAAGATCATCAATAATCTTGTGAAATTTTTTAAGCTGCTCAACTATGGATTTGTTCTCCACCATTTAGAATGAATAAAATTATCATTTCATATACAACTTGTGAGCCAAAGACTTTGTGATATATAATCATATAAGTTTTTCCCACATAGTAACTGTAGTTTGCTCTCTAGCAACTTCTCTTATAACTTTATCCCCGATGCACAAGATAATGGCACTCCTTGACTTATCCATCATCTCGGTCTTCTGTACTTTTGTAAGCCATATATGCATCAATGTTTTACTTTTCAGAGCATCAATACACTTCTCTTAAATTAAAATTACTTGCATTTTAATTTTTCATAACCCGAAGTCGTTGATACTGAAAAGTTTCTCGATATCACTTCTACTAACCATGGTGCTCAGTTGTAAACAATCTTCTTTGCTTTACGCTCACTGCATCACTTATTGTGAATCACGACAAGATTCAATATCAATTTTATGAGGCAAAGAATAGTAGCAACCAAAATAAATGGCCTACAACAATAATAATCAATACACATATAATATAACAAAATAAGGCGAAAAAAAGACAAAGTTTTGTTTAACCAGTTCGATCAAACGATCTACTTTGGGGAGAGAGCAACTCTCCAATTTACTATACTCGGAAATTTTTTACAAGACATTACATATGAGTTATAAGAAAATATCTTTCACTTTCAAGTTCCCAAGAACAATACTAAAAGCGCCCAAGAACAACCTTATTTTTTACTCAAGTGTTTCTCAACCTCTTATGAATAACAATGTGTAAACAAGTGTTTATCAATCACCTTGAATAACTCCAAAGGTTTTCCAGAACCCTTGCGTTTTTAAGGTTTCCCTTGAGAATAGCCAAAACCCAATGTTATACCTTTAAACCTTGCTCTCCCTTATTGTAAGCTCTAAGATTGTCACCCCTACAAGCATATGAGAGATACATATTTATAATGGAAGATAATAAAAAATTAAACCTGAAATCACAATCCAATCACACATGGATCCATGGACTAAACCGAAAGAGCATGGTCATGCAAAACGAGAAATATTCAAAAAAGTCCAAAAAACCTGATATCGGTGTCACTATTCATCATTCGTACGATTTGCTAATTACCGTCTATACGTTTCATTATTCATTGTCCGTATGACCTACAGCTTTACTATTCATCGACCGTACGACCATACAATTTTACCTGATTTGTGTTTTTTTGACTGACTTCTTAAAACTTCTGATTTTTGCGGTATATGTTATCTCCAAAATATGTTTTATTTCTCTTCATCAACAAAGGTTTTAAGGCACATTACAACAATTTTAATTTCAATGTTATCTAGTTCCTTGATTATATCAAATAAATGTTGTAAAAAATGTCAAATAATGGAAGACTACGAAATTCCAGGGGTTCGCCATTGGAGATTGGATTAGATGTAACACCCCTTTTCAGCCCCATAATAAATATGGTAAACATAAAATTAAAATAGAATGCACACGTACAAAGGGTGTCACATATATTTTTCACAACATTCAAAATACCAAATTGCATACTGGTCATGATCATAACACGTATTTAAATTCACATTTCCACATAATAATATGAAGCATGCATCTCACAGCGGAATAATTAATTCATCAACAAGATATAAATGATTGATATCTCATACTACCAATCATATCACAAGTACTAAGCACCACAACCAATCATCACATAATCTCATACATATTCAAATAAAAGAGAGTAATAACAAATATCTCTCAAACAAGTCATGACATGAATTCAAACATAAACATATATGTTGCATAGACCAGAGCAATGACTCGCTACCTAAGGAAAGTAGATAAAATAATCTAAGTTTCTCCACTAGTCTCGTGCGAAGCACCACTATCCTCGGAACCTGCACATTACCTACATAAAGGCAACATCACAACAAAAGGGTGAGAATTCATATCATTATCAAAATGTATATAAATTGGAAGCAATGTAGAAACAACATCTATTAAAGAATTCTCCACACTTCATGTGATATTCCATAAAACATGATTTCCAATCCAAATAGCAATACATATCATCGTACAAGCAATCCAAGTATAATATATTCACTTTTATCACATATAGCATAAATGTTACCAACGCAATCAATCAAATGATTCACATATCCAATTTCCACATATTCCAACATACAACACACATTCTTTAATGACACATGAGACATTAATGCAATGTAACTCATGCATGTGGTATCATCGTGAACATCAAGCTCACCCCGCTTCCGATTCAACAACTTAGAACCAAAGATACGCTTCCGATCCGGACAAGACCAAAGCCACCAATATGAACATATAGTCCACCGCTTCTTTTTTCATGTAGGATCAGGCACATTGTGAACCCAAAGTTTCACCGCTACTTTGTCCACTTAAGGATGGAGTTCCAACTCCCCATGAATGCATGTGCAAATAACCAACAACATATGCAATTAAGATTATTCACCAACCTTAATTATTCAAGCATATCACAATAATCCAACACCTTGAATTATCCACCTTTGCACAAACAAGCATACATCACTATCTTAATGCAATCATTTAGCATTTATCATCATCACATATCCACAAATAATATATAGCAAGCAAGCTAATTAATATCATTCCCCATAAATCACCAATTTACAACACATAACAAATAATACGCAAACTATCATTCCAATTCAACATCAATTCATAATACACTTAACACATATACATGACATTCCATACAACCAAACAATGATTAAATCATCTACTTCCAAAAAAAAAAAATTTTATTGAAAATAATATCTCGCTAGCTTTCTAACGCTTTGAACGGTGCTTAAAACGAAGTTACGATTCAAAAGATGTGAATATTTGAAGTTTTACAAAAGTTATGCTCCCAGAATATTTCGCTAAGCGAACTCTACGACCTGCAAAAAAATCTGATGTGAACAACTACTATCCTATTACAAAAATTTATCCCAAAATATGTTCTAGTTCCCATATTTCACCAAATAAATATATTCTAGTATGTATATATCATAGGAAACTTATTTGTATCATAAAAACTAGATTTAACCAACCTAATTTCCAAATCCCTAAATCAATTTGAGTGAAGCAAAACCTAGAAATTGAAATAAACATTCCTAAAGCATGTTACTAATCACCACCCAATAACATATAAATAAATAATAATGAAGATTTTTCCCCTTACCTTTTGAAGATTCTCTTCTTAGGATTTCTCCTCTTCTCTTCTCTTTTCCTCTTCTTTTTCTTCTTTCTCTTGTTTTCCACCAAATGACAATTCTAATATATATTTTATCACAACCCTTACTAACTAGTAACCTCCAATTGAGCTTATAAATTAACACCTACTTATTAGTTCTATTCATTATAATTAGGTCCAATACTAATTAACTCTATTTTTACTCATAAATCCAATTATCCAAATAACACATATGCAAATAATTCAAATATTCACAATTTCACACTATTTAGTTAATTACCATATAAATAATAATAAATAAATAAATAACTATTAAAATTTGGGATGTTATAACTTTCCCCCACTTAAAAGATTTTCGTCCTCGAAAATTACCTCAAACAAACAACTCAGGATACGAATCCTTCATCTGACTCTCAAGCTCCCAAGTCGCATTACCATTAACAGGACCTCCCCAAACCACTTTCACCAAAGAGATTTCCTTCCATCAAAGTTTCTTAACTACTCGATCCTCAATACGCATCGGTGATGTTTCAACTGTCAAATCATCTCTTACTTGCACATCATCTAACGGAACAACATGAGAAATATTTGCCATATACGGCTAAATTATGTTCTCGGTACACTAAAAAATTCATAACTCCTGGCTGGAAAATCGATACTGAGCGGGGCCGAAGTCTAAAATTTTGTATTGAAGTCCTCTTCAACTTCCATGGTCAAGTCGAGAGCTGGTTCTTCACCAACCAGTACCAGAATTTTATTCTTTAGAGTTGATTTTGAGACGAACCGAGCATTTTTCATCTGACGCGCGATGTTCAAAAAATTATATATCACTCGATTTTTATCGAAACTAGGTGGAACCAGTGTCAAAAGTTCACAAATTCTGTTGGCTTCGATTTGTTACGAACACCCTGAGTTTGAATTTTGATCAGAAGATCTTCGTTCGAGGTAATTTCCTCGAGTGGCGTAACAAATATTCTGCATGTGTCAGATGCCTGAAAAGTGTGCTGAAACTTCAAAAATTCATATCTCATCAACCGTTCATCTTCTGGAGTCAAAGTTTTAACTCACTATAGAAATTTCGCGTTTCAGACATTTTTCGTTTAGAGTCCCGACTTCAAATTCTGCACAGATTTTGATGTTTTGGGTTGTGTACGAAAATAATTTGGATAATCGCGATTTGGGCCTAATCTTGGATCCAAGGCACCACAAAGACCAATTTTATCACCTATAAATAAAATTTGCCTCTCACAAATTAGAGGAGGAATTTCATTTGTTAAATTCCACCTTTGAATCTCTCTTTTTCTCTCTCTTTCCTCTCTCAAAAAACCAAGAGCAAGAAAAAACTTTCTCCACAACTCAAGGCTTTCCTCCACCACAAACCACCTTGCCTCCACACCGGACCACTGTCAGACTTCCTCCCTCCGCCGGACCTTCGTTGGCCTACCACCGCGTTGCCGATCTCCTCCTTCCCGCCGCCGAAACACTGCGTGAAGCGCACTTCCTCCTCCGTCAAGGCCGCGATCACGGCGGTCCCTCCTCCGTCTCTCTTGCGTTTCCGGAAAGCTTCCGATCAGGAGCTCTTCCTCTTCTCAATTCTGGCCAATTATCTTCATCAATTCCTTCTTTCAATTCTTGATTCAAAGCTTCAAGGTTCAAGTAAGTAGCTTATTACATAATCACTTATTATAGTGATTTTTCAAAAGTATCTTATTCTTGAATTAATTTTAGGAATTAGTTGCAATTATTTAGTTGAATCCGATTCTTGATTTGTTGTATGGAAATTGATTGAATTGAACTTGATTTTTTGAACGTTATTGTGTCGGTGTGAAAGAATTTTGTACATAGAGCATACATACACTTGCATGTAGCTTTTTCTTTACATATAAGCTACTTGAATTGATCATTTGCATTATGAATTGTATGCTCATGCATTAGATTGCACTTATGTTGATTAATTAGGTTGAATTCATGTGAAATAAGACTTGATTTGTAAACATAATTGTGTCGAAATGTAGTGTTTGTGCATTTAAGCTTTTATGAAGCATTTTCATTGTACATAAGGCATTAATGTTTGCATTTAGGCTTGCATTTAGATCATAATTTGCATGTTCATGCATTGATCTACAAGCACATTAAATAATTGAATTAAATTCATGTGTTGAAGCTTGTTTTTAATAACTCAAAATGTGTCGAAATGTCACTTTTATGCACTTTTTCATGTGTTGATGACACATTCTTGATTGTTTGAAATTGAAGCATTATGGCATATTGAATTCTTGATTCTATTTGGTTTTGATCCATGCATTTCATTATGATTAGAGGTAGTGTAGGTTGGCTATGTCATTGCATACATTTTGTATGACATTCATTTGTATCTCATTCATAAAAAAAGAAACATAAACATGTGAATAAATGTGCATTTCCATGCATATTTTTGCATTCATTTTCATTCAAACAACTTTGATTCTTTGCATATCATTGCATATTAAATTGGTGTGATTTGTTTACCTCATGTATATGAATTAATCTCCAATTCATTTCTCGTTCCAAAACCAAAACAAATGTGAATTGGAAATTAATTCGATACATGAATTTCACTTTCCATAAGCCTTTTTAGGCACTTTTGTGAGTCAAACCTCATTTTTTTCTCAAAGGTCCAAGGTAACAATACTTGTTCCCAACGTTTTGGCATGTTTTAAAATTCTTTTTGATGGTTTCGGAACCGAATTTCAAGTGCAACCTTCCTAAAACGGTGTCACTGCCCCGTTCCTTTAAGGTCTGAAAAACGTCGCTTGCACTCGGAATTAATTAAAATCGCTCACGTTTTTGAATTTGTTGACGCTTTTGCAAGAAACCATGCGATTTTTAATCAATTCCAAGAAGTTGAATTTTTTGCTCCGATTTTGAATAAGTGCTTTCCCAAGCCAATTTTTGAGTTTTTATTTCACTTCTTATGTGCTTGTACTAGTGTATTAGCATGTGAATAATCGGTTTTGCGTTTGGTGCTTTCTTTAAAGCACTTGCTTTTTTATTTCTGACACTTTATTTCATGTACGAGGTACATTGAACATTATACTTGAGATTTGGATATGTAGGATCCATATCTTGTTCTTGAACACATGTGTGTGCATTCGTTTATCTGCTTTTTTGGTTTTTAATTTTATTGCAGGTTTATCGGATCGATTTGGATGTGTAGAATCCATATTTCATCCTCTCGCACACATGTGTGTGCACTCTTGTCTGCATTGTCTGGATAGTTTCTTGCATGTTTATTGGATCTATGTTGAATGTGTATCGACACACGTTTTTGACCGTGTATATCAATGCACATCCTTTGTCTGTATTGTATATATTGCAATCTTTTGCAGGATTATTTGCTTCGGATGTGTATCTACACATTCTGATTACGCTTTTGGTGCCTCCATGTATTGCTCACCGATTTTCTTTATTGTTTGTCGGCAGTACTTGAAGCTTTCCATAGTATTTTTAGCTTGCTTTTGCTTATACAGATTGTTATCTGTTTGGTATTTTCTACACCTTTTATCGCATTCTTTTATCGCTTTTTTTAGAGAGCATGAGAAGTAGGGTTTTGCCGCTTTCTTTTGCCATGAGAAGTAGGATTAGAGATGCATGATGAGGCTTCCATAGTTGGAGCATGTTCAGGAACCCCTCTGATTTATTTAAACCCGTTTAGGGCAATTCTATTTGCTAATTGTGCGTGGTTTGTTTAAAATTCTCTTCCGTGCATAGGGATGTGCCTTTCATTGTGTGTTTAAATTTGTGCTTGCATAGGTCATGAGTGGTTAGGCAACCCAGTGTGGCACCACTAAGCAAAGTCCCGCTTTGATACTTATATATATATATATGATGGGCACGCGGAAAAGGGTTCGCAGTCAACCCCCGCACAGTTCTAGTCCGTGTTAGCTCAGCTCATGCGAATCGTGAAGCTTTCTTTATCGAGTCAATAATAAAAGTGGCAAGAGTCCCCTATTCTGACTCTCTACGCTTTCTCTTAGGGTTCGCATTCACATGATGATTCTCGCACTCATATGCTCCTCACACTTGGTAATTCATATCAAGCTATGATACCTTTCTCCTCGGGGAAACTCCTAGTGGACACGTTTATTTCCATTCGTGGCTATGGTTTTCCTTTGAAAGTAGGCTCTTGGTTGACTCCGGTATGCTCGTTACCGTCGCAGGCTATGAGACTTCTTTCATCTTCCCCGCACATATGTGTAGCATTTGTATGTACATTGCATTATTTGTGTGCTTATGTCAAAGCACTTGTTTGCCTCATCCCTTTGTATCCCTTGGTTCTTCAACCAAGGTGGATATTAGGAAAGTTTCCCTAGGTTTGCTCGGCTAGATTAGTTTTTCGAGCTTAGACTTCTCATCTTTAACCTTAGGATCAATCATTGTATGATAACATTAGGGGTAGAACTAGTTAGTTTCCTTTGATAGTTTTTCTTTCTTTTGCATTCTTGCATGTAATAAAACTAAAACTTGTTCTTTTTATTTGAAAACTAAAACACCTAATAATGGTTCAAAGCTCCTTTCGCAAAGGTACAAACAACCAACCTCACTTCAAATTTTTTTGTCTTCAAACTTCTTTTCTTCGAAAATCTTTTCAATAAGGGTGTTCCCTTTCAAATCCAAGCAAATCACTAAGTGTACGACTGGCCGAGCATAAGACTTACGATAAGTTGCAACGCCAAGCACGAGTTGCAATTGTGAGGATGCAGAATGGTATTTCCCATAAGAAACATTGCAACCCACCAAAACACGTAATCCAAACTACAACGCTCTGACTTTCCCATTGCACGAGGGAATATGTAGGCATCTTATCACGGGGCTCGATCGAGCAAACTTTGTAAATACTTTATTATTTTCCCCGTGTTTGTTTTCTTTCTTTCTTTCACATGCATTATAGCGATTAAGCGATAGATATAACACACCCTTTAGATAGAAAATAGAAGTGGATACCGTAGAGTACTACAGGCGCGTGGGGTGCTAATACCTTCCCCTCGCATAATAGACTCCCTTACCCGATCTCTCGGTTGCAAGACCATGATTTCTCCCTTTCAAGTTTACTCGATGTTTGTCTTTCTCCTTAGGCGAGATAAAAAAACGTTCGATGACGATTTCATTGATATTTATGTTAGATGATTTTAGCCAGGAATTTTCACAAATAACTATCCCATGCACCTCCATGCTCAAAAACACAAGCTCGCAAAAGATCCTCAAGCGATTGAGTTGTCCTTTCAGTCTGACCATCAGTTTGCGGATGATACGTTGAACTCAAATGCAACTTCGTACCCAAAACATCTTCCAAACCTTCACAAAAATTCAAAGTAAACCTCAGATCTCTCTCTATCCGAAACAATACTCGACGAAACACCATGTAAACTCACAACTTTCTCAATATACAACTTAGCAAACTTTTCCATAGGATAATCCATCAAAATTTGAATAAACTGAGCAGATTTTGTCAATCTATTCACAATAACCCAAACAACATCATGACTACTCGGAGTCCTAGGAAATCCAGAAACAAACTCCATAAAAATGTTATCCCACTTCTACTCAGGAATGGATAACGATTGCAACAAACCAGATGATTTATGATGTTCAATCTTTGACTTTTGATAGATCAAACAAGAATACACAAACTCTGCAATATCCTTCTTCATACCAGACCACCAAAATAACTTCCTCAAATCTTTATACATCTTAGTAGCACCAGGATGAATACTCAAACCACTACGATATCCTTCATCAAGAATTTGCTTCTTCAAATCTCCAACATCAAGAATACAAACTCTATCACGACACTTCATGATAACATTCTCATCAATCCTAAAATCACCACCTCGACCCTGATTGATCAACGATAACTTATCCACCAAAACCAAATCAGATTTCTAAACTTCACGAATCTCATCCAAAGTACCACTAGTAAGCTTCAAGATACCAAGCTTAACACATGAAGAAGTCGCTTCACAAACCAAACTCAAATCTCAGAATTTCTCAAGAAAATCCAATTCTCGCACCATCAACATCGACATATGCAAAGAATTCTTACTCAAAGCATCAACTACTACATTCGCTTTACCCAGATGATAATTTAAACCAAAATCATAATCCTTCAAGCATTATGTAACACGGTGGGAGAACTGACTTGTTTGTTTTGCGTTTGATCGCAAATGTTGTGGATAACAAGAGTCGCCACCGACTTTTCTTTTATCCAATAAAGGGAAGGTGAAAAGAACAGGAAAAGACTTTCGTTAGATTCTGAATACGGGAGGCAGTTATAAAAAGGGAAGGTATTAACACCCTTTTCATCCGTAGTTAACTACATGCTCTTAATTGCTTAGCTAACTTTGAAAAATTTACTTTATGTGTTTGTGTAGTTTGAAAAGTATTTTGAAAAGACATTTCCCTTTGACTTCATAATGATTCTCGTTGGAATGTATACGAAGTGTTCAGAAATGTTTGTTTGGAAAGTATTTAACTTTGTAATGATTCTCGTTGGAATGTATACAAAGTGTTTAAAAAGTTTTTTAAAAGTGTGAGGTGTGAAAAATATTTGATTGAGCAAGCAACTAGGAGTCTATTACCTACTCAGAATGGTCGTTTCCATGTTATTTTCCTTCTCCTTTAGAATAATGTTATCCATACCATTAGTTAGTAGGTAACTTTATTCGTTTGGATGTGAAAGGACAATCGAATGGTCATCATTTGGTCATAGAAGGTAACATGTAGGGATACCTTAGCAATTCGTAGGGAAGATCATCACTTTTCGTAGGCAACAATCGAGGGACGAGATCATATATTCGTAGGCAACATCGAGGGTCATCGAGGGAATATGATCCTTGTATCGAAAGGACTATGATGACGTTATTCGTAAGCATCTTTGCTAATGGCATCCCTACGTTCGAGGGACATGACCATGCTATTCGTAAAGGCAACAAGAGAGGATACCCTAAGGGGTGTACAAGTGTGATGAGTGTGCTCGATTCGAATATTTATCTTGAGATTAGAAGTGATCTAGGGTTGATTTTAGTCTTAGCATGCAAACCCTAATTACTAGTAGTTAGATATATGTATAGGAAAGTAAATGTGCGGAAAGTAAAAGTGCCAAAATGTAAATTCTACGTTATTACATGGCTTTATGGCAGATGCATAATAGGAGTGCAGAAAGTAAAAGTGCATAAATGTAAATCTACGCTATTACAGAATAAAACTTTGCGACCTATACATCTTTTCTAGAATTGTAAATGCGAAATAATGTAAATACTTAGAATAATAAGAAAATGTTAGTGAAAATGTTTTGGAAATTAGTCAAAAAAAAAGGTTTTTGGGTTAGCAACCCTATTTATATGAAAAAAAATATTTTTAGGATTTTTGTGAATTAATTTTAATGTGGAAAAATAATTAAAGGTTAATTTAATGGTTAATTAACAATTAATTAAAATAAAAGTGAAAAAAGATTTTTTAATGTCAAAAATTAAATAAGTATTTTTCTGACCTAAATGCAAAAAAGAAAATATTTTTTGTGATTTTTGTAGTATTTTTAAAAAATATTTGAAAGAAAATTAAATAGAAAAGAAAATATTGAAGAAAAATAAGAAAAAAGCATGAAAAATGTTAGTTTTGGAAAAGTGTTAAAAATAATGTGACAGAGCCAGGGATCGAACCCAAGCCCTATATGTTATACGTGCGTGCCTCCCCCACCTGAGCCAAGTGTACATGTTGTTAGCCTGATGAAACAAAATGCATATAAGGGATAATATTTTATGAAAATATTTTAAATAAAAAGCGCGCGCAGGCCTTCTTCTTCTTCGTTTGAATTTTATTCACGACCTTACCCACGACTTATCCGTGGATAAACCTATACCAACATCCAACACCTGTAGCTATATCCCTGCACAATCACAAAATTTAAAATACGAAATAAAAATTAGTTATAAGGACATGGATCAACTCGGTTTGATCCTCTGAGCATGATGGTGTCCATGGTTTGGTCTAAGTTTGCCTTAAACATAAAGCCCTAACTGGGAGCTTTGAACCCTAGCCATGGAAACTCCTTGTTCTTGCGTCTAAACTTCAATTAAACGACCCAGAATGCATCGAAACATCAATATAAACACAAGTACGTGATTAGATTCAATTAACAATGCATGAATATGTAAAATCGAAATTGAAAGTCAAGAGGTAAACCGTGATCGCGTTCTTGCAATTTTGGATGCTTTGATTGCTTGTGAAGGGCTAGAATGCTTCAGAGAACACTCAGGAACATGTTAATAACCTTTGTTTGGATTGAAACGATGCAAAAATTGGTCTGCCACTTGCTTGGAATGCACGAATTTTTGCTACTTAGGTTAGGGTTCTTGTGGCATGAATCCGTTTTTTTGGCATTTGGGATCAGTGTATATATATAATAGATGGCATTAGGTCAAAAATTAATGAGAAAATATATGCCAATCAATGCAAGAATATTTGATTCGAATCAAACCAAAATTTGCCTTTTTTGAACCAATTTCAATCAATTCTCTTGCTTAATCAAGCAAATTTCGAAATTGACAGCTTGTATGGCTTGCTTGGACCCCAAGAAATTTCGAAATTGACAACTTGCACTTAATGATTTGATTTTATATCTTTTATTTTAATTAAATTGGTTTTAAATGAATAAAAATCTAAAATAAATAAAATAAAAAGCACAAGGGCGTGGAAATGGGCTTGGAGGTTCTTGTTTAGATTAGAAATAAGTTTGAATCAAGAAAACTTAGACTCATTTAGAAAAAAAATTAATGTTTCTAAGTATTTCTCTTCATGCACTTCCTCAAAAATGTCAAACTTGCACAACTTGTATCTTGCTCAAAAACTAAAGTTTCATCTTCATTGAAGTTCCCATGTTCATGTACACCTCTTTGCAAAAAGATGACTTTTTGTTGACTTTTAGAAGGACCTCTAATGTTTTGATCCATAAATCTCAAATAATGCATTTTGGCCAAAGCTTGTGAGACATGAAATTGTATAGAATTGAATTCTCTTCAAAATAAGTTTTCATGGAAAAATTTCTGATAAAGTATGTGAAAGTTATGCCTGGTCAAAGTTCTGTTGACTTTTTGTCCAAAAACCCTAATTTGGAAACTTTGACTTTTGATCAAATCTTGACTTTTCTTGATGAATCAAGATCAACCTTGATCATATGATGAATATGACTTCAAAATATTGATGTTGACCAAAAATGATGAAGTTTGACTATATGTTGACCACAATTGACTTTTTGTCCAATATAATTGATTTTCAACCATCTAAGCAATTGACTGAGAAAACTTGAGTTGTAAGGCTTGAAACTTGACATAGTGATCCCTTGAGACATATAAGGAGGTATGATGATCACTTGAGGTGTTATAACTCTTCTTTTACTTGAGATAATCAAAACCCTAGTTTGGGTTGATTGCTTAGGAGAGGGTTTATCTGGCCACCCTTTGAGAAATTCTTTAGTATGGAGATGTGGGTTGTCTTGAGAAATAGGAGGGAAAATATTGGGGTATAACAAATTCCAACCATCTTCTCTGCCTCATATTCAACTCTTTCTGATCGAACAGATACTTCAAACTCTTATGATCACTAAACACCTCAAATCTCGAACCAAACAAATAATGCCTCTAAATCTTCAAAACAAATACAACTATGGCTAACTCTAAATCATGCGTCAGATAATTCCTCTCATGAACTTTAAGTTTCCTCGAAGCATAAGCTACCATTTTCCTATTTCGCATCAACACACCTCTTAAACTCATCAAAGAAGCATCACAATACACCACAAATGGTTCTACCGGATTAGGCAAACTCAAAATAGAAGCAGTTGTCAACCTTCTCTTAAGCTCTTGAAAATTAGCCTCGCACTATAAAGTCCAAACAAAAGCTTGACCTTTCCTTGTCAGCTGCGTCAATGGTAACACCAACTTAGAAAATCCTTTAATGAACTTACGATAATAACTAGCCAAACCAAGAAAACTTCTAATCTCTAAAACAGATTTCAGAACTTCCCATTGAGATACAACCTCAATCTTAGACGGATCCACATAAATACCACCACTCGAAATTACATGCCCAAGGAAACTCACTTTCTTTAACCAAAATTCACACTTAGAAAGCTTAGCATACAACTTCTTCTATTTCAGCATAGATAACACAATCCTGAAATGCTCAGCATGATCTTCCTCACTCTTGGAATAAATCAAAATATCATTAATGAACACAACAGCAAACTTATCCAGATACTCATGAAAAATATGATTCATATATTCCACGAATACACCAGGAGCATTAGTCACACCGAATGACATTACAGAATACTCATAGTGACCATACCTCGTCCTAAAAGCAATCTTCTGAATATCCTCAGCTTTTACACGAATCTGATGATAACCAGAACTCAGGTCAATCTTACTGAAAATACAAGCACCAACCAACTGGGCCATCAAATCATCAATCCTCGAAAGTGGATACTTGTTCTTAATAGTCACCTTGTTCAGTTGCCTATAATCAACACACAACCTCATAGAAACTTCCTTCTTCTTAACCAACAATACAGGTGCACCCCACAGAGATACACTCGGACGGATAAACCTCTTCTCAAGCAAATCCTCAAGTTGACTCTTTAACTCTTTCAACTCAGAAGCAGACATCCGATATGGAGCCATCGAAACATGACTAGTTCCAAGAACTAAATCAATCGAAAACTCCACCTCACGCTTTGAAGGAAAATCACTTACATCTTCAGGAAATACCTCAGGAAAATCACAGACAATAGGCAATTCGCCCATAGTTTGTTTCTCACCGAGATCCAACGATGCCAACAAAGCAAACGACACAGCACCATCTTTCAAAGATTCATCCACTTGCTTAGTAGATAAAAACAAATCCTTCTCAACACCAAAATCAAGAAAAATAACCAATTTGTCCAAACAGGCTTTTCTATAGAGTATACTTGAGAAAAGACATTTTTTAGGAGAAGCTAAAACACAAATTACGTGAAAATAATTTAAATATCATATTTTAGTTGGCAGCCAAGTTATTTGGTTGATGTTACATTAATTAATCTAATTGTGTAGTATTATATAATCAAATGAAATAGATTAGTGACTTAGAACCAATCGACCATACATTTTGGTTGTGAAAAAAAAGATGGACAAAATTTAACCCCAATTCTATAAGGTGGCAAATAATAAAACAAAAATATTTTATTATTTTCCAAAACAACTAATTTTCTTCATTATAAATTAATTGAATATCACTTACTTTTAAAATATTTATAGTGATAAAAAATAAAATAAATGTACAACTAAAAAAAATAATATAAACGTAGTGAAATAAATCAAAACGAAGATATCATTCTATTATTAAGACAGAACAAAGTAAATTGTTCATTCCGCCTGAATTAGAGAAAAATAAATATGATATTAAGTAATAAAATAAAATAGAATTCATACTTCTTTCGTTCCGCTATAAATATGATGTTAAGTGATAAAATAAAATAGAATTCATACTTCTTTCATTTTAAAATATCCAAATAACTGAGATATCATTTTATTTTATCTCAGTCCGCTCCGCTTCCCGTTCCCATCGATCCAAAGATAGCCTCAGATATAAACAAATAGACTGAGAGCCCGATTAGGGTACTGTTCTTCTTCTTCTTCTTCGATATATCTCACTCTGTGGACCAGGGTTTTAACTGGCCTATCTTCTCTGTGAGCATCAGGTATATTCAAAATCCCCTATATGACACGTTCATCCTTTCTCTGCTTATGCAGTTACTCTCACTTCACTTCTAGGGTTTTCAATCCATGCTTCTCATCTAGCCGATGATAAATCTTGCTACTTGTACTTGTTTCTTTCAATTCCATCTTCTGAATCTTCCATACTATTGTTGCTTTGCTCCCAGGAGTTAATTGTGTGATATTTTGTAACTTTGTGAAATGGTTGAAACTGGAAAACGGTATCATTCACAGAGAGACCATGATGGGGACAGAAAAAATCAAAAGAGACGCGGGAATGAAAACAACGACAACAACGGTGAATTGGTTGTTTATAGGATACTTTGTCCCGTTGAAGTTATCGGGAGCGTTATTGGAAGGAATGGGATGGTGATAAATTCAATTAGGCAGGAGACTCGGGCAAAAATCAAGGTTGTCGATGCATTTCCCCGTGCTAAGGATCGGGTTATAACAATCTACTGCAAACTTCAGGAGAAGGAGGAGATTGAGATTGACGATGAGTTTGATGATAGGAAGCCTTTATGTGCTGCCCAAGATGCTCTTCTTAAGGTTCATGTAGCTATATTGAATTCAATTGAAGCTCTTAAAAATTCTGAGAAGAATAATTGGAAATGGAATGATAAAGATGAATGTCAGATTCTTGTTCCGTCAAGCCAGTCTGCGAATATCATAGGGAAGGGTGGGGATACTATTAATAAGCTGAGAAGTAAGACAAGAGCAAATGTCCAGGTTACTGCCAAAGATGCAAATGAACCAACACACTCATGTGCTATGGAGTTTGATAATTTTGTATCGGTTAGTATTTTGAATATTAGTAACTTAATGTTGAGTGTTTTATGCATGGGTTCATACTTCATACCATCTCTCTGATTGAAGCACTGGCATGTAGCATCTAACCACAAACAGACATATGCGAATAATATTTTATGATAGGGGTAAACGGTTAACTTAATGAAATACACAACATAATATGGATGTAGGATAGCCATTTTTCATTGCTTCCTAGTTTCTGTGCAAGTGAAGAGACAAAGGTGTTGATATCAATTGTTGCATTACATTACTTTTTTGAAATGTGTTTATTGGATTTCGAATTTTCAGTATCCTGTCTCCCCTTCTGAATACTTGTTCAGTATAATATAATCTCTGAAACTATAAGCTCTACTTTCATATTGTTGAATGTAAACATATGCCTTTTTTCTAAGAAGTGAATAAGTGCTCTATTTTTACTGATGCAGCAAGTAACTTTGAAATCTGGATTAGATGCATTAAAATGCAGGGTTAATGTTTACTTCTTTTCTAAAATTCCATCTGATCCTAAAACCATCATGACTCACATTCTCTCACATTTAACATTTAAGCATCACACTGTCATGTGTGTTACATTGGAGGCTGGCTCTCAGTGTTTTGGCTAGTCATATTCATTTGTCAAGTATTAGAAAATAGATAAATTAAAATTCATTAGACATAGCGATCTTAGTGGAATCATTGTTTCTTCTAGAGAATAAAATGATAATCATCGTGATTAAGGTTATAGTAATTTAACCATACAACATAGTAGTATTAGGTAGAACAAGGACTTTGAAGAATGACCTCAATGGCTAAAAAGTGCAAACTTTCTTTTAAGGTACATGTGTGACTCATTAACTTGATAAAAGGAAGAAATCAAATTTCCAGTCTTTTGAGAAGAATAAATTTGTGTTTCTAATATACAAAGCAAATTAAATTTGCAATTGGTCAAATTAAATTTGCAATTGGTAGCTAATTAGCTAATGAAACCGTTGGATTATTGCATACCATGAATCGTGGATCATCCTAAGAAGCCATTCATACAGGGGTAGAATCAATAATATTTTTGATGCTGGACTTGTTCTTTTGCATAAAGAAAATTGTAAATCACATTTGACGGCTACTTATAAGAATGTGAAATTCATTTTCATAGTATCTTAGAAGATACTGAAGTTTTTATATCTTTTCTAACCATATTTTAATTTTTAATTTTGGAATTTTAAAACAAATATTTCTGCAGTGAACTTTTATCTTACCTCTATATTCTTGCTTTATTTTTGAGTAGATCACTGGTGAATCAGAAGCAGTTAAAAGAGCACTATTTGCAATTTCTTCTATTATGTACAAGTTTGGTCCCAAGGAGAACATATCTCTCGACACAAGTGTACCTAAAGCCCCACCCAGTATTATCATTCCCTCCGAAGTTCCAATTTTTCCTCATGGTGGACTGTACCCAGCTTCAGATCCTATAATCTCGTCTGCACATGTTCCCCAATTTTTAGGCAGAACAAATGTTCATGATCTGCAAGGATACGCTGATGCAGGAAATACATGGCCCCTGTACTCATCTGCCCTTCCAGTAATGTCTGGTGTTGACGCTTCTCTGTCTGAGGAGTTAACTATTAGAATGTTATGCCCCACTGACAGAATTGGCCGTGTCATTGGAAGGGGAGGGAATACAATTAAAAGTATGAGGCAGGAAAGTGGTGCTCATATTGATGTTGATGATTCCAAGGCTAATCACGACGAGTGTTTGATCATTATAACTGCAACAGAGGTGCGCTATCTTCCAATTTTATTGACAAACTTAATAACAAATTAGATCCATGGCTAGAGATATTTAGTAGTTTTTTTGTTTTGTTTGTTTTTATTACTTGTTAGCCGTTACTAGTTAATAACTCTTTGCTAAGTGGCAAGTGCCAGTGAATCCATCCCTTGAAACCACAAAGATTAATACTTACTCATTCAAGAAGCCAACACCAATATATCCACTTAGAAAGGATCAAGAAGACATTTCTACTGATTTACTCTTGTTTTCCCTGGGGGTGAGAGGGAGGGGAGTTCCCTAATTTTACATAGTTAAAGCTAAAAATTAAAATATGTTGATTTCATTATGTTGGCATTTTGTGAATAGTTATTGAGCACTCTGATGTGGCAGTGAAAGTATGCAGTTTCTTTATCACTCTTCATTCGTCAAGTATATTTTTACTATTCTCCCTCTTAGTCTTAGACCTCTTAGTCTTAGACCTAGACTGTTAATTTCAACCAGTGTAGGTGTACTAGACTTTTCATTTTATTTTTATAAGAGGTTTACTAGACTTCTAGTAAGTAATGTTAGAGCCGTAATAATATTGTTTATGACAAAAAGTTCTTCAGATAATTGCTTTTCATAATTAGTTTTATGCTTGATTTTCTAGTTTGTGGACGGGATAGTGCGAATTATCACATTATCCATTATTTGGTGGAGACTATCCCTTTCCTGATATATATGAAATATCTTGTCATATTTTATCATCTAGTGGAAAAAGTTCACGTGTTTTATGCATTTTGTAGTCGCCTAGTGATCTGAAGTCCACGGCAGTTGAAGCTGCTCTGCTGATACAAGGGAAGATAAGCAACGAAGATGATACCTCAGTTTCAATTCGACTTCTAGTTCCATGCAAAGTGATAGGTTGTATTATCGGTAAAAGTGGTTCTATCATAAATGAAATTCGGAAGAGAACTGGGGCAGATATTCGAATCTCTAGAAGTGATAAGCCAAAACGAGCAGATGTCAATGATGAACTTGTTGAGGTTTGAATAAAAGCCAAAGAAATCTTTATCACTTTTCCTGTTTCATTAGTATATTTATTCAGTAATGCCATTTGGTAGTAAAGCTTCGAACTGGTATCTGTATTTGAACAAAGTAGGATAAGAACATAATTTATAGAATACTCTGCAGAATTGTCTTAAACAGAGGATATCTATTTATGTTAACAATCACACACCATACATAAAGGAAAGTCAGGAGAGACAATGATAGTAAAGTTACAAGGTTATATGATCTTCCAAGATATTTGAGAGTCTTGGTCTCTCCCTTCCAAGAATCTTAGCGTTTGGTCTCTCCCTCCCAATAACCAATTGATAATTTCCCCTCTTTCCCTATTTATTACTGACATAAATACACCATAGCTGACAATTAATACTAAATTGTGTATGCTACTGTTATTCCTTATCCTCTTCTCTTGTATTTTGTCTAATATGATGTCTAACATCAAGCCTTGCACAGACTTTGTTGTGAATGCTTGATAATCAATCATGGTTGGATGGAAAGAGCTATGCTGAAAAGCAAATTTCTGACTAATAAATCACAAGTCATTTCATAAAAACCCATTTCATTTTACACTTATGATATTTATTTTATTCATTGTTTTTTTTTTAGGTGGGGGGTGCTGTTGGTTGTGTAAGAGATGCACTAGTCCAGATTATCTTAAGACTGAGAGATGCTGTATTGAGAGAAAAGGACATTGGGCATAATTCTTCTACAAGAGGCGAATCCTTCTACTCAAGTGGTGCTGGTCTTTCATTCCCATCTATGCTGCCTTCTATTCCTTCTGCTGCTGCTCCACTGGTTTATGATCAGAGGGCTGAAGGGGAAACTGGTCTAGGCATGTTTTCTTCAAGCAGCCTGTATGGATATGGATCTTTGCCGGTATGGACAGTATAGTTAATGTCACGTTTTTGTTTCATGGGTCTAGTGAATGTCGTGTTATCATTTCATGGGTCACAGTTTATAAATATAATGTGAAAGGAGTAAAGTTCTTCTGTGCTGCCCGCCTGTTTGTTCATTCATGTGTCAATCATGTCATAACTGCTATGTGCACCATTAGTCCTGTCAATTGCAGGCTATAGTTGTGTAGCAGAGTGGCACCTGGCTGCTATGGACACTCAGTAGCAGAATAGTTCAGTGTCGTGGCCTTTATAGCGGCCAAAATAGTGGGTGTCTTGGTTCCTACAGTGTAGCACCTCATAATGCTTTCAAAATTTTCAGAAGCTCTTAAAATTTAAGGGTTAGTGCTTTTTGCTTGGGATGTTTTAGGATATGCGTTCTTATCACCCTATACAGTTAAAAATGTTGATTTCCCCAACTCTTCATCATGCTAATTACTAGGATTAACTGGTAAAAAAACCCTCCTTTCTTTCTTGTGCAAGCTTAGCTCAGTAGGACTACATATAACGTAAGATCCCTGACATGGTAAGAATCCTAATTTCAAAGACTATATATACATATGGGGGCATTTAAAGGGAGGGGTGAGGATTATATATTTGTCTTCGGATCAAATAAACCTTTCTGAAAAAAACTGGTTTTAAAACTTTACCTTCTGTAAGCTCCCCTATTTACTGGCACTCTCAAGTATTCCAGTTTCTGACTCACGGTATCATGCCTCACTTCTGCTTATTTCACATCCGTTGTTGGTTACCCAGGAAAATACCAGAAGATTGAGAAGATAGATAATACTATTGCTGGCTAGGACTAACTGAATATAATACACATGTACAAGTACAACTACAGCAATGGGTCGTTTTGCACATTGCATCATTAAACAGAAGTTTTTGATTTTTACTAAAAAAAACTGAAGGTGACTTCAAATCATAATTACAATTGAATGTATCTCCTTGAACTATGCTCGTGCCGTCTCATAATTATAACAACTAGTTGAATTGCAAGTGCCAATTTTCCATTGATTGCCGCTTAATTGCAATTGCAATTGGTGACATCAACCTCCTCTAATCCAACCAAGTGCCATTTAATATAACCTACTGTGTTCACGCCATTCGGTGGGATACGAGATGAAAAAAAAAGGGAGAAAGATATAGGATAGTTTGCGAGAGTAGCAGAGCAGGGAGAAAGAGAAAGATAGTAGTTGCGTGCGAGAGAAGGGGCATAATGTGCAGTTTTAAGGAAACCGGGATCTCAACTAATTATTTCATCTAAGGACTAATATTTAATCTTCTCATCTTTAATTTAATGCGCCCCTTATATAGATACAGGGAAAGTAAAACATTTGTTACAATGTACAGTTAAATTTTATCATATGGCTCCTTAGTTAGCCGGGTTTGAATATAATGGATGAAATAGTATTGCTTTTTCTTATTTACTATTTGGGTGGAGGTAGTTGAAGAGATGGTCTGTTAAAACTGTTCCTTCTATTCAGTATTTTTACCTCTGAGGTTCTGCTTGGAGCATTTCTTTTCTAGTGCAAAATGCTTATAAAGTGCAGTGAATTTATTTCCTTCCTGTTTTGTTACATATCTATATTCCGTTTTGTTTCAAATTGTATCTATGTTACTGATATCTTCTTTTGTTTGATTCTATATTAATAGATGGGGGAAAATAGCTATGGATCTATATCTTCATATGCTTCCAATCCTTATGGAGGGTTAGTAATTAGTATATATTTTTATAAACATGGGTTTAGGCCCAAACAAACACGCACAATCTCTAATCCAATGTCAAATTGTTAATTGAGCTTGTGTTTTTGTTCTACCTTTATCGTGCACAGATTGCCTCCTCCATCAACTTGGGATATGTTGATTCCTGCTAATGCTGTTGCTAAAGTGTTGGGTAAAGGAGGGGCAAATATAGCCAATATCAGGAAGGTTGGTCCATGCAATCTTGAATTTTTCTATGGTTTAATTTATTGCAAGACAAGAGCAATTCATTTCTTTTGAATTCGTGCATACTTATAATGAGATACTAGTCTATTTACTCTCCCATATCCTAGTAATACATGCATGCAAAATTTTCTTCATTTGATGTCTACTTAATGATTTCTTGATTAACACCAGATTTCAAGAGCAACGGTAGAGATTTCTGACACCAAATCTGGCCGTGGTGATTGTATTGCCCTAATATCTGGCACACTTGAAGAGAAACGCGCAGCTGAAAACTTGATCCAGGCATTTATTATGTCCACCTGAATGGTTGAAGTTCTTTCTGGGGCCGGTTTAGAAGGTGAAAAGTTTAATTATTGAAGCATGTCCTTGTTCATCTTAGCTCCGTTAAGTTATTCTGTTGGTCTCGGAGACAATATTCTCTAGGATTCTTCAACTTGGATCCTGTTTCTTCCATATCAGTGGCTAACATGGTTGTGCTTGATAATCCATTTCTGGTTTTGTATGTAGGAATAATAGTTCCTTTCCTTTTTATTTTCTTTATCTACTCTCATCTGTTTTATCTTAGAAATCATGGATCTGCCTGCCCTTTCTTAATGTTTGTCTTAAACTACTGGAGTCATCTCTATCTTCATAAACTATTTTCAGAGAAAACCAGAACGCAGCTTTTATTTTGTTTCTGGTGGCTCTCTCTCTTATGTTGCTTTCTTGCTGAAAATATCTGCCATAATGATGCAAGTAATCTCCTTTGTCTAGTTTCCTTGGAGTGCAAGTAATTTGGTCAAACAAAGAAGCTGTGTGGTGAATGTGGTGAATCTGACGAGTTCAGAATACTCTTTATCATTTTCTTCCCCTGATTCTATTTCTTTATCTTGCTATTCTGCCATGCATGATGGCATTTGCAACTACATATAACCATTTCCTTGTTATCTCATCAAGCGTGATTTATTATATACGTAGCGAAATGCTGCAAGACAGATCTTATTTTGTCAAATAAAAGAAATTCGTTTAGCATAAATACAGAGGCAGGAGGATACAGCATCCTTCTCTTCTCTGGTGTATGAGAAAACAAAATAAATCAAAAAAGCTTCATGAATTGGCAGTGTCAATATCATTTGACCATTGACTGATGGATGAGTGGTATCCTCCTCCTTTCTACGTCTTATCCAACAATGACTCTATACATGAGAGACTTGCAATTTTTTTGCCATATAACACTGCTCATACTTTTATCTGAGAAGTGTATTTCGTAACTTGTGTATGTGTTTTCATTTCTTACCTGTCTTGTGCTGGATACCACTTGTCTAGGAATACTTAGTTCCTGCTACATATATAGGGGTTAGACCACAATGTATGTCGAACCCGAGTGTGATTTTCTTTCTGGTTGGCCTTTTGGCTTTTGAGCCCTTACTATCCTCACATGAAACTCAGTTTGACAGCTGCTGGCTTTCTCATTATTGTGGTAATCTCTTCCAATATGATTCAAAATTGTTTCATTTGATTCCTATATTCTTTGAAGGGGACAGCTCTGAAGTTTATTCAGTGATCTCTATCTCCCAACTAAATTTGGATTAGAGTTAATGACTTCTAGTGACCTTGTCAATATGCAATTCTATTTTCAGTGATTTCACCCAAAACAAAAGTAAAATCTGTTTGCATTAGCTAGGTTTATTCAGATTTTGCTTTCTGTATAGTCTGCCTATTTTTAGGATGCATTCGATAATCTCATTTGAGCTGCATTTCCCTAGCATCCATACTGTTATCTTCTCGTGAAACATTGTCTCATCCAGATTATTTGTTGACTTGCTTTAATGTCAGTGTGCTCAAAACTCTCATTCTCTTTTTAAATGAGATGGAGCTCTTTCTATCTTTCTCTCTATAATATTCAGCTAATCAGATATTCATCGTAGTTTTGTATTCATTACTGTCCATTCTTTTCTCTCAAACTTTCTGCTATCAATCATCGATGAGGATGTCTGGTTTTGTTTGAGTTTGGTCAATTTGCTGATGGTTTAGTCATCAATATAATTAATAGATTGATATTATGCAATCAAATATTTTGATTTGGAGGTGAATCCGTCTATTATTTGAAAATCGGAAGGGTTGTTTGACGGTAGCAATGTAGTAGTTGTTTAGTCTTAAATTTTGTATGTAAAGTTACTTTCATGTTGTTCATTACGTAGTATAATCAGGAGACATTGTACATAAACTTCATGATTATCATGTGATGTCATTCATACAAGTATTTGTATATTTCTGTATAGTGATACATCTGCCTTAAACCATAATCCATAACTGGTTTCATCTCTCATTAGTAGTTCTGTGGCAGCAATCTTTTGTGTTTTACCATTCTTTTTGGCCGGATCTCTAGTGTTGATTTCAGGCTAGTCTGTTAAAAACTCCGGTTCCAACTCCAAGCTAGTAGTTTATTTAGTTATAAAGAACTTTCACCTAGTTTTGAAATATTGATTTTGCAATTAACCAAAAAAGAAACAAGCTGTTTATTTATTTGAAATGCAAGCCATTAAGGCATGACATTTGTTTTGAACTGCATCTCATTTGTTTGAAGTGCAAGGATAGTTTTTATAGCTACGCATTTCTATTGCAATTGGTTAGTTAATTTTTTCAGAATAACAATATGATAAGTTTAAATATTGAAATATAAATCCAACTTGTTCACAAAGATAAATGACGTGGATTTCTTAATTCACCCTATGACCTTACCCACCCCTGCGAAATTTTCAAATTGCTCCTGATAAACGGAAATATATTTCCGGTTAGCACCCAATATCATGTAAATCACGTTGAAAAGGGTTGGGTGTAAACATGAAGTATTTTTCGGTTTTAAACTATATGTAATATTTTAGTAAAGTGTATATGTGAGACTAAATTTGGAATAAATTTTTAATATTATATTATTTAGTTTGGAACTGGAAATATATTTTTGGTTTTTACCCAAATATTTCAAAATATGGTGTGAACTGGAAAAAACTTTCGGTTTCTAGGAGCATTTTGGAATTTTCATGGGGTGTGTCCCACTCTTATGGGGTGAGTTAAGAAATCCACTAAAATAATTCCCAAAGTCCTTGTAATGTTTGATAAGTAGGGTATGATGATCTTGATTTTTTCTAAATTATATTTTTGGTGAATACTATAGTCCATATAACTGTTTTTTTTAACTTGTACGTGGAATTGGTGGCACTATGTTCACAAAATTTAGCGAGAATACATCCTTATATATCTTAAGTTTATCATGAAGGAAGATGTTCTTCACATTAAATTGATGTAAGTTTTGATTGTAGTTAGCTTTTAGGTTTTGTATGGATTGACGATCGAACAGAATGAAATTGAATAATATTCTTGGATATTTTAAAATTGGATATAGCGGAACAGAATAGATTTGTATGGTTTCCGTTCTATTTCAATCATATTCTTTTCTCTCCAATTTGGATGGAATTAACAATTTGCCTTAGGCACCATATTTCTTTCAATCCGATTTGGGCGGAATCATCAATTTGCTTTGTTCCGTCTTAAGATTTTAAAATAATGGAATGATATTTTCGTTCTACTCCATTTCATTTATTTTATGATATTTCAATATAGTCTTAAAGAAAGTAGTATTTGAAAATCATTTAATTTTACAATTAAAAGGTGACTTTTAAAACGAGGGATCAATTAAGTTCCTCAATTGTGTATCATTTTAATTTAACCATTTAATGAGAGCACATTTTGGAGTTAAAAGTTTCCAAGGTTTGTTTATAAGATTGAAGTCTAACCTCTTCAAGATTCTTGTGGAAATAGGATTAGGATTATCTGCTTCATTCTATCGTTTGAAGGAAAACTCAATGTAATTTATTTTTTGATTGAAAGTTAGCAATAAACTTCATTTTTCTTGTATAGTGGGCTTTGTGAATTATACATATTAAAATCTCTCAAGTTTAATTAGATATTCTCAAGATCAATTCTTGGAGACAAGACTAATTCCTTTTTGACTTAACTTGTATAACTCATGATGTTTTTCTCTTATGCCTTAAACTCTTTATTTACACAATTTATTTTCTACAATTTTATTATCCGTTATGGATTTGTAAATCTTTTCTAAAAATATTTTCAAACTCTAACTTTGATCTAATTTTTTCTTCAAATACAAGTATTTCTAAAACACACAATTCACCCCCTCTTGTGTGTGAAGTCACATGTCCAACAATGTTAAGCCATACTTTCCCTCATTCGCCCTCGGAGAAACCAATAGATATCACATTTACAGCAAGCAGTTACCTTACGTATTTCCTTCAAGATGAGATAAAACTGCTTCCAACAACGAAACCCTTAAATATGGTATTTGTGCTAGAGAGTAGAGTTTTATCATCCATCTTTAAAAAGGAGTTGGAATGAACGAGATAATGAAATACGCGTGTTCCAGGTTAGTTTTACTAGAGCTCCATAGTGAGCACTACTGTACTTGTAAAAAATTACAAGGGTAGAGGATACTCAGATGCCTTAGTAGGTTTATTAAAATTTAGGATGGTTAGGACTTGCCTGTAAAGAAGCCTTGTATGGTGGTTTTACGATTGTTTTTAGAGGATATACTCACATGAGGTGAAAAGCTCTCTATATTAGCGTAATGCTTAGGTATGAGTAACAATGACAAAACGAGCTATCCCGTCTCGTCCCGTCTTAAGCTCGCCAAAAAAGGGGCAGGGTGGGCAAATCCACCAAATAGATTTGGGCTTAGAAATATAATCTGCTCTGCCTAGATGATGGGTTGGGGAGCGACAAATTTGCTCTCCTTTTTTTCTTTTTATTTTTAATAGATTAATATGTTTTTTATACTTTAATTAGATTTTTCACCTATTTTATTAGAATTATTTTTTATAAAGCATCTTTTAAACAAATTTTACTTAAAAAATATTACACATATTCACAAAATAATTGTATAAAATAAAATCATAAAGAATTTGAATTACTAGAATTAACTAAAATAACAACTAAAAGTCTAAAACCATCAAGAAATTTCACCTAAAATAGAACAATCAACAAGAGTTCTAAAACTATAGTTCAAGTATTAACCTTCATCCAATCAAAATAAATATTTGAGCACTTGAAAACTAGGATTAACTATCAAGCAACCAAAACAAGTATTTTTAAGACAAAGAAATTATAATAAGTATTGAGTACAACACTAAAGTTTGGGAATTCAAATCACATAATACGCCTATCATGTCTTTAGCTCGCAATTTTTTCCGCTTTGAAGAGGCGGACTGAACGGGTAAGCAGACCTAAAATCTCAATCCAACTTGTCATTTTTTGACGAATGCACGAGTCGACTTGACAGATCACTATCCATTTTGCCATCTGTAGATATGAGTGTGTAAGTTATAATATGTCTTTCTTCCGTTAGGGGAGAAATATATAGAGGTCTTGGGCCTAGGATTTTCTTATGAAGGGTCACTGCCTACTTAATCATTGATGGACCGTTAAATTCTTATTTTTTAGGAAGACTTGAACCAGCTACTGACCTTGACTACACTATGCCCATAAAATGTATTCACCCAAATTTCTCATATTTGGGCGATATGGATGTACTTAGGGCGAGACGATACTTACTTAAAGGCGACATATGGTTGTCACCCTTCTTAAATAGTTGAACAACTCCCTTCTTTACTAGATCATTTACAAATATAACACTACATAAAGTAACAATTCAACCTGCCTTGTCTTACTCCCTTCGTCTCATAATAAATGTCTTATTTGAGCTTTGCACGGTTTTTAGAAAAATGATTAGATAATTTAATTTTAATGATAAAATTAGTATCATTTACTAAAAGACACTTATTTACTATAGTTAGTGTAGTAGTTGAAAAGTGTGAAAGTTAATAAATAAGATATAGTAATGAAAAAAAATAATTAACGTTGTATTGATATTCTAAAGAGACATTTATTTTGAAACATGAAAAAAATATAAATAAAATATTTAGTATGTGACGGATGATCTAATATATTAATGATCAAGCCCACAAAATTTTATATAAGTCTTATATCGGTAACTATATAATCTAACCATAAATATCTATTTGTTTTTAAAAGCTTATTATATGTTATTTAAAACTATTTACTAAACATATTAAATGATTTTAAAATTTAATACTTATAAATTTTTATATACTAAATAAAAACTTTTGATTTATATTTAATGTTTATACTAAATTTAGCAAAATAATACTTGTGAGAGTTGTTTAGAACTTCACTTATTTCTATTATTGTTAACTATATTTGTAACACTTTATTTTAATATAAAAAGTTAAAACAAGATAATATTATTTATGGTTTATATATTGATACATATCTGCCAACTTTTTACTTACGTCACTCGAATCAATCAAGAACATTATTTAGAAACAATTTCATACAACTGAAACACTCAATCTTTCTCATCCATGGCTGCCACACGACAAGTTCAATGTTTGATGCGAAGGTTTTGTAGGGGCACAACAACTAGGACTTTCGCTATTGCAACAGAATCCAATGTTTCTTCCTCATCACAAACAATCATCGACAAAGAACATCAACACAGTGCCCACAAGTATGTTTCTTTTCTTCTTTTCCTAAAGACAGTTTTTTTGTTTCTGTCTCTCAGATTGTTGTTCTTTTCATTTGTATAGATTTTTAATGATTTTAATTCATTGTTTTTTTTTTTCTGTTTGATTTATTTGCAGTTACCATCCACTTCCCATTGTTTTTTCTCATGCAAAGGGATCAGCTGTGTGGGATCCAGAGGGAAACAGATATATTGATTTTCTATCTGGCTATTCTGCTGTTAATCATGTATAATTTGAATGGATCTTGGTCGTTTTTTCTTTGTAATTCTGAATTTGATTGTAATTTGAAATGATTCATTTTGTGTTAGGGACACTGTCATCCTAAGATTCTGAAAGCCTTACATGATCAGGCGGATAGGTTGACGGTGAGCTCTCGAGCTTTCTACAATGATCGGTTTCGGTTTTGCTGAGTATTTGACAGCATTTTTTGGTTATGATATGGTACTTCCTATGAATACTGGTGCTGAAGGTGTGGAAACAGCTTTGAAGTTAGCTAGAAAATGGGGTTATGAGAAGAAAAAAATTCCCAACAATGAGGTATCACTACGAGAATCATGTGTACTAGTAATTGTAATATGATGGTGTTTTCATTTTCAAGATTGTCTGATCAAACTAAATATTTGCTTGATAGAATCACGGATATTGATTCGGTCATCGTTGTTATTCGTCTGTTATTTATCGTGTGATTTTTTTGGTTACTGTGACCTCATTCCAGGCTCTTATTGTCTCATGCTGTGGCTGCTTCAATGGTCGGACATTGGGTGTCATATCTATGAGTTGTGACAATGAAGCTACCATGGTTTTGGTCCTTTAATGCCAGGCCATCTTAAAGTTGATTTTGGTGATGCAGAAGCCATTGAACGGATTTTCAAAGGTTATTAATTGTTCTATATAGCCGCTTCGCTTGTTATCGGTATATTTTGCTTAGTATGACATATTTTTGATATTTACTAATTTGATTTTCTCCTTGATGAACTGCAGAAAAAGGAGACCACATAGCTGCATTTATTTTAGAACCTATCCAAGGGGAAGCCGGGGTATGTTTTGTGAGAATACTTATTTGATTAGCCCGGAAACACTCAATACATTCCTTTGTATGGTTTTCTGCATAGAACATGTTGAACTTATTTGGTTTTGAAAACTTGTAACTTGTTTGAAGGTGGTAATTCCCCCAGACGGCTATTTGAAAGCTGTTAGAGATCTTTGCTCGAAATACAATGTGTTGATGATTGCTGATGAAATACAAACTGGATTAGCAAGAACAGGGAAAATGCTGGCTTGTGAATGGGAAAATGTTCGCCCAGATGTAGTGGTTAGTAGCCGATCACCTTTACCTGTTGTTAAGTATATATATGATATATCTCTTTATTCATTCACCGTACTTCGCTAAAAACATCATCTTGTCATGACACGGTTAGCAAAACATGTCGCGACTCATTGCAAATTGATTGAGCATCCTTTTAATAGTCTAGGTTCAGAGGTGCTTTTCATTATAGCAATAATGAATCACGGTCTACCCTTTTCTGAGGTTATGTTTCCCTTTGGCGCCACTAACAAGTAATTTTTTAAACTGTCTTTTGGTTCAGATTCTAGGGAAAGCATTAGGTGGAGGAATTTTACCAGTTAGTGCAGTTCTTGCCGACAAAGATGTGATGCTTTGTATTAAACCTGGACAGCATGGAAGGTTTAATTTCGTTATAACTTTTCAATTACTCCCTTTATTTAGCATTTTCTTGTCAATATTTGTCAAACTTATAAGGTTCTGTTGGAACCTGATATCTTATAATATATAGTTTGTTTGCTCGGGTTATGTGTGATTTTTGCTTGTTAGTTTCGTTCCGGTTAATTTGAACACGTTCAAAGGTTTTAAAAGGTATACTGATTATGAAATTTGTTCACAGTACTTTTGGAGGAAATCCATTGGCTAGTGCAGTTGCCATAGCCTCACTTGAAGTGATCAAAGAAGAGAGACTTACTGAGAGGTATCAATATCCATTGCAAAATTGTATACTGTCAACATATATACTTGTTAATAATACCGACTCCGATAGATGTCTTGGACCGTTCTCTTTGAAATATTGATGTGTAAAGTATGCAATTGGTTTCTTACTATTTGACAGATCTACCAAAATGGGAGGCGAACTTCTCGGTCTGCTGCATAAGATTCAGAAGAAACACCCGGACCACATAAAGGAGGTGCGGGGAAGAGGTTTGTTTATTGGAGTGGAGCTTAACAGCGAAAGCTTGTCTCCCGTGTCAGGCTTTGAGTTATGCGAAAAATTGAAAGAGAGAGGAGTTCTTGCCAAGTCAACACACGACACAATTATTCGCTTCACTCCCCCGCTCTGCATAAGGTAAGAAAGTGATGCAAACAACTATAACCATGTCTAAGTTGAAGTCCCTAATATGTTGTGATCTTTGCAGCGCGGATGAGATTCAACAAGGTTCTAAGGCCTTGGCTGATGTGCTGGAAATTGATCTACCATTGTTGAAGAAGTCGAAGCCGGAAGATGCTGCCCCGCTAGCTGGGCCTAGTCCATGTGATCGTTGTGGTCGAGTCGTGTATGGTTAACAATATAATGAATGGTCTAAGAATTTTATAAAACTTTTGTTTGGAAATGGATGTCTCAGAACTGTTACTCATACAATACTGATTGATATCTAGCCAGTCATCTCATACATTAGGGATAAAGAAGAAATATTAAGACCTGATCATTGTCACCAATAGTTGTTATTTTATTATGAGATCCAAGAATTTTTAGAAACTTGTATTGCATGGCACTAGTTTCGGTGCCGGATAACGTACCCTCGATTCCGTTCTGGTCCCAGTTAATAGTAGCTTACTTCCAATTTCGGTTTGTTAGACTCGACAAAACCACTTCCAATAACATTCTTGTGGGCGGCTTTGCAATATCTTTTTTAGGTTCAGCTGATATTTTTACATTGGCTGGTATGATGGAGTTTTTCTTCACAGAGGCGCCATAGAGTATGAGGTCTTTAGCAACAGCACTTTCATGGACTTTATTGACTATGGGGTATTTTCTCAGCACTGTTCTTGTGTCTTTTGTTAATAAGTTGAGTAGAGCATTTGGACAAACACCTTGGTTATTAGGTGAAAACTGAAAACTTGAATCATTAATTAGTATGTGTTTAGTGGAGTTAACTTTGTTCACTATCTTTTTTGGGACTATTCTTACAAATATAGATCTTTCACATTCACGATGATGATGCGAAGAATGAGGGTGTTTGATTAATTGCTAGTAAAAAAATATTGTTTTAAAGTTATTTAAAGGAGGTTTAAAATCCTCGCAATCTTTATGTTTTTCTTTAGTGTTAACTCTAACTGATGTGACGTGACACGTAAGTCTCAATTAATGGAATCTAACGAGAGAGATAAAAAATAAGGACAAAAAAGATTGCGAAGACCATTTGTTTGAAGAAATTTTTTATAGAGAATAAAATTAAAGATTGTCATATTTATATGGACTGAAAACATACGCAACACTTTTATATGTCATAGATTTTATAAATTAGAGTTTGTTGTTTGAGATGACTTTAGATTGTCAAATCCTTGTCCAGGGTTGGAGACACCCTTCCCATTAGTTATCTTATATGCTTTAATTTCATAAGTAGTGCTCTGTTTTAGGCAATTTCTCATTGCACCCTTACACCTTTTTTTTAGACCATATGCGAAATTTTTAAATGCCTTATGTTTTTGGAGATATATCTTCGGACACATCAAATTTCATTTTTTACTAAGTTAAATTCGGATATGCATATGCGAAGTCATTTTTAGGGTGTGTTTGGAGATATATCTTTACATATGCCTCAAAAATAGAAACATGACAAAATCAAATTCAATTGCAAACTAACATCAATATTACATTAAATAAATTTTTTTATTACATAGATAGTCATTAAAATAAATTCAACATTACATATTGTTTTCATTGGGACGTTGCAACATAATGATTATATCTTCGACATATCTTTGAATCTTCACATACACTTCAATTAGACCTTTTGATTCATAATAGAGAACAATACTCCACATAACCTTTAAATTTTCATCCGTCTTCAGTTAAAAGTTGGTGAAATGGACCTTTCAGTTGCTGTCAAACGAGGGTGACTGATACTCGAGTTTGACAACGATTTTTTGGAAAGCACAAAAGAGTATTCAATTTGGATATCAGATCCGTGAAGGATGTTTCTACGGTGACCCTCAACGGAAGTGGCAGCTTCTCGTCATTGAAATACACAAATGCAAGACGGAGATATGAATTTATTCTATAGTTTTAGTGTGATGTGTAGCAAATAAGGGTTCAGACACACCCTATTCATTGAGTCACTTTTGACCACAAAAACCTTATCACGTAACATTTCAGAAATACATCTCTGAATACACCACACCTTTTATTAAAAAAAGAGTATCTTTAGAGACACATCTTCGAAAATTTGAATGAGGAATTTTTTATATATATACACACACACACATGAACCTATTTACCTGAATCAGAAAAAATCAGAAACTTTGTAAACAAGCACATACAGTGTAAACCAAAAGTAAACCATAAAATAAATGTATTAAATCGTATCAAGATTACATCGTTGACGATAATATATACAAAAGTGTATTGATTACAATCTAAAATGAATCAAAAGATTCAATACCGCATAAATCTACAGTTGGTTCCGCTTCGACGCTTCCTGATTTGATTCAAGATCCATCAATTTGGTGAATTCTAGCATCCTCTCTAAAAATTGATCTGGCCAAGCTTTGGCCTAATTTGTTTAATGTGTCGTCCACTCACCGATGTAGTTGGTATTAACACTATTACAGAAAAGACCTTTAACAACGGTTGAGAAAAATATATAATCACGCGCGACCAGGCATTATTGTGTAGCGTGTGAGAGTACGTGCGGTACTTACAATCACAATCTAGTGACCGTCGTAGTATTCTAGAAAGCCCACGCCTTATAACAACGATTATTCATAATAACCGTTGTGATATAGTATATGAGTAAATATCAAATTTTCATACCAGGATCAACACTAAACCAATTTTTAATTGATATCATAACTTATAAAATTTAAACATCTCGAGATATGCAATCTTTCCAACTTTCAAGAGAAAAGAAAGCGTATATAATTAAAGAAAAAATGATTAACATTTTTGGTTTTTAAACTTCCAATATAATAAGATGAAGAGTTGGATTGAACAATATAAAAGCGGAAGAACCAAATACACAAAAATAACTTCATCCAAAGGAATCAAAATGAGTTATCCTGCTCAAGCCACCAACAATGTTGAGAATCCAAATATTATTGTAGAGGGTGTCATGGTGCCAAGTCAGCCTCAGAATCAAGATGTTACTGTAGAGGCCGGTCCTGTGGTGCCAAACCAGCCTCAGAATCAAGATGTTGTTGTAGAGGCCACTGTTGTGGTGCCAAATCATCCTCAGATTCAAGATATTGTTATAGAGGGTGTTGTGTTTAGACTAATGAGATATCTTAGGGTGAGGAGAAGAAGAAGAAGAAGGTTGAGAAGGAAAATGATGATTTTTTTCAATTCTGATGATGAGGATGAGGATGACTATTATTGGTCTAACTTTATCTCAGCGAGAGGATTTAAATTACATCCATTTCAAGTCAAAGTTCAACTACTGTTGTATTTGATTTATTTGACTCAACTCTTAGTTCTTCAACCTCACTCAGATGGCTCTTGTACAAGTGTGTTTGACTCAGGACCAGAAGACTGAGTCTATTTGACTCGAGACCAGAGAGATTGAGTGTATTTGAGTCATGACCAGAATGAACAAATGTATTTGACTTAATACTAGACAAATTAAGTGTATTTGACCAGCAAGATCGAGACTTTCAAGCTTATCTTCCTTAAAATTCCCCCTGAAGATAAGTTTGAGTGAAGTACGGTTCCTCCTCATGAAAGGTAACATCTTGCAACACACAATTTTTAGATGGAGGATGGAAACACTTATATCCCTTTTGAGTAGAGGAATACCCGACAAAAACATATTTTAGGGCTCTAAGATCGAGTTTTTTTCTGTCTTGACTATGCACATGGACAAATGAGACACATCCAAAGATTCCAGGTTTTAGATTACTACTTACTGACAAATTTGGGTAGAAGGAAGAAAGAAGATCCATATGACTCTTGAATCCTAATACTCTAGAGGGTAATCGAATTAATAAGACATGTGCTAGTGAGAACATCCTTGCCCCATAAATATTTTGGAACATTTTGATGAAACAACAATGCTCGTGTTTGGTCTAATAGATGCCCATTTTTTCTTTCCACGATTCCATTTTGTTGTGGTGTTTTAACACAAGAAGACTCATGGACATTTCCCTATTTTTGACAGAAAGAAGTAACAACATGATTGAAGTACTCTTTTCCATTATCAGACCTAAGCCTTTTGATGTTTACTCCAAATTGATTTTTAATCATGTAGAAAAAATTTGGGAAAACAATACCGATGTCAGACTTATTTTTAAGTAAAAACACCCAAGTAACTCGAGTACAATCATCTATAAAAGTAACAAATCACCTAGCACCTGGTACATTTAGATTGGTAGAGGGACTCCAAACATATGAATGAATAAGATATAAGGGGGGTTGTTGTTTAATGGAAAAGGTAAACACCTATGTTTAGCAAACTCACACACGTCTCAATGAAGACTTTCAATATCTATCTTATTGAATAAAGATGACAACAAAACTTTAATGACTCCAAAAGAAGGATGACCTAACCGACAATGAAAAAGAAAGTTTTTTTTCTTCCTTTTTAGAGAGTAATGACTTTGACATAAATGAGTGTGACAAGTGGACTTTTTTACACTGATTTGTTTCTTCAAGATAATAAAGGCCATTCCTTTCTCTAGCATGTCCAATCGTCTTTCCGACTTCTTATCTGAAATATACAACAATCATTATGAAAAGTCACACTACAAGATAAATCATTTGTAAATTTTGTATGGAGACAAGGTTCATGGATAGTTTTGGAACATGGATAACCCTTTTAGGGTTATAGAATGATTTATTCGGATATCTCCAATGCCTTCTGATTATAAGAGTATCATTTGTATAATTTTTTAATTACAATGACAAGGGAATATGTGGAGAATTGTTTTGAAGAGGGTGTCATGTGGTCTGTGGCTCCTGAATCGAATATCCAAAATAAACAAGAAGGTGTTTCTAAGACATGAAATTCAAATGAGAATGAAAACTTACCAGAATACGCTACATTGCAATTACCTAATAACTTTTTCATACTATTGGTCATAAAAAAAGAGAAGAAACCACCAAATATTTATGTATAAGATATGAAAGAAAATAATATTCGATGAAGAAATCAACCTAGAAAATGTAGGGACGACGACTGGAAATGTGCGGACAATAGATGGAAATGTGTAAACAACGGTTGGAGCTGTGTGGACAACTACAGGAAATTGAATGAAAGTGTACGGACAACTGTCAGAAAAGTATAAATATTGTTTAATTGGAAAAAACTTGACAGCAAGTGATGCCCAATCAAGATTTAAGGGTTCTGACAGCGTAAATATGTCCAATCAGATTTGAAATAATGATTAGCGGAAGTCGAGTCCCATAGATTAGAAACTCTGATGCATGTGAAAAATAGAAATCAGAATTTTCTGAATGTGCTTGAGTGAGTAAAGCACTCAACAACCATGATATTTACATACACAATATAATTAATTACATATTATGTTTACAAGGAGAAATTAATAGTCCAACTCCCAAAATGCATGAATTTAAATATACATGAACCTATGACTTAAACGCTCATTTAAGTGGGAAACATACAGTGTATTTTTTCTATTTCCAACACTTCCCAACATTTAAATGGTGGGTGACCCATTTTTCTACAATATTGACAAGGTGGATAACATTTAAATGTAACATTTTTGCTACTTACAAGATGGTTCTTCATAGAGTTTGATTGGTGGCTCTTGAATGGTAAAACCCCTTTTATCCTACGATCTTGCCTCACAAGCCTTCGCAACTCTTAGACTTGTAAGTAGGGGTGAGAATAGGATGGGCCTAACTAGACTTTGCCAAGCCTGAGCCTAAACTGAAAAAACCAAAGTCTAAGTCTGGTCTGTAGCCTATCATAGGCTTATTTTTAGGTCCGAGTCTGACATTTTCTATGGCCTGATTAGCCTACTAACCTACTTAAAAACCTATTTCTTTTAAACATTGATAAATATGCAATTTAATTAATGTTTAAATATACTAAAAAAATTAAAAGATCAATGATTATTTTAATTGACTTATTCTAGTTTAGATAGTAGCTTAAGTTTTGTGATACTATTTGTTTGGGAGAATTTATGAAAAAACTTTATGATATTGTCTATAAGGTTCTTTCAGCTTATTTCATAAGTTGTTTAAGATAATTGTGGTTTATTTTTGTATTCTATTTAAAAATATAAAATATATATATATATATATATATATATATATATATATATATATATATATATTTTATATTAAATAGGCCGACTGATGGATTTTAAAAGTTTTTTATATGATTTGTGACTAAACTTGTTTAATTAAATAGGCTTATAAAAAATCTAGGTCTTTTAGATTAGACCTTAATTTCCTGTTAGTTGACATGACATATTCTCACCCCTATTTGCAAGGCTATTTATGCTAAATTGATATGCTTTGTGTTCTTTTAAAGAGTCTAGAGATGCCTCACATTTTTTCTGCACCGTAATAAAAAAGTTCTACAATTTTGAAATAAACCAATTTAGAACCAAATAACCTAACTTAATTTGTAATGGGAAGCATTTGTCTAAGTATTATTTGATTGTATCTAATCTTTCATTCTCTGTAACTCAAACTCTCTCATCAACATGCTTCAAATCTCTCATCTTCTCATATTCTTCCTTCAAATAGTTTCATATGGTTTTTGGTGTTTTGATGATTCTAGTGAAAACTGTTTCTAAAACACCAAAAAAAAAAAATGAAATGATCTTGCCTTTGCCTTTGCCTTGTTTGTCTTTTTTCTGCTTGTGATATTTTACCTGAGCCGTAGAAAATTATTTGGCAGCGGAGGAACTTCATAATCCTCTTCTATAACTTTTCGAAGGTCTAAAAGCTTCATCATAGCTGTCCCTATCAAAGAGCGAAACAACTTTTTGAAAAACTTGACTCTGCATTCATTTGACAAATCTTTGAAGAAGAGAGCTCTTAATGTGAATTGAAGATTTTTATTTTGAATAAGAAAAGAAAAATGACAGAGAACAAACTTGTAGAAAATATTTTTAAAAAACTTAATGAGAAACTAATATTTAAATACAAGAAAAAATAATGATTTAATGAAAAATTGTACTCCATGCACTAGTACAAAAAAAAGACAATATAATTTTCATCCAATATTATCTCTATCTCTCTTTTTATCACATCTTCAATATATCACACTATTTCTTTCCCTCTTTTTATGAAAGTCATAGATGATATTTCATGATAAAAATAAATTTAGCTTCTTCAAGTGAACACACAGCTCTTTTCCCAGCAATGTAAAAATAATGGCAGAAGGTAAACAGAAATGTCAAATTAAGTAGCTTTTACAATTCTCCAAAACACAATGATCTTTGCACACATACATAAATAAATAAATATATTTAATTATATCCAAAAACACTTAACCAAATTGAATGACTTGAAAAAAAATAAAACCAACACTTGATAACAACATGCCAACACCTAGCATATCAAATGTTTTGGTGAAGACAAGCTTTAACAGGAACCACATCTTGCTGCCAGTACTCAATTTTTTTAAGTCCTACATCAAAGGACACAAAAGAATAAAACAGAATATTCACTTTAGTAACATATACTTGTGTTATCAATTGTAATATGCTTATTTATGCTTGCAACTAATTCAAAATAATAAAAAAATTGCAACTATTTATATGTAAATATCATAGTATTTCTTAACCAAGTTTGGTCTGCCACTCATGAATTAGTTCCTTGAAATAAGGCATGAGTATTAGTGGCAAGCACAGGGTCACTCTAACCCTAGTATAATTAAAAAATAAGAATATGAATTGCTAAAGTTGTCAAGAGGAAATGAAAGATAAGTACTAATAATGAAATATAAAATAAAATTGTGAGACTTTGTTCTTTTAATAAATATATTTAACCTCTCAAAATTAATTATCATAGATATAAGTAGATACTTTCATCACATTTCATTTACTTATTAATATCACACCTTTGGTTTTAACAAGTGATTCCTCGTTTCAAGTGTTCTATCAAATGTGACTCTCATCTAAAAATCCACTTGGCTTGTGATGTAATAACAAACATTTGATTTTCTTCACTTCATTTTAAATGCCAAATTAATAAATACAAAGAAGTTATACAAGAACACTACAACAAAACAAAACAAAGAATCATATGAGATAAACACTTAGGAGAATGTGTTTACAATAATACTTCGCAAATTTCTGACTTCTTTTTTTATCGTAACTAGTATATAAAAAAAATGTCTTAAATTTTGATGATGATTTAGAGGTATAAATAAATCATTTTTCAATTTTTTGATGCTGGCATTTCTAACACACCATTCATTTAATTATATAAATATTTAATGTGGATAGTTGAGTAAATTTTTTAATTAAATTACAGGATACTTTAGTAAATTTAATTTATATTTTATATAACATTTAGATAATTAATTACCCATATTAGCCTTTTTAATCTCCCTAAAAATTAATTTAATTTATAATAATGATCATAAAAGAATTTTTTTACTCACATTTATAAAAGACAGTGCCATTAAATTGATACAAAGATAATCTCATTCTACTTAACTTTTTTGAACAGAAAGAATCTCATGTTATAAAATTTGAATTTTTTGAACAGAAAGTACTATTTCCATGCACTAGAAATTTGAATTTTTTTACCTTTCCCAATAGAACCAAGTTATGAAATTTGCTTCTGTGCATAATAAAGAATGAAATGGAAAACTAGCTTTCTGTTACTTTTTCATCTCACAACTGTTAACTATAATACAAATTAAAACAGTTTTAATAAACTGATATACTTCACTAACTATGTTACTAATAGTACAATTTAAAATTTAGAAATCATTTTTAACAAAAATGATTGTTTTATTTTTTTCATATACAGTATATGTATATATAGGGTAGCTATTAAATAGGGTAGCTAGTAGGTAGTTTGAGAGAGTGTTTTCTCTCCAGTGTCAGAAATGAATTGTTTTCCTACGTGCATGGACCTTTCTGGCATAGTGAAAAGCCATCAACCCCCATGTGTTATAGTTACCCTAGCTGCCCTATTTTCCTAGCTTGCAGAACCTGAGTAAACCAGGGTCATATCATGTGGGTGCACACAGTAATTTTATTAGGATTCTAGTCACTAACACATGGTTAGTGTTATGCCACATTAACTTACACCCTCACATGCTATTTAGGAGGAACCAATAAGAGAGACAACCAGCCGATTTACAAACAACCTTATTCACAACAACCTATGTACAATGAATCTAATCAAACTAAAAGACATCACTAAATACATCTTTTTATCACCTATCCACTACTTGTCTTTTTTTATTTATCATTCATCGCCTACTCACACACACAACGTAGTACAGCCAAAACCATTCAAATCACTTCATGGTTTACCAAAGCCAATGCAGAAGAAATCAATCAAACTAAAAACAATGCAATGTGCTCAAACTCAAACAACAACATCAACAGAATAACAAACACAACAATGTTGAACTATATATTTCTCAATAAATATCAAAATGAAAGGGTAATACTAATAATAACATTAATAAATAGAAAAAAAGAAGAAGAAAATATTGGTTTTTTTTATGACATACCTGAAGGAAGCAAATGGAGGATCTTCTTCAGTTTTTGGGTTTTCCTTTCTGATCTGAGTATAGCTGCAAGCTGCTACCATCAAAAACAGATGAAAATGGATGGTGTTGAATCTGGTGGTGGTGGTGGTGATGGTGATGAGGATTATTCTCCATTGAAGTAGGAGCAGGTGAACCAGAAGCAGGAGAAGAAGAAGTAGAAGCACCACCACCTCCTCCTCCTCCTCCCATGAAAAAAGGTAGATTGTTGGATCCATCTAAAGATGAAACTGAAAACCTCTGAAGATGAGACAAAAGAGACGGTGAATTGGACTGAAGGGTCCCCCTATTGTAACCAGCAAGGCCCGATGAGATCGTAAAGTTGAGATTATAATCATTATTGTTGTTCCCGCTTGGTTGAGTAGAAGAAGTAACCACGTTTTGCATCATGAGATCAGGTATGAAAGAAAACTGATGCTGATCTGCAGTATGGTTTTCACCATTACTGTATGGCGAAACTGAATTAGACATTGTCATGGATTGATGATCATGAAGTGAATGTCCTAACTGATGATGATGTGTTCTTGATGAAGAAGGAGTTCCTATTAGCACTGGACTAAAGTAATGATCCATTGGTCCTGAAGAAGAACTCCATTGCTGCTGCTGCTGTTGTTGCTGTCTAACTTTGTTGAAGAAATTAGGTTCTTCACCTGACCTTCTTGGACTCCTTGCTGCTGCTGCATTGTTGATTCCACCAGTAAGAAGCTCGGTGAAGGAAGCAGTTTGAGAAACAGAAGAAGAGTTAACATTCTGCTGATGATGAAAAGGATTACCACCAACACTGTTGTGAGAACAATCATGATTCTCCTTTTCCTTCTCTTTGGCCGTTCTTTCTCTCGCTCTTTCCCTAGCCTTAACCCGGCTCACACGAACATCAGATCTCGAAAGCGATAAACCAGAACCCTTACTCGTCTCTGAAGTGCTACTACAACCAGATTTCGACAATGAAAGATTCTGACTCTGAAGATAAGTATTCTCCCCATTCTCCACAACCATTTCAGCATCTTCACTTGGATTATTATTGTTGTTATTATGACTAGTATCAGTGAATAGCGAGTTGTTGAGTGAAGGTAATTCAGAAATAGCATCAGAAGCTGATTTGATAAGCCATTCAACAGCTTTACTTGGTTGGTCATAACCCAACCTATCTTGAAGATCATAGAACTGAATAGCTGTTGTAACAGAAAGCCTAACCCTTCTGTCTCTTAAACCCTTTGAAGTCATAACTTTGCTGTGCCTATCTTTTCCACCAGAAGCTCTTGACACCCTTATGATTCTTGACGAATGATGGTGCCAATTATTGTACCTGTTCAAATTCCCATTCTCTTCTTCATTTTCAACTCTTGGGAACTTACATGAATTTTGTGCTTGAATCTCATCCTCCTCCTCCATACCAAAATCATGCCTTGCCAAAAACAAACCAACTTGGCTTTTTTTCTTTCTTTCTATCTCTAGAGAGAGAAAAAAGAGAGAGAAAGAGAAGAGAGAATGTGAGTGTCTGTGGGGTTAGCTATTAGCTATAGCTAATGTGTCCTTTGCATTGATGATGAAAATTCAGAGACTTGTTTGGCTGTGTAGTGATAATAAAAAGGACTTTTTTTACACTCTCTGATATATCACGGTCCAAGTCAGGAGGGTCTTGTTTAGCTTTTTGCAGTGTTTGCAGAATAAAACGCTTTCAAAAGCAAAACCACACTGAAACCACTTCCTGCAAAACTCAAAACCAAACACACCATTAAGCACAATTAATTTGCATTCAGTTTCAAAAACAAAACAAACTTAAAATACTATACACACTATCTATAGTACAAAACAGATAGATAAGATCTGAATATGTTCATTGTTTAGCATCATTCATAGCTCATAGCTTCATCATAGCTTATGATAAAATTAAAACCTACATCATTTTATGAAATAACTCAAAACTTATAGACCCTATACATATTTGCATCATAGATCTGAACCTTTCTGCTTTGTTTTTAAGCTAAAAAAAGCAGCAAAAAATTTGCTTAAGGGTATCTGATCTGAACCAAACCCTTAATAGTATTTATAGCTTTTGCTTTTTTCATGTCCTTAAAAATAGCATACATTAGAAACCAAACTATATACCCATAGCTACAAGGTTTTGAAACTCACATATTTTTTTAATGAAACATTATTTCATAAATGATTAAAAAAAGTTGAAGGGTTACTTAGAACAATGTTTGGTCGGAGTTTTTGACAGGTGTTAACCTCATAAACAAAGACAGGAAAGAAAGGAAATAAACCCAGTTGTTCTTTGTTGCTGCTGATTAATCAACAACTTCTGTGTCCCTCAAACAGCTCACAGATCTGTTGTGGTACTGGTTCATTGAAACAAAAAAAAAAAAAATCATAAAATGAGGTTCCATTATTATTAATAATTGTAAAAAAAACATACTTTTTCAGATCACAAGTAAAACCCCATTAAGCCAACAAAAAAATATCCCATGAATATAAAATTGACAAGAAAAATATCTCAAAGACAAAAATATGAGATAAAACCTTATTTACTGCCTGGTTTTCAGGGAATTGTTGAATTTCTGAAATCGTCTTTCCTTGAAATGCAAAATAGTAAATATGTTGATTTTTTTTCTTCTCTTTAAGATATATAAAAGTATGTTAACATTTTTTTTTTGAAGTAGAAGTTGGAGTTTGATTAACACTTACAGATTTTTTTGGTTGTTGTTGAACATGTAAAGTATATAGGGAGAGAGAAAAAGAGTGAGGTGTGCACAAAAGAAGAATGTTCTAGGGTTGGTGAGAAACAAAAAGAGAGTGAATATATGAGAATTGTGTGATTTGTTTAGATGGAAAGAAAAAGAAGAGAGTGAAGAGGATGATTAAGAAGGAGAAAGATTTGAAGTCGCCATTGAAACAATGAACGAGCTTATCGGAAAAGACCAGACACGGTGCTGTTACACAATATTGTATGTATCTTATACTCTTTCAAATTTGTCCCTATTTTTTCTTATATTTACTTCTATACCTTATCTATATATTCTCTCCGTTTTTAAATGAATGTCGAATTACTAAATAAAATTTAGACTAAATACTCTTTTTAATTGATCACATATCTATTTTCGTCCATTAAATTTAAAAAGTTCTAAATTGGTCATGTAATTATTCAAAAAATCAACATTTATCATTTTCGTCCGCCACATTAGTCAAAGTCAATGGATGTGTACATGTGAGAGACACGTGTTTTATTTGATTGCCATGTAGTAGACATGTGTTTTTGAAGAAAAAAAAGGGAATAGAAAGAGAAATGCAGAAGTCATTGTATTATAGGTTTTAGTACACCTGGAATGAATGTGTTAGTTGATGACAAAGATACCTTAGAGATTGTTGATCTCTATAAGGTTCATCTTAGTGTTGACATCTTCATTCAACACACATTGTCACAATCTGGTTATGTTGAAAGTCCCTTAATGAGATACCCTTAATGAGATACCCCTAATGAGATAGCAAATGAGACCGAAATTGTGCTTGAGGAGATGCCAAGGAAGCCGAGTTGAAGGATAGTGAGCTAAGTGGGAATATAAGTGCAAGGGAAATTAATGATGATGGTCAAGGGAAAATGATGTTAGGATGAGTAATGTAAGAGACAATGAGGCAATGGAAACTGATGATAATGGACAAAGGGTTGGTGAGATTGATGATGATATGTTGGTTCTAATGATGATGTTAGTTCTGATGATGAGAGATTCAATTATGATAGTGCAATGGAGATAATATTTGATGATGAGTATGATATTGAGTTGGTGGTGAAGAGGGTAACCTAATTGAAGATGATGATCAAGAGGTGAAAAGCAAAAAAGGTAAAGAAAAGTGGGAAGAAAACAAAGAAGAGTTTAAAGGTAGTGATAATGAAAGTGGTGATCTTGAAAGTGAGTGTGAAAGTGATGTTAACAGTAGATTTAAGAGAAAGAAGTATCCAATATTCAAGATACAACAGGACAATGTCCAATTACCAATGGGAGGTGGGAACATATTTTAGTACAAGCGGTGATTTCAAGGAAAAAATCATCTCTTATGCAGTCCAATAAAGCAGAAATTTAAGGTACCTCAAAAATGACAAGATAAGGGTTATGGTTATGTGTAAAGATGGATGTGAATAAGAAGCTTATTGTGTTAAGCTGCCTAATGAGGATTCTTGGCATCAAAGAAAGGTAATAGACACTCATAGTTGCAGTAGAGAATATAATGAAAAGATGTGAAAACTAAATGGTTGAGCAAAAGGATACAAAATTCACTTAAAACCAACCCTAGAATGAAGCTTAAGGACATAAAGAAAAATTTATAAAATAAGTGGAATGTGGGGGTCAACAAGACGATAGCTGACATGCTTACCTTGTCTTGATTCACTTTCAGCAATGAAGAGTACGAACCATAAGGTTGATGACTACATCCCTGATTATTACAGAAAATTGAGATATATGGAGGTTTACAAACCTGTAATTTTTTCTGTTAATGGCTCAAATCTGTGGGTAAGAATAAAGTATATGGATGTTCTGCCCCCAAGTATAGGAAAATGCCTATAAGTCCAAAAAAGAGGAGGAATTTAGAGCAAGGTGAGATTGATAGCTCTGATAGAAAGATGAGAAAAGATGGATTCATTGTCAAGTGTATTAGATGTAAGAAACCATGTCACAATAAGCTTACATGTAAGGTGACACCAACTAGTCAAGCATCTCACCAGATTCCTAGTCAAATATTGTAACACCCCAATTTTACCCTGGTAATTATTATGAAATTAGAGTTATAAAATTCTTTTTAGCAGACTATTGGAGTATTACAATTCAACTTCAAACCACAACATGCTATCACAGATCATAACACATAAACTTGGATGAACCGAAACAACATGAATTTAACTTTATTAATACTAAACAGCGGAACTAAATTATTCAACTTGAATGACATAACATCTTTCTCAACTTAAAACAATTTAAAATCAACAAATACTTTTCATGTATCGGTATAGTTATTCAACGATAAAAACCTAACAACAAAACAACTAGCGTTCATCCCCCGAGTGTTACCTATCGGGCGATAATCCATCTCGAACTAACAACGACTAAATCTTTGTTCTTCTAATACCGCACGTTACCCACGTAGAGCAACATCACAATGAAGGGTGAGATATCAACCAACATAAACAAGCGTATGATAAGCGATATATTAGGATAAAGCATATAAAGTTACCACTTTAAACAACATAATTCATCGTGATTCAACAACACAACAACAACTTGTAACAACAATAATTTATAACAACAACAACTTATAACATCAACTCATAACGACAACAACTTATAACAACAACAACAACTTATAACTTATTTAAACAACACAATAAGAACACAACAATAACTTATTTAAAAAACACCGAATGCGACTCAACATAATGCACATGCATGTAGTACCATTGGAGAAGAACTCCCAACTTAAACATATGTCAGTTTATCGACGCATTAACAAGGCATAAGCCTTTAACATGGTGCCATCAAGGTCAAGGCATAAGCCTTCAACTTTCATCGTGGTGCCAATCCAGGCCAACTTAATAATGCAATGCATGCCATACGACATCAACTTCGACAACAAATTCACAACAATGCAACACAAACAACAACACACAACAACCTAACAACACCAACATACAATAACAACTTAAAATATGCATCAATTGCATCAACTTAGATCAACATTGGTAATTCGACCTACAACTCGAACATGTCCATAAACCGGGACAATTCAACTTATTCAACATTGGCCATAGACCTACAACTTCATCAACGTATCAACAACAATTCAAGCAAACAACTATGACAATTACTACACAACTTATCAGTTACGAATCTATGCACAAAACATTTTATTTACCACAAATATTTAAATTACTAAACTTTATCTACTAAATCATTTAATTTATTCAACTACTTAATTTTTCCATTGCTAAGATACCTGTGATATTCAACATTCCCGACACAATTCCAATGCGTTAAACAACCAACAATAACTACAACCTTTTACGAATTATTTCTACGAGACTCCAACTAATTTTCGGTTAAATAACTATACCGATTAAACTACTAAATTAATTAATTAAACTACTTAATTTCTATTAAAATATCGTCGTAAGTAAGCACATGCCGATATAATATTAATCTCGACAATTCTACATTGAAGACAAATCAATATCGCTACTACTAATTAATTAAACTCAAGTACTAACTAATGTTCGTTTATAAAAGTACTGCAACTAGAACACTGCCTGCTACATATTTCTTCAACTACCTGTCAACTGTTATTTTTCTGCAATTCTTATTAGCATTACATTTACTGTACTTATTCTTATAACTTAGGTGTTGTGACTTAATATAATACTTCATGACAACATTATCATCCAATGCATACACGTTTCTAGTAAACCTCTTACCATTAACACCACTTAATTAGCTACAAGGTGACAGTGAAAATAATGTAAACAAACAGGCAATGAAAGTAACACAAAGACAAAAGACATGCTAGCAACAAACCAAAATACGCAATGCTCCCATAAGCGCAACTACTTCAACTTAATTTAGTTTTCATGCTAACAATGATCATCCTATTTTTATACATGCTCCTAGTTAAGTGATACAGTCATTATCATCACTTAGTTTATAATAAGCAGACAAAATAAGAAAACACAGACAAACAAAGCGTCAAAAAATTAAATAATATTCCCTAGTACAAAGGGTGTGACGTCCGTCACATGGGGTGTGCCGATCAGCACCCCTTCCCTCCTGTGCGGTCGGTAAGCCATCTCCCACCACCATCATCATGTGTCAAATGACACGGTCCTTACATACCCTCCACGCGTTCGGAGGGATTTAAGCGGGAACCACCAATTTCCCTAAAATCCAATTTTTTCTCCAATTTCTTTTATACCAAAATATCAATCTTAATTTTTCGAGACGATTAATACCAATTTAATTAATCACTACTCGTATCCAAGATAACAATACAACAACAACAATTATCACCAAAACAACAACTAATTTCATCGAATCGACACAACACAATCACAATAATTAATCCACGACAGAATTCATACACCCTAATCCCACATACAATTTATCATAAACTCGATTATAGAGATTGAACCCAACCCTTACCTTGGATTGACGGTCTCTCCATAAATTTTCGGTCGATTCGACTTGGCTTTCAGTGCGCACTCTTCCGACGACCAACCTCCAAAGCCCTTGTTCCTCTTTTCTTCTTCCAATTTCTTTCCTTTTTTTCCATGTACCACTATTTTTCTCTTCTTCTCATCCAAACCTAATTCTTCTTATTTTCAACTTAACTAATATAGTACACTATTATTATAATTGGCTTAACATTCACGTCCCACCTTTTACTACCAACAACATTAATTAAGCCCAACAATAATTATAATAATTATTCTAATATAATAATATTATTTCTCCGATTAAACCGACTATTACTCAACTATCAAATTAACCACTCAACCATCATATTAATCCAATAATGTCTCTTATAATAATTCCAATAATTCTCAACTTTGACTAATTCCAATAAATAATTACTTATATAATTTAATTAAATAATTAATTAAATTTGGGGCGTTACAAATATCCCAACGAGTTCCTAGTTAAGTATCTTGACAAGTTCCTACTCAAACATCCCAACACATAACTAGTCAAACACCCCCAAAAGGTTCTTACTCAAGCATCCCAAAAACCATCACAACAAGCATCCAAGCAAGTGAGTCAAAAATCCAAGAAGTTTCCAGTCAGAAGGACAACTATACCTTTTATACCACCTGGTCCAACAACCAGGTTGAATGCATCCAGAACTGTTGTTGGTCCAATAACAATAAGGACAACACCAACTAAGATCCACACCAAACTGGAAAATTTAGTTTTATGTTAAAGCTGATTTTATGTTTAGTTAAGTTGTAAACTTTAAGTTATTTTGAACATGTAATGTAATGTATTTTGAATCTATAATGTAGGTCTTTTGAACTTGTAACTTAGGTCTTTTGAGCATGTGTTTTGATATAATGTAATGTAATGTATGAATATTGGTGGTTCACACCACATTATTAACGCAACAAACTTAAGTGCTTTGTGTAACACCTTCTAACCCCAAGAATAATTTAATAAACAAATCAAAGTCCAAGCACCAACAAGAGTGTCACATGCTTTATACAAACATAAATATAAAACATATTGATCCTAACACGAGTTTTCAAAAGAATCAAAATATTTATCTCTTTAATAACATCAACACAAAACTTTAAACATCGCAGCAGAATTATTGTCTCAATCATAGTTTCATTATAACTCTTCAAAGAAACTTCATTATATGTTATCCTTTATAAGTTATACTTAAAATTAACTTAAACGAATAAAAACATCTTAATACTTCATGTCAACAAAGGAACATAAAGTTCAATTCAAACGTTTCCCCAAAACTCGGATGTTACACATTAGAGCAACATCCTCTTTATTCAATATAAATCAGCTAAAAGACTCCATAAAGCTATCTTCGAGCTTCTATGGCTATTCCTGATTACCTGCAAGTTACCCTTGTATCAAAGCAACAATTCAAGTAGAAAGGGTGAGCGATCACAAATCATTATAAAATATATACTGAATAAATATAGTAGTTACAATAATAATCATCAAGAATTCCACTTATCATCATACTTCACACATATACCCACGTTTTCACATCACCTATATATGCAATTATATCATTGTATTATCAAATACACATTCGTCATCATCAAACATCACTTAGTTCACAACATCATCAACATCACTTAATCAACACTCATGTAATTTAACAAAGAATGCAATACAACTTCACAGACTCATGCATGTAGTGCCAAACTTCACTGATGACACCAAGTCATCTTCCTCCAAAGATATCCAACATATGATCGATTCCTGCTTATAACTGGAGCACTTCACAAAATTTCACTCAATCCACACCATGGGATTAAGGTCATCACTGGACTAACGTCTTATCAACATCATTGGACCAACGTCTTAACATATGCTATAAATGCATGATGCGCAACAACATAATAAAACATGACCACTGCTAGTCAAAACGCATCATCATTTATGTAGTCATTAACAACATCATACAAATAACATGTAATACACAACAAATTTGCACATAATTCACTTCATTTTAACATATCATCAAATACATCATAGAACGACACAACATTATCAAAACATCAACAATCCATCATGCACCATCACTTTATCACAATTCATCGTATAAAAATATATTTACTCAGAGAAAAGGTAATGTAAAAATACATCATCTTACTCATTTTATTCTACCAAAACATAGTTTAACGAGTTAGCTTCCCAACGCTTCAAACGACGCATCAAATAGAGTCCAAAAACTCAAGTTATGACACTTCAAACTTTTTGTTTGTTTCCCCTAGCTCGAGGCTCGCCTGAAGAAGCAGTTTTCTTGCCTGGCGAGGATGGATCGGCTCAACCCCCTATACAAAATTCCAGGAGCTTATATTTTTTTCCATCCCTTGATCACCTTGTGAAGCTCGCCTTCTCCATCTCTCTTGCCCGACGAAGCTGGCGCAAGTCTCTCCCTCCATACATTTTTCAAGGAACACACAAAACACCTATTCCTCTCGCCTCACTCTCTTGTGGCACTTCCTAGGCGAAGCTTATTCGCCCGGTGAAGCATAAAGCTTTTTCAGCGAAATGCTCGTGACAACAACTCTGGTGTGGAGTTTTTTGCGCACTCTAGTCCCAACTTTCTTGCGATTTCACACCAATATAGTCCCAAAACTCATACAATTTTACATGTTTTCATCATACAATCATAACACCTCACAATATGCATTACATACACCAATTCATGGTATTACCAACATCAATTATTCACAAATTCATCAAAGATTCATCATATAATCAAATCATCACAAAATCCCAATAAACCTATGTACATCTAAATTCCATATCAATCATAATAATAAGGATCACCCCTTACCTTAGATTCATAGCTTTAATTCTTGTTCCAAGCTCCACGGATTGATTCTCTTCTCTTCTCTTCGTGCCCTGGCTCTTCACTACTCTATTCCCAATCTTCATGATCGTGCATAATGAAACATCGACACTCTCTTTTTCCCTTTTGTCAAACTTACTCCTTAGATCCCTAATATGTTATTCCACCATTGCCCTCATTTACTCCATATAGCATGACTAATTAGCCCTTAACATCTCTAGTCCAATTATTCTATTTAATTAAATAATAATAATTCGAATTAGTTGTTCTACACAACTATACTAATTATCTAAATTATTATATTATTCTAATTTCCACCATAATCCGCACTACCTCAGCACGCACCACACATCGAATCATAAGTAATTCACACATAATCACCTCAAGTGTCATAATTCAACAAAGCATCGTATATTCATAAATATTCATTAATATTCATCATAAATCAATTAAATAAACACTCTTAATTAATTTGGGGTGTTACATTTTGTCCTGTTGAATGTATGTATGTTTGAGTATAAACCAATTGATAAAAATGGTATAAACCAAATTTGAATGGAAGCAAACATACTCAATTCAAAATAAACATACACAATATATAAAAAATTGTTACAACTAAACAATCATATTATTTCATAACAAACATTTGAAACTGGTATAATTGTTACAACTGTTGAAATATTTTAAATACCACCACATTCTAAAACTGTTACAACTGACTCAAACTAATTGAAACTGATGTAATTATTACAACATTCTAAATACGACCACGACTAAGACAATACAAAACATTCTCTTCCATATTTTTTTCGAATTCATCATCTTCTTTATTTGAATTTGTAAGTCCCTTATTTGTATCTTCAGTCCATCATTTGTTGCCTTTAAAGACTCCACCTCCATTTTTGCTGCATCTAGTTCATTTTGAAGCTTCTCCAACCTATTCTTTTTCTTCTTCATAAATTGGTCTTTCTCATCCACCATATCATCACAGAACCATTGGAAATATCCACATCTAGTTTGTGTTGCATCCTATATAATTAAATTAGACATAAATTTATTGAAGAAGCTTATTATTGCAATTATATCAGAACCAACAGAAATGAAGAAGCAATTAAATTTCTTTTTTTATCTTATATTAAATACAACCTCAAAATTGTTTCCCAAAGTTCGTGACAGTTGAATCCCTTTGAAGAAGAGCTATTTCCACAACCATATTGGGGTTTCCATCGCAAATCGAAATCCAAACGACCACCACTCTTCAAATTGAATTCATATGTATATTTCCCAAAGTTCATTGATGATGATGACTTCATTTTCCTCAACCAATTTCAGTGTTGAACACTCTAAATTTGAACAACCCTAACTCAATTTAGGGAAAATAGCTTGCACATAATGAAAGAAGAGATGGAACGAAGAAGACATTTATAATCCACATCATTTGCTACGTAGATTAAAACAAAAGTTCATTTCAGCCAAATTGACGATGGTAAGGATCATTGTGAACCTTTTTGAACAATTAAAGAATCAATTTTGAACTTTTTAAACTTAAGGCTATGTTTGGGAGTTTGGAGGGAAGGGGAAGGGAGGGCTTTCAAAAATAAGAAGGATTTGGTGAAAAGAGTAGAAAGATTTTGCTTATGAGGGTTTTGGAGGCTTTGGTTTTCTCCATAACATAAAAAAACCCCTAATTTGGAGAAACTCAAAATTTATATTGGAGGAGGGCTTTTGAGGATTTTGGGGGGCTTAATCAATCTTCAATCTGTTCAAATATAATTTTTGTTGTTATAGTATTTTAAAAACTAAAATACATTAATGATAAACATTATTTTATCATTCTAAACAAAATCTTTTTTTTAAAAAAATGTTAAAAAAATATATATTTTTGGAAGCCCTCCCTTCCCCTTCCCTCCAAACTTCCGAACATAGTCTAAGAGATCAAAATGGACCTTGAGGTAAACTTAAGAGACCAAAAATGATATTTTGCCTAAAATTTATTGTAAAATAAATGTAATTATCACTTTTAATATAGAAATGATTGATATTTTTTCAATTTTGCTCTTTAGTTATTATTCTCTACACTACTTCCAACATATTTATAAGGTTAATATAGTAAAAGTCCAATGTTTCATGACACTATTATTACATTTTTTTAATCGTATGCAAAAACCTTAAACATTCATTTTAAAACAAAAGAAGTATTATACAAGTCTCTTACAAATGTTATGTCACTCTCACTTGGTAGCTTTAGGACTTGGACACATAGGGAGAATCCAAATATTATATATTGGTGTGGCTAAATATGAAAGAAAATATGAACTAAATTATATTCAAAATAAAAATAATATTATTTAATGAAGTACATTTACAATATTATCCATTTCTTAAAAATGAGATAAAATAACATCATTGTTAATTGTTTTAAGAACATTTTGTTCTATAAAAGTTACAAGACAATCAGTTAATCATTGATCACTCATTTTGTTGCATCTCTTTGATGTTTAGTTTCCAATGCTTCTAGATTAGCCATGCTTCTAGAAAGCACGAAAAAAAATTTCTACATCCTATAAAGAGAACAATTAAACCATTTAAAATAGTTATTCATACTATAAAGAAAATAGTTAAATCAATTGATTATAAAAAAAATTATTTATGAGAAATTGAGAAAAAATTAAGAAAAAAATTGAAATACTCACTTTACCTTTAATTTTCAATTACCCATAAATAAATATGGTCAAACCAAATATAAAAATTGGAAAAAGAAAATGAAAAATTAATAAATATGAAAGGAAGAAATAAGCATAAGACATAGTGAGGTTTGAGAGTAAGATAAAAAAAGTTACTCTGAAAAGAGGAAGAATTACTAAGAAAGAAAGAAAAAAGTAAATTAGTAATTTTTTAAATAATTATTTAAAAAAACTTTCTTTAATTAATTATGAATATTTAATATTATAAAATTGGTGTGACTATAGCCACGTTCTGCCACAAGATAGATCCGTCCATGAGGACACAAGTTCGAAGTTCATTTAATAGTTGTGCAAGGATTAAAAGACAAGGGTTCAAATCTCCAACATCTTATGTATTCCTCTTTAAAATTTCAAATTTGAATTCATATTTTTATAATGGCTTGTTTTTAGGTTTAATTACATTTTTGATTCTCCTATTTTAAATTTAAACAGTTTTAGTCTCTCTCTAATACTTTTGCACTTAAAATTAACGATATTTTCACTTTTAAGCGATAAATTATTTGTAAAATATGATAAATCATCGTATATAAATCTATTATTGAACTTTATAGATACAAATATAGGTTAAAAATAAAAATCTCATCAATTTTCTATAAAAAATATAAAGAGGATTAAACTGTTTAAATTTAAAATAGGAGGACACAAGTGTTTGAATTTAAAATATAAAGATTAATTTCGTGAATCGGATAAAATAGAAGACTAAGACTACAATTTTAACCTTATTTTTACTAAACTATTAATTCAATGACTTAAAAGATAACTTTAATTTTTATTATTATTTATTATATTAGACAGTCTTAACTATTTCATTCATTAGGATTAATAAATATATTTTAATCAAATATTTTTTTGAAAAATAAAATAAAAAAATAATTATTTAAAAAGAACTACATTTAATGTATGATTTCTGAATTACTATAAAAACTCCATTTCTTAGCCCTGCGACAAAATAGTTTTGCTGGTACTATACTTGCACTTAAAATTCTATACTTTCATTCAATGTTTATTTTGGGGAGTAAGTTTTATCAAATTTTCCAGCAAGGTTGATACTCGATGCATGAATTTGTAAAAGGACTAGCTGAATTAATTAAACACCTAGTTCCTTACAAGAAATTTAAAGATAATGGGACCCTACTAATAACATAGTCCAAAAATTAGCGATTAAAAGTAACAGTACAAAGGATTGATTATATGCTTCTCCTAATCCTATCCCCTCCTTAAACAATGTTAACTATAATTGAGTTACAACAATTATATTTCACAAATTAATAAGGGGTCTCTAACCACACACAACAATTAGCAAGCGGTACCATACGTAAATGTTGAACAATTAATGGATTGTATGTAATTATGTATTGGATCATGTACTTAAAAGTGGTGTCAAGCTATTCTCATTTGATTTAGACCCTTTCATCTCTCTTTCTTAATCGCACTCTCTTTTATAAAATCAAAATCAGAAAAAATTTCAAGTCGGTACCGATGAAGATTTCTTAATTTTATTTTAGAAAAAGTGAAATTAAGAGAGCTAGAGAGCAATGAAAGAGTGAAAGAATCGAAAATCAAATTTTCATTTGTTTTTTACTGAAATTATTTATGATTATTAAATAATATTATTTAATTTCCACTCTGTTACTAGCATCAAACTTAGAAAATCGAGATAGTATTCAACAACACACAACAGCTAAATAATATTCGATAAATTCTGCAGCACCAAAAAATTGAACCAAATACCAGCACAATAAAACTTGAATTCATGAAAATAGAGTCTCTTGTGTTGATTTTAACAACAAACCCAAACCCATATACACAAACACAACAAAAGATCCTTCGTGCCAAACCAATATCAACAGACTTGAGAAACAAAATCCTAACATAATACCACTAATCCCTCAAATCAGCAAAACCGCCTATACTGCAAAGAAAATCAGATAACCAAACATTAACTGACGAGAACAACAAGGCACATGTGATGCAATTATTCAAGAACGATACCGAGACACGAAACATGATTCAAGCACCATGTGCCAATATTAGTCGAGATCAAATTTGATTTTATTCTGAGCCATTTCCATGCTGTAACTTTTGCCTCTTATACTGTTTTTCTCCATACGAATTTCCTCGTTTCGGAAGACTTTATTGTTCCTTGAGTTTCGAATGCTCCAAACGCACATGAATCAAATTATTGACATTCTCTTTGTAGAAGTTTACCTCTTCCTAACAGGCTCTCAAACTGGTCCATATGCTTCCACCCGTCATTGTGCAAGACCGTCTGCACTCCAATCCCCTTATAGTAGATCATATTTAAATTTTAAAACATTTAATAAGTCAAACACAGACTTGACAAAATATAGTTGGATCCAACTTATTTCCACCTCTAGATAGAACCTAAGTAAAAACATTTAAAATATTATTATTTTCCACCACCCAAATGTGAAGGTCGGAACAAGCCGAGCTACTTCAATTAAACACCTTTTTTTTAGAGTTTAAAACCCACATTTGAGCAGTTATGAATTAATTAAAATACAAATAGTGTAGTTGTCTGTATGAGCAAAGATGTGTATGTTTGAGAGTCATGTGGAAAGAAAAGAGGTATGTAGTTGCAACTTGCAGGAACAACACTTGATGGGCCATGGATGGATGCACAAAAACTAGAGGTGGTAAAATTGTACGGTCCGTTGGACATGTCTGTTTTACTTGCACTTTAGTGCGGGGCATCCCAAGAGATTAGGCCCTCACCCTTTAACGTGTATGCTCCTCCCCGCCCCATTTTCATCGGACTTTTGTGAGCATAGTCATTTACATGAAATTTTGCATTTATAGGATTAAAAGATGCGATTCATCCCTCCTCCATTACTTTTTGTAGGGAGGATCTAAATTTTAAACTTACACTCTCAACTATCCCCACTCGTCCTAACCATATTTTTTACAAACTTTTACAAGACGGTCTAAATGGGGACATACATGCCCGTACTACCAAAAATCCAGTAGCTATCGTAACTTTGATGGCAACCATAATACTTTTAAAAGTACAAATATGGCATCTTTTATTTCTGTTGCGTCTTTATAATTCAGCATGTATACTTATTTTACATTTCCTTTCACTCAATATATAAATTGTTTTTGGTCCAATTTATAAAAATAAGTTTATGTTTTTATTGATCCAGTCTAATTCTGATTTTACTTTTAAAAAGTAGACTTTTCTTTCTCATAACCTGAACAAACCAAAGATATCTATCTATCATCATACAATATTTTCATTATTTTTTTCTTCCAATTTTTTAAGATTAAAATTCAATGTTTTATAATTATATAATATCTAATTATTTTATCTTTTTATATATCACAACTACCACTAACTCTTTAACTATCTCTTTGGTTGGATATCAAAAATTATGAGTGAGAACAAGTTGTATTCATTAAACTTTGTAAATCTAAGCCTTATCTATTAAAAAAATTTAAACTATAATTTATAACACATTAAAATTTTATTTTAAATTTATTTTAAATTTGAGTCTAAACAATTTTAGACACATATTTTTTTACGAGGCATATTCTCATCTATTTAATTTAAATTTAATATTGTCATTATGACAATTTTGGACACAACCCTAACTCTATATGACATCGTCTACTTAATTTAAATCTAATGTGGCAATATATTAGAAGTTTGAATTTTTATTATCACTTTTTTTGTTTTTCAATTCTACAAACCAAATCATTACATTTATCTAATTAAATAGCACGATTTTATTATAATAAATAACCAATTTTTTTTAACAATAACCCTATTTTAACTATTTAAATTTAAAAATAAAAATTAACGCCAATCCTATTTCTATTATTTTAAAATTGGTCAACTAATAATAAAACAATTAAAAGAATTGAATTTTAATATTTAAATTAATATTTTTTATGAGTTATGAATAACAATAATATATTAATATTCATATTCCTATTTCAATTACAATTATAAATTAAAAAATAAAACTCATAAAATCTTCATTCTTTTTATTTTAACTCTAAAAATAAAAATATTTAAAAATTTCATTTAAATAATCACTAAAATTTTAACTAATATTATGATAATATAAAAAGTAAAAAAAAAAAAAAATAAATACATTAATAATTACTACTGGTAAAAAATTTAAAATAAAATAAATCAAGTTAGTCTAAAATTATTTACTATTTTTTCATATTTTTAGATAAATTTTGAGTTAATTGGATTTAAAAATAATGAATAAAATCATAAATATAAAAATTATTTTAATAACAAATTATTATAAAAAATATTTTTCACTTTTTTTTATTTATAAATTATAAGAAAATTTTGTGTAAAATTTTTTAGTGACTAAATTATATATTTAATTTTATATAAATTAAAATTTCTCTAGAGTTCTCAGTTTCGTTATAGAATGAATAACAAATTCTACATGGTGATTTCTCATGTCTGGAAAGATCTCTTTGGTATGGACTCAAATGACGTTAATGCCATTAAGTTTTCAGATTCATCTACTGCGACTGGGTAAAATTTCAAGATTGCCTTGAATTTTATGCTCCGAAAACCCTACGATGATGCCGTTGTGAATAACCCTTTGTTTCCTAAATCTGTCACCACCGGTGCCCTAGATCCATTTTACAGAATTCTATTTTGGTTTGTTTGCCACATTATTAGGCCTAAGAAAGACGGTCTCTCACGGGTGGATAAGGTTGAAGTGAAACTCATGTACTACATCTAAAACAAAATCAAAGTTAATTGGTCTTACTACTTTGCTAGTCGGTTATGATCTCCACGATTCCCTCGTGGCACTAGTCTATGTTATGCTTCCTTCATCCAAAGGGTCCTTAATAGAGAAAACATTAAAGTCCATGGAATACCTTATATGTTTTGGATATGGATCAAGAGTTCACGATAAATCTCTCAAACTAATGGGATTCAAATGTGACCCTAAAACCAAAGGTTGAGCATATTGTAAGGTCCAACGTCATTCAACTTGGAAATTTTGATGATGAAGTTGATGACGAGATTAAAGCTATGTTTGATGATGAAGACAATGAAGGAAACGAAGAAAATAAAGGAAATGTTGAAGAAATGGACGAGGATCTTTGATGATCATAATGATACAACAAAGGTGCTTACTCTTTTGGAAAGAATGTCGATTGACACCGTGAAGACATGGCTTTTCAAAATGAAAGAATCTCTAACCTTTCAGGAATTGTCAATCTTCAAGGTGAAAGATTCTCTATGTATGTAGCTACTTAAACTCAGCGATACAACAACTTGCAAGGGATGCTTCAAATGCATGGCGACAACTTTGCCGCTTTCCTATGTTAGTTCATGCAACACTATCCTTTCCTTAGCATCAACAACCTCCAAACCACGATAATGAAAACTGATTATGTGCTTATGTTTGTCTTTATCATTTGCTATTGTTTGTCTTGCTTATGTATTTCGTACTTTATTTTCATGAACTTACTTTGTGTTTGTTTATGCCTATCATTTCGTATGTAATATACCTTATGATGGTTGTGTAATTATTTCAATTTTTCACTAACCTACACTATATGTGTTTGTTTTGTGCGCTATGAAATTGTATTTTATTATAATGAATGTCTACTACTTTTATATGTGCTACCAATGACCAATGTTCTCTTTTGATGTTTTCAAAGGGGGAATGGTATCATATTTAGGCAAGAGAAAGCATTGAAGGTGTGCACAATCTCAAGGGGAGCTTAGTACCTTACTTATATCTATTTCATTATCTGTTTTTCACATCTTGTTTTTATGTATATTGTGCAGGTTTTGTCATCATCAAAAAGGGGGGTATGTGAGAGCATGGTTCATGTTTTCATGATGCCAAAACCACACAATATCCCTTGATGGATTATATCCCATGGATTAGCAAGCATGGCGTAAGCTAGAATAAATATAGTTGTTTGGAAAAAATTCACAAATCGTCGACGTCTTGAACTTGATCGATGCACGCAAAGCATCACTTCACGGTTGTTATGGTGACCCTTTGGTCGGCGTACCTCACTAGATAAACGGGAGAAAAATATGAGAATCTCAAGATGCAATCACCTTGATGCGGTCAGCGCACTCAAGTTGATTGGACCTTCCCACGGCTCGGTTGTTACGCGCGACACTCTCTCAGGAGCATTCGATGCATCCCACATATCCTGCACTTTATTTTAATTTTTTCTGCCTTGTTTTAAGTTTATTTCTACTAACACATATAAATATGTGGTTATTTCATTTTGAGCAGTTAACAAGAATATAGTGAAATATACACATAGAGCACTTCATCTTCATCATCTCTTCTCCAAATTCAACTTCCGAAAATCAAAGTTGTTGAATCAAGATTGAGCATTGGTGATAACGTCCAAACGAAGAACAATTTTAGATTTGGGTTGTGTTTTGTGGGAGTATTCTTGAATAAAACCGTTATGGTTTTATCCTCCATGATTGCAATTGGTGCGGGTTTTTAGTACGGATCTTCAACGATTCAGAGTGAAAGGGTCAGGAATGGTGGGTTCGCTTGATCAAATAACGATGGCGGAGGATCTTGAAGGAAAATTTGGGATCGATCTTATTCTTTCTATATCGGAGAGAAAGAAATTAGCAACAAATTAGTTGTGCTCGAAGAGATCGGCGCTTGGTTTGGCTCAAGCCAAAGATTGTGAAGAGATAGATTCATCACCATCGGTTGATTTGTGTGAATTGGGAACTATTTCTTCACTTTTATATTTTGAAATTTTATACAAACTTTCTCAATTTTAGATTCTAGAATTGGGGCACACTTACCATCTGCGAGGACGATAAAGGGAACTACCTTAACAATTTCATGTGTTCTTCTTAGCATTTTACTTTCTATATTCAATTGGTATAATTTGTGAGATTTGAATTGTCAAACATGTACAAACTGAATTTATGGTGTGTCGAGCTCTAACATTCACTTTGGTAACAATCTGTTTGATTGTTACTTGACAAAAAATCGACATCACAATTTAGTAAACACAACACTTATGAATTTTGCTTACAAGGTGTTTGATAAATTGTCTCTTCCACAAATTATTCATTGTGCTTGATTTTATTCTTAAACAAAATCATTGGAAGTATTTGATACTCATTGAGATTGTTTAGCGATTAATCAATTGAGTATTAATTGTATTGATTCTTGCAATTTTTCACACTTTCCGTACGGTTTGCATATCGATCTTTTCAATAGTGGATTGTTTAGACGATTGAAAGTTCAGGGAGCTTTCGCAATAAATTTTCAAAAAGCGTAAAATTTGAAATAACTGATCTATTCAACCCCCCCTTCTAGATCGATCACATCGTCTAAGAGATAACAGTAGATTTAGGAGAAAGAAGTATCCAATATTCAAGATACAAAAGGACATGTCCAGTTAAAAATGGGAGGTGGGAACATATTTTAGTACAAACGATGATTTCAAGGAAACAATTACCTCTTATGCAGTCCAATATGGTAGAAATTTAAGGTACCTTAAAAATGACAAGATAAGGTTTATGGTTAGGTGTAAAGATGGACGTGAATGAGAAGCTTATTGTGTTAAGCCGCCTAATGAGGATTCTTAGCAACTAAGAAAGGTAATAGACACTCATAGTTGCAGTAGAGAATATAATTTGAAGATGTGAAAACTAAATGGTTGAGCAAAATGATACAAAATTTACTTAAAACCAACCCTAGAATGAAGCTTAAGGACATAAAGGAAAAGGTATAAAATAAGTGGAATGTGGGGGTCAACAAGACCAAGGCCATAAGAGTTAGGTTTGCATCTAGAGACATGGATGATGGGTCTTTCCTTGGGGATTATGTTGTGATTTATGATTATTGCCATGAGTTATTAAAATCAAACCCAGGGTCAACTATAAAACTGAATGTACAACCTATACAAGAAGGTAGTGATGATCATTGATTTCATTTCAAAATACTATACATATACTTTACATCTTGTAAGGAAAGTTTCAAGTTATATAGACATTTCATAGGCCTTGATGGATATTTTTTAAAAGGCCTTTGTGGAGGTCAAATTATTGAAGCCATAGGTAAAGATTCCAATGATCAAATGCTACCAATAGCATTTGCAGTAATGGAGAATGAAAATAATGATAGCTGGACATGGTTCTTGGAGCTGCTTATTGATGACCTTGATGGAAGAGAAAAGTGTATCACATGCACTTTTATTTCTGATCAACAAAAGGTATCACTCTCTTAATAATTATCAAGTTATAAGTATTGCACTTTTATAGTTCTCATGTTTTAATTTTGATGACTTAGGGGTTATTGCCAACAATGGAGGAACTGATACCTAAAGTTGAACAAAGATTTTGTGTCAGACATCTCTACAATAACTTTAGGAAGAGGTATCTTGGTATTTTTTTAAAGGAAATCATATGGAAGGCTGCCAAGATAACATACTACTAAGTTTGGGAAAAAGAGATGAAAGTAATGAAGAAGATCAATGTAGAAGCATACAAGCACATATTAGCACCCCTCCAAGATTTTGGAGTAGATCATACTTCAAGACACATAACAAGTGTGATGTTGTTCTCAATAATATGTCTGAAGCCTTTAATAGTGTCATCCTGGATTCTAGGACCAATCCATTGATAACCATGGTGGAAGAAATAAGGACATACATGAGGGAGAGCGAGCCACAAAAGGTTGAGGTTTAAAAATGGCGATGTTGAAGTGTTACCAAACATTAGAAAGAATATTGATAAAACTACTCGTACACAAACTTGTGGCTTGTCAGGTAAACACCTTTATTTAGTTTGTTTTGGGATGCCTTTGTTTGTATACTAATCACCCCAATATTTTTATGTATTAGGATTTACAAGCATATCTTTGAAGTGCGCATCTAGAAAACTCAAAAAAAATTTCATCGACTTGAAAGAAAGGATTTATTCATGCGAGATGGAGTGACAAGCTTACCTTATGTTCATTCACTTTCAACAATGAAGAGTAGGAACCATAAGATTGATGACTACATCCCTGATTATTATAGAAATTTAAGATATATGGAGGTTTACAAACCCATAATTTTTTCTATTAATGACTCAAATCTGTGGATAAGAATAAAGTATATGGATGTTCTGCCCCAAAGAATAGGAAAATGCAAGTCCAAAAGAGGAGGAATTTAGAGCAAGATAAGATTGATAGCTCTCATAGAAATATGAGAAAAGATGGATTCTTGTCAAGTGTAATAGATGTAAAACCATGTCCAAATAAGCTTACATGCAAGGTGACACCAACTAGTCTAGCATCTCACCAGGTTCCTAGTCAAATATCCAATAAGTTCCTAGTCGGTATCTTAATAAGTTCATACACAAATATCCCAACAAGTAACTAGTCAAACACCCCCAACAAGTTCTTAATCAAGCATCCTAACAACCAAATAAGCAAGTGAGTCAAAAATCCAAGAAGTTTGCAGTCAAAAGGCCAAATACACCTTTTATACCACTGGTCCAACAACTAGGTTGAATGCAACCAGAACTGTTATTGGTCAACAACAATAAGGACAACACCAACTAAGAGATCCACAAAAAACTGGAAATTTTAGTTTAATGTTAAAGCTGAAGTTATGTTTAGTTAAGTTGCAAACTTTAAGTTATTTTGAACTAGTAATGTAATGTATTTTGAACCTATAATATATGTCTTTTGAACTTGTAATGTAGGTCTTTTGAACATGTGACATATCTCTATTGAACACGTGTTTCGATATAATGTAATGTAATGCATGGATATTGGTGGTTCACACCATATTATTAATGCAACAAACTTAAGTGATTTGTCCTATTGAATGTCTATATGTTTGAGTATAAACCAACTAATAAAAATGGTCTAAACCAATTGTGAATGAAAGCAAACATATTCAATTCAAAACAAATATACACAATATATCAAAAAGTTGTACAAGTGCTACAAACACATTACTTTATAACAAACATTTGAAATTGATACAATTGTTATAACAGTTAAAACATTCTAAATACCACCACATTCTAAAACTGTTAAAATTGTCTCAAACTAATTGAAATTGATGCAATTGTTACAACAATATAAATACGACCACGACTAAGAGAATACAAAACACTCTCGTCCATATTTTTTTTCTTCTCAAATTCATCATTTTCTTCATTTGAATTTGTAAGTCCCTTATTTGTATCTTTAGTCGGCCTTAAAAGACTCCATCTCTATTTTGCTTCATCAAGTTCATTTTGAAGCTTCTCAACCTACTATTTTGATTCTTCATAAACCGTCTTTCATCCACCACTTCATCATAGAACCATTGAAAATATCCACATCCAACTTGTGTTGCATCCTCTGTAATTAAATTGAACATAAATTTATTGAAGAAGCTTATTGTTGTGACTATATCGAACAAATAGAAATGAAGAAACAATTAAATTTCTTTTTACCTTATAATGAGGACAACCCAAAATTGTTTCCTAAGTTCGTGATGATTGAAGCCTTTCAAAGAAGAAATGTCTCCACAATCACATATGTATTTCCATTGCAAATTGACATCTATACAACCACCACACATCAAATTGAATTCGTATGTATTGCCCAAAGTTCGTTGATAATGATGACTTCATTTCCCAATTAATTTTAGTGTTGAACACTCTAAATTTGAACAACACTAAATCAATTTGGGAAAAATAATTGCACATAATGGAAGAAGAGATGGAGCGAAGAAGACATCTATAATCCACATCACTTGCCACGAGACCAAAACAAACATTTGTTTCAACCAAATTGATAAGTAAGGATCATTGTGAACCTTTTGAATAATTAAAGGATCAATTTGAAACTTTTCAAACTTGAAGAACAAAATGGACCTCAAGGTAAACTTAAGAAACCAAAAATGGTATTTTGCCTACAATTTCTTTTAAAATAAATGTAATTCTCACTTTTTAATATAGAAATTATTGCTACTTTTACAATTTTGCCTTTAGTGATTATTCTCTACACTACCTCCAACACATTTATAAGGTTAATATAATAAAAATGCAATGTCTTATGATATTATTATTACATTCTTTAATCTATATGCAAAATATTAAATAACACTCATTTTGAAACAAATGAAATATTATACAAATCTCTTACAAATGTTACACCAACTCTCACTTGGTAATCTGAGGGCTAGGACACATGTTTGAAGTTCACTTAATAGTTGTTCAAGGATTATGACAAGGGTTTGAATCTTGATAGCTTATATTTCTCTTTAAAATATAAAATTTGAATTCATAATTTTAAAATGGATTGTCTCTTATAAATTTGAGAAATCAAATTACCACCAAACTTACCAACCCAATCTTTTAACATGTTTTTCTTATGATGGCACATTGCATTTTTAAAGGGTAATTTAGAACTTTTATTCTTAAACATTAAATTTATTTTATAATATTATATATTTTATTGTACCAAATAATTTATTAATATATCATTGTTTGATTAAAAAATAACCAAGTAATTGAAATTTGTGTGTCATAGTTACAAAATTTAATTGAAATTTGTTTCTCTTGATGTAATTTTATATGTATTTTTTTGCTCCAAAGTAATTTAATAATATTTCTTAATAGATTTCCTCAAGTTAATTTAATAATAAAACAATCGTATATATATATTAATAAAAATTATTTTTGTGCCAGATTTAAAAATTAAAAGTTTTTTTTCAATACTATATTAAACTAATTTATATAATATTATAAATTTTGTAGTTCTTAACTTATTTAATAATATTTTTAAATATATTTCTTCTAATTAACTTAATAAAAATACATATCAAGAAAATGAATAATTTTCTTCACATTTAAAAATTAATAAATAATTTTTCTTTTAATATTACGTTATATTAATTTAATAATACTTTAATTGTCTTCATTAAAAAATTATATTATAAATTTTGTTGCTCCAAACGATTTAATAATATTTTATAATAATAAAACTTAAATATAAATATGATTTTTACTATTTATATAATATATAATATATATATATATATATATATATATATATATATATATATATATATATATATAAGAGAATATTATATATTTATCATATTTTATTGAAAATAATTAGAATTACACTTAAAATTTTTTAAGTATATTTCTTCAATTAATTTAATAATTAAAAATATATAGTTAGAAGAAAATAGTTTTGCAGCACAGTTAAAATTTAGTTAAAATTAATATTTTCTTAAATATATTGACATAACAATGGGAACAAATTTTTAGCATTTAATATTCATATTTTTTTATTGAGACAAATTTAATTTTTAAATAAATAAAATAATAATAATAATTTACTTATGTTATTCAAGACATAAAATGGCTCTCCGTTCTCAATTCAGGATCTTCATTGGTGTTATTAGTTGAAAATAGATTATGTGGCTGTGGTCTTTCTAATATGATTTTTGTAATTTCTCATAATAGAGGATTTTGGCCTAGTCAGACAACAACAATTATTAAAGAAAGCGTTGAAATATTTTTACAAACAGTTAAACATTAGTTAAAATTAATATTTTCTTAAACATATTGACATAAAAACGAGAATAATTATAACAAATTAGTTATATTTTTTAGCATTTAATATTAAGATTTTTATATTTTTTAAATTAAAATAAAATTAATAATAATAAACTAAAATTTCATCCACAACATATCGTTTATCCAATTGAAAATTTAAATACCCTTTATATAAGGAAAATGGACTTGATTGTGTATTAAAATAAAACATTCAACATATATTTATTATTAATTAATATAAAAAATTACGGGTAGATGATGTATATTTATATACAACCAAATTTTAGAATATACTATACTATTAATATAAATATTTGTCAAATATATTATATAAAAAATACTATGCAACTTTTTCCATTAATAAAATATATACAACAAATTTGGTAAATATTTTCAAAAATAAATAAATGAAACATACATTTTCCTTTGATATATATCACTATAAACAAGTTACATATTTTTCATATAAAAAATATTTAAAAAATACAAAATTTAATCCCATAAAAATAAAAAATATATCTTTACTAAATAGTTTTTTTTCTTCACTTAGGCTGTAAAATTCAAACCTAAAACTTTGTCAATTTTCCATAATTTTTATTATTTATATTTTATTAGTTAAAATTAACATTTTCTTAAATATATTGACATAATAACGATAACAACTTAATTATTTTTTCTAGCATTTAATATTAACTTTTAAAAAAATACAAATTTAATTTTTTATAAAATAAAATAAGATTATTAATTAAAGATTGGTGTTGCAGGTTTGATGTGATTCATGATTATAAGTGCAATTTATGTAAGATAGAAGATGAGCCGATTCAGCATCTACTGTTCGACTGTGTTCTATCTAAGAGGTAGATTAGAAGTTTGTCCTCGTTTGAATAAAGATTTCTCATGACCCTCAAGGTTGGAATGAGGAACTGAATTGGCTTACCAAAAATACAAAAGACAAAAGTTTAAAAGCTGATGTCTTGAAAATGACCACGGCAGAAACAATTTATACCATTTGAAATTATATAAACAATTTGATTTTTGGACAGGATATAGATAGAACAAAGTTAGAGAAATGATTATTAATATTGTATTTAGGGATTTGGCATAGTAGCAAATTGAGAGGCCATTTAGCGAAATTGATGACCTAAGTGGGTTTTTTAATTTTGCATTGTAGTCCTATAGGTGGGTTGGATTTTTTCATCAACAACACATCAATTATCCAATTGAAAATTTAAATATTATTTTATACAGTAAAATAGACTTAGTTGTGTATTAAAATAAAATACTCAATAAATATTTATTATTCATTAATATAAAAAATAACGGGTAGATGATGTATGTTTATAGCTAACCAAATTTTAGAATACTATAGTATTAATACAAATATTTGTCAAAGATATTATATAAAAAATACTATGCAAATTTTTATATATATATATATAAATATATATAAATATATAAAATTTTCATGATAATTATTTTTCAAAAATAAATAAATGAAACAAATATTTTCCTTTGATATATATCACTATAAACAAGTTATATATTTTTATATAAAAATTATTAAACATACAAAAGTTAATCACATAAAAATAAAAAATATATCTTAAGTTAAAAGATTTTCACTTATGCTGTAAAATTTTAACCTACAATATAGGCAATTTTCCATAAATTTCCATTATTTAAATTATATTTATATTGATTCAATTCAATTATATTAATTAATTTTATACTATATAAAATATTTTATTTGATTTATATTTTAATAATAAATAAATAAGAGTAATAATTTATATTAAACCTGCAAGCACGGTAATTGACTAGTTTTACTAAACTATTAAATAAACTGACTTAAAAGATAATATTTTAAAAAAATCAATATGATTTTTTTGTATTTATATTAGACAACCTTAATTATTTCATTCACCGGGATTAATAAATAATATTTTAATCAAAAATGTTTTTTGAAAAATAAAACAAAAATATAATAATTTCAAAAACTCCATTTCCTAGCCTTGCGACAGAATAGTTTTGCTGGTACTATACTTGCACTTAAAATTCTATACTTTCATTAACTATATGTTTATTTTGAGGGAGTAAGTTTTATCAATTCTTCCAGCAAGGTTGATACTCCATGCATGAATTTATAAAAGGACTAGCTGAATTAATTAAACACCTAGTTCCTTACAAGAAATTTAAAGATAATGGGACCCTACTAATAACATACGTCCAAAAATTAGCGATTAAGAGTAACAGTACAAAGGATTGATTATATGCTTCTCCTAATCCTATCCCCTCCTTAAGACAATTTTAATTATAATTGAGTTATGACAATTATATTTGACAAATTAATAAGAGGTCTCTAATCATACCCAACAATTAGGAAGCTGTACCATATGTAAATGTTGAACAATTAATGGATTATATTAGATTATTAGTAAAAATCCAAGTTTGCGAGTTATTGGTTGTCTTAATGTGACAAAGTAGAACCAACTATACTAAAAAATTGTAAAATAAAAATTACAACAGTTGTTTTATAGCTATGAAAAATTACAAAAATATAATAAAATAAAGCAAGATATATTAATTCCTTAAATAGAGCTCTCAAAAGGTGATAGTGTATATACAAATAATTCATTACAATCTAAATAAAAAAATGTAAAAGTAAGAATCAAGGATGAAATTTTAATAATAAATGAATAAGAGTAATAATTTATATAAAACCCGTATGAAAGCACGGATAATTGACTAGTTTTACTAAACTATTAAATAAATTGACTTAAAAGATAATATTTTTAAAAAATCATTTTTTGTATTTATATTAGACAACCTTAATTATTTCATTCATTAGGATTAATAAATAATATTTTAATCAATTTTTTTTTGAAAAATAAAACAAAAATATAATAATTTCAAAAACTACATTTAATATTTGTAGTGTAGTGGCAAGCGCATATCTAACTTAGATTTTGGGTTCAACACTTGTTGTCCTTGTTTTGCGGTTTTAAGATTTTTATTTTATATATAATAATGATTTCATTAAACTTTCTAATTTATTTTTTAATATAAATTTTAGATACTATTTATTTATTTCACTTCAAACATGTCAACTGCTTCTGATGATCGAATCTCTATCAACTTTCTAATTTTTTGTTCCAATGACCATGATAAATGTTGCAAACAAATGTAAATTTTGTAAGTTCTCGAAGTGGTGAATGATGGATTTACACCACTTGGGTATAAGCTACAATAGCCCAACAAGCTACATTCAAGGAAGAGAAGAAGAAAGAGTACACAACACTCTTCTTGATACACTCTTGCGTCATTAATGACAACTTTGAGAAAGTTGGTGATTGTACGTTGGCGAAGCAAGCTTGGAAGATTTTGAAGAAAGCCTATGAAAGGGTTGATAAAGTGAAGGTTGTGAGGTTACAAACTCACTGGTGCAAATGGAAGAAAATGAGTCGATCAATGATTACGTTACACGTATAACGCGTTTGCTGAATCAAATGAAGTCTTGTGGTGAAATCGTTTCAATGCAGAACGTGGTGGCTAAAATCTTGTGTTCTTTAACATCAAGATTTGACAACATAGTGATTTCAATCGAAGAATGAAAGGATCTTCCTACTATGAGTAATTAGGAGCTTCAAAGCTCATTAGAGGTTCATGAACAAATGATAGATGAAAGAGGAAATGAAACGGACAAAGCGGAGACTGTTATAAGCATAATTCAATGACAAGAACAAGATATTGAAAGAAAAATGATCTTCGAAGAGTAAGACAAATTTCCAGAATTTTGGTGGAACAGATTCACAAAATTCAAAGGGCTCAATGGCACAAAGAGGTGACAGTAGCTCTAAAGGTGCTGGTCAAGGAAACTACACCAAGAGATTTGACAAGAGTGGTTCAAAGTGTTTCAATTGCATAAACTTGGTCATTTTGCAAGAGAATGTAATGCGAAATCGAAGGAAAATAAAAGTGATAAAACCAAGGTTGCAAGACAAGAGGTGGATGATGATAATACGCTTCCGGTCATGATCACAAAGGAGAATTATGGCATGGGAAAGTTGTTGGATAACAACAATAATAGTTGTCAAAAGCTAGACAACAGTGCAGAAAATTCTTAAGAAAAGCATTAAGAGCGAAACGAAATGGTAACCATTCGAGATGGAGTCCAAGGTAGTGATGAGTGGTACTTGGATTCTGGTTGTTCAAGTCATATCATGATTAGAAAGGATTGATTTGTCAAAATCAATCAAGCCACAAAGAATAGAGTTAAATTCGCAGATGACACCACTTCAGCGGCCGACATTGTGGCTAATATTTTGATCATGAAGAATGATGGGAGTCATTACTTGATCAAATATGTGTTATAAATTCCTAGAATTAAGTGTAATCTCTTGAGCATTGGCCAATTACTTGAGAAGAATTACACAATTCACATGGACCGAAACAAAGGCTTAATTTTTAAAGCACCCATGGCTGCAAATCATACCTTCAATATAGTGTTTAAGGTGATGGAACACAAGTGTCTCGCTACAACAACAAGTCGTGATGAGTGATTATGGCACTACCGTCTTGGAAATCTCAATTTTAGAGACCTCGACGCTGCAAAGGAATAGTATCGTGGTCGGGCCCAAGATCAATATTCTAGCTGAGATTTGTGAAGAGTGTGTTCAAGGAAGCAACACAAGAATAGTTTCATCAAGAATGTGGGTCATAAAACCAAACATCATCTTAAGCTGGTGTATTCTGATGTGTGTAGTCTAATGCAAGTCGGCCCATATAATGGAAATATGTATTTTGTCACTTTTATTGACGATTTTAGATGAAGCTATGGATTTATCTAATTAAGAGGAAGGATGGCGTGTCTGATGAGTTCAAACGCTTTAAGTCCACGACAGAGCGATAATGTGGTCACAAGTTGAAAATTCTCAAAACGGATGGTGGAGGTGAGTATACCTAGAATGAGTTTGGGAATTATTGTGATGATGAGGTTATAGTGCGTGAGATTGTACCACCTTATACGCCTCAGCAAAATGGTGTTGCCGAGACAAGAAATCGCTCAATAATGAATATGGTTCGTAGCATGTTGAAGGGAAAAATCTTTCCGAATGAACTATGGGGTGAAGTTGTTTCTACCGCTGCCTATTTGTTGAATAAGGGCCCTAGTAAGAAGTTGGACAAAGTAACACCAGAAGAGGTATGGTCTGGTCATAAACCGAGTTTGAGTCATTTGAAGGTTTTCGGTTCAGTAGCATTTTGACATATTTTGGGCCAGCTTCGAAATAAGTTGGATGACAAAGGAGAGATAATGTTGCTAGTTCATTATTATCCTACCAAAGGTTACAAGTTATTTGACGTGAGTAGAAAGTAGATTGTTATAAGTCAAGATATGGTCGTGGACGAGTGAGGTTGTATGGCGTAAAAAGTCCATGACAATACTAGAAATTGGTTTCTGAGGGAAACCGGTTTCCCAGGTTTTACATCTTGAAGTTGTTGGAACTAGAAATTTATAAGCATATATCGATTCTCTATTTCGAACCGGTTTCCTCAAGAAAATGCAAAAAATCAGGATTCTGTAGAAACAATTTAGCAGCTGGTTGAGATATAAAATGGTGAATCCATTAGACGAACAACAAGGCATCAAGATCTACCTCAGAGGCTCCAAGATTGTGAAGTATTCCATGATAGTAAGATAAAAAATGATGGTGATCTTATTCATTTTGCGCTTATGGCTGAATCCGAGCTGGTGAGCACAAAGGTGGTATTAAGTAATTCAAAGCGTGTGTGTGCAATGAAAGAAGAGTTGGAATTTATTGAGAAAAATAGTACTTGGGAGATGGTCGATTTACCAGAACAAAAAAAGCCAATAAGTTGAAATGTGTCTATAAAGTGAAGGAAAATCCAAAAGGCGAGCATGTCAAGCATAAGGCTCGACTAATAGCGAAAGAATTCTCGCAAAGAGAAGATATAGACTATGATGAGGTGTTTTCTCTGGTGGCTAGATTAGAGACTATACAACTGGTTGTTTGTATTGCAAATAGCAATAATTGGTCCACTTGAGAAGGAAGTATATGAAGAACAACCCCCTGGTTTTGTGGTGAAGAATCAAGAGAGAACAGTCTACAAATTGAAGAAGGCACTTTATGGTTTGAAACAAGTTCTTAGAGCTTGGAATAAACGCATGGATGCTTTTCTAGTTGAGGTTGGCTTCAAGAAGTCTCAGATCTAAAGATGGTGTTTGTGTGAAGATGAAAACAAAGATGTGATTATACTTTGCTTATATATGGACGATCTATTGATTACGGCCACCAACGAAGTGTTCATTTCAAGTTCAAAAGTGAGCTTATGGAAGAGTTTGAAATGAGTGACCTTTGGACCATGTCTTACTTTCTTGGCATAGAGTTCCACAAGTCAAAATTGGGACTGCTCATGCATCAAAAAAGTATGTTCTTGAGATATTAAAAAGTGTGATATGGAGCATTGTAATGCTGCCAATACACTAGCTGAAGCAAGGTTTCAGCTGTCTAAAAGTGAAGATGAGGAAGATATGGATCCAACTCAATATAGGAGGTTGATTGGATCATTACGTTACTTGTGCAACACGCGGCCAAATTTTGCGTTGTGTCGGTATAACAAGTAGATTCATGGAGAGACCAAATGTTTATCACTTGGAAGCAGTTAAGAGGATCCTAAGATACATCAAAGGCACTCGGTCGTGAAGTATCTTTCCAACACCGATACGAGCAAGATTTGTGAGTTACTCGACGATTCTAATTGGTGCGTAGATAATGATGATCGAAAGTCTACAATTGGTTATGTCTTTATGTTTGAAGGAGCTCCGCCTTGGTGCTCTAAAAAGAATATGTGGTTGCACTCTTCTTGTGAGACCGAGTATATCGTGTTGATGTGTGTGTGTCAGATGGTATGTGAATCACTGAATGAGTCAATGCAAAAAGTTGTCACGCCTGGTTGATAACATTTCACCATCAATCTTTGCAAGAAATCCCATAGCACATGGGAAGAGTAAGCATATATAGATGATATTCCATTACTTGAGAGAAATGGTATGTGAGGCCAATCGAGGTTAAGATATCGTCAAGTGAAGAACAACTGTGGGTTTGTTGACGATATGCATGATAAATGAAGTGTTCAAGAAGTTTGTGAGGAGTTTAGGAATGAAGAATGTTGAGCATTTGATTTAACGTGGTATATTGGATGTTTGTAATAATTCAAATGCATTCGAAGCTTACATTTTTCTGCAAAAACTTATTTGAAAAATACTTCTAAAATTGTTAAAATTATGTGTTTCAAAGAGAATCGTTTCTCAATTTGGAGAAACCGATTATCACAAGTTTTAACTTCTAATTGCTTTCGTTGAAGAAATTGGTTTTTCTATTTCGAAATTAGTTTTCAGACGATATTATGTTTTTCTGCTGTTTGGTTGGACAATTTTGATTACACTTGTGTTTTAGATGTGCCATATAAATAACCTCTTATAATGTGTATTTAAAATATCAATTATATTTTTCTTTTCAATTACTTTCTTTTCTAATCTCCAATATTCTCTCTAATTTTCATCTTTTCTAATTAACCAACTTACCATTTTCACTATTATTCACCGAACTAGTTTTGTATATGTTCTAACAATTTTATAAACATGAAAAGTAATTAATTATTCTGTATAAAAATATAATTAAAGCTTTATATTTTATATTCAAGAAAATCTAATTGACATGATATAAGTCTCTTTAATCAAAAAATTTAAATTTAAATTTAAATTTAAATATGTAGTACATTAAATTATTTGAAAAATATTATTATTTATTATGATTCTATCTGATTTGTGAGTGTTAGTCTTTATAATTGTATGACGAAAATATCTTACTTATATAACGAAAATTATATTTTATTGATAATAATATATTATGTAATTATTATAATATATGTGAAATAAGTGATGAATTATATAATTTTCTGTGAACATATTTGAAGTAATAAAAGTGATTAATAGAAAGTTCTTACATTTATGTTTTAAAATTATTTTGGATTTTTAGTTTTTATATTATTATATAAAAGAAAAAGAAAAATTGAGAAAGGTAGTGGAGTTTGTTGTTGAGCGGTTCAAAGAAGAAAAGAGTGAAAGAAATAGTACAAGTTGGTGTTGTTGGATGATGGGGTTTGTGACACGCTCGAGAGAGAAGGTAGAGTAGAATGGGGGGCATAGGCACGTGTCAATGTTAGAGATCCAATCCAAACATTGCTTTTCGTCTTTGTAACTGTGCCTTGCCTGACTTCTCGAGTCACTGCCACAAATTAAACATTGCACGTGTCATGGTCGTCGTGCATCGCTCTCTTTCTCATACACCCCATTGCATTGCTCCTCCATACTGTGAGAATACAAAATCTCATTCAATAAGCAGAATATACTAGTACAAATGAGAACAATTGTACTCAATCATAAAGAAAGAGTATTTTTTAACATTGTTTTCACTATAGAAATGTCACAGTGTTGGCATATCATGAGAGAGATATATTTTATTTTGTTATGTAATATTTTTTAAATACATGATCATATTAAAATTTGAATATGAATAAAATTATAAATGATGATTGATATTATAAGTTGATAAAATAAATCGAATTCATTTTTATTAAAAAAATTATTTATTGTATCGGTTAGAAAGTGTTGTTGTAGTATAGAAACCTTTGTTGTATTCATTGAAGAAGAAATTTAGACGTAGGCCTATCAGAATGGTTTAAAATACACTAACTACGACTACAAATCGTTGTTGTATTAAGTAAATGAAATGTTCCTAAAACGTATCAATTGCAACGGTTTTAAACTCAAAGCGGTGTCTAGCCGTTGCTGTTAGAAATGTTCTCTAAAGAAAAAATGGTAATCTATAATGCAAAAGTTTAACACTCCAATGCAAAAGTCAATAAGAGTAAGAAATAAACACAATCGACCGTCAGATAGATCGGACTATGAGGATAAATTTTGTGTATATTCACCTATAGGTGTTTTTTTGCTTTATCCCTTGTCATATAAGTGATTTCTGTTTTACTCCTTGAATTTTGTTTTTGCTATAAAATTAACTTTGTCACTTGAATATTCTATCGTTTTAAACTTTTAAGAAATTTATTTTAAAATCAACATTGCCGAAAGATTTTGTCATTTTAAACCCGTAAATAAGATTTTTTTTTGTTGAAAAATCAACCTTGTCCAATCATGTTTCAAGGGGTTTAAAGTGACATAATCTTTAAATTTATAGGATTTAAAATGATAAAATGTAAGTAGTAAGGTTAATTTTAAAAACAATTTTTTTACAAGATTAAAAACGCCAAAATATTCAAATGGTAAGATTAATTATACAAAAAGAAATTTACAAGGAGTAAACTAAAAATCATTTATATGACAGGGGATAAAGTGATATATAACCCAGAATAAAACTCATCTAACATGCACCTTTCCATTTTATTTCATGTTGTACCAATACCGAGTTTTCGTGCTTTTAAATCTTTAGCATATATATATATATATATATATATATATATATATATATCTTATAAGAATGACATATTTATATAAGAATATGAGAATGAATCTACACCATTGAATTTGTAAAGGAATAGTTGAGACATAATCATTCTTAAATTTTAGTAGAATTTCTAATTTAATCTCAATCATTCTCATATTTGAAAAGGAATTGTTGAGACAAAATTCTCCACCGTCAATCCTAACATATATATGTGTCATTAAAAGAAAGAGAAATCAATAATTAACTTTTAAAAATATATTTTAAACCCAACCATTCCTTTTCAACTTCAATGGTGTAGATTCATTCTCATATATTATCATATATATATATATATATATATATATATATATATATATATATATATATATATATATATATATATATATATATATATATATATATATATATATATATATATATATATATATATATATAAAATCCATTGTCCAGAGATATAGTAGCTAAGCAAAGCAGGATTTTCACTAAATGCACCCGGTCTATACCGACTAAACGAGCTATGAAGCCGGAGGTCGATGACTAAAGAGCATTAGGCGATGAAGTGTCTGATGTCGGGTACACTTCCTGGATTCAAGGGTTACAGCCAGTCTGACATTTACGAGGACGTTATGAAGAAGCCGACTCTTCAAGGTTGTAATCGCTCATTTATTTCGACGTGTTATACTCATGGCTATCATTGAGCGGACATTATACGTCTTAAAGATAACCCGTTACATTACTTGAAAGGCCACAAACGTTATGATGATGACCCATGTACCTCTATATAAAGGGTTCCCAATTGAGGATAAGCAAGACATATAGCTTAGAGCTCAAGACAACTTACTGAGCCTCCGAATCCCTAAACATTCTCATATATATATAGACATGATGAATATATATATGACATGAGAATGGATTTAAATTTAGGAATGATTGAGATTAAATTATAATATTCACTAAATCATGTGTTATTATTAAGAAAGAGATTTAGTAAAGATCACAATTTAATCTCAACCCTTCGTTTTTAAATCCAACGGTTCTTATTCATTCTCACATTCTCATATAACTTATCCATTCTCATATATATATATATATATATATATATATATATATATATATATATATATATATATATATATATATATATATATATAAAAAAAATAGGAAAACCGCAAATGAAAAAAAACTACAAAATCACGTCCAAACACAATTAAAATACAAAAAATATAGGAACCTTAGATAAATCAGACAGATTAAAAAATATGAGTTGGTTTGAAAATATAAAATTTTTGGATTGATGGTGGACAAAATTGAATCTAAAAGAATTAAATTTAATAGAATCGATTTTATAAGAACTGAATTCACACAATTGATTTATGTTCGGATACATTTTTGTAAAATTGAATTCAATAAAAAGTTTCAATATAAAAATTAATCAGAATCAATTCTAGAGCTAGAAGTTACACATTCTAACTTCATATAGAATCAATTCTAGAGACAAAATCAATTCTATTTTTGTCAAACCATATATCTCAAAATCATTCGAATCAATTCTACACTTCTAAAATTTCTTTTGATCCTTCTAAAAACCAAACCAAACATACACTTGTATTATATCCCATTTAGGTTCAGAATCATCACAGACACATGATGCATATTGCACATGACTCAAATCTTTGATTGAATTTAATAACCTTTGCTCAAATTATTCCAACAGGATCAATAGATATGATATGTATTCCTTCTAATAATGGTTCAGAATTTGGCACAATTATGCCTCCCTTTATGGCTATCACAGATCATAACCTATATTAAAGCTGTTTTACCCCTCCTTTAAGCCTTTGTTTATTTAGCTACATATAATACACTCACATGACCTTGGTTGTTTAATTACAAACTCTTACCTTGCCATGTTTGCATAGAATCTTAATTAATATACCTATCATAGCTAGAGCCTAGAGCTTTGGAGGAATCCTTATAAGGTACATGGACATGGCCAACCCGCATAATATTAAATATATATGCGTGAAATTTCCAAAATTTTTTGAAATATGTTGAAATTATAAAATTAGATCTATTGGAGTCAATGTTTTGACTAATCGATTTAACACCTTGAAAACACCATTACAAATATATTTGAATATGCTCATGATAGATTGAAACAATATTTGTTAAATGGTAAGGGGTATTTTTGCAGGGGCTTGGAATTAATTAACAACACAATTGTGTTGCAACATAAATAGATATAAACCTCATATAGAAACATCATAAAATTGGACAACCTAGTGGTTTAGAAGAAGAAGCCAAATAAAATTGGTAATTATGACATAATTGGAGTTCATTTTCATATATCAAGAGCTTTGATCAACCAAAAAACACAAAAGCATGTTTATCAAGAGCTTTGATATCAAGACTATCATGTATTATGAAGTTCAATATTTATCATATGAATGTGAAAAGTGCCACTCTCAATAAGGACTTAAATGTGGAAGTTGTTAATTCTCTTGCTGGCAATAGAATCATATTAGCCAAGTCTCATGATAAGGTTACTTGTGAAAAGGATAATGTGGTGAATAATGTGAATCACAACAATGATGACGGTGATAATTCTGAAAATATTGATGATGGTTATATCCCTTTGAATAACAGAGTCTATGATAAGTCTGAACTAGTAAAGGAAGGGGTTACTAAAGGTGATGATCTCTGCTAAAATGTGTTGAAGAGGAATTATTTGAAGTGGGTAGCCATTGAAAGGAAGCTTTTAAGAAAAGCTCTGGCATTTGAAGAAATTGTTCAGTTGCTGGAAGATGTCATTATGGAAGGATGTGAAAATCCCAGAATAATTCACAATTGTGTTGGAGGTATGTCAGACTAAATGGTGGAGAATTTTTTTCCAACAAATGAAGTTTGGGTTTGAGATTAGTCATGGAAGGGAATTATTTTATATTTTTGCTATTCAAGGAAAGGAAATGGAAGACAATAGAGTTGTATCTCAAAGGATGTGTGCAAGATTTCAAGAAACATCTAAGGTCAGTAACCTTGCTCATGTAAAGAGAAGCTTGATGTACTATACTTTACTCACATGACATCAACTCAATATTTTTTAGATGTGGTTACTATTGTAATGCAACTGCATTAGGAAGGGCAAGATGCATGTTTTGATGTTTGGAGGCACTTGGATATTCAAATCCATCAACACGAAGAATTGTTTTTCAATTTGTTCTACAATAGTGTCTCTAAGTATAGGAATTCATTAATTGTGAAACACTTGGGTCTTCGGGGGTAAGGACAACTGGATGCTGATTCTAGATATGAGTTACCCTATTGCTTCTAGATATAGTGTTGTATTTGTTTCTCTTTCCATGAGACTTAGCACAACATTTTCTCCACTTCTCATAGCTCCACCCTTGTACATGAGTCGTCATACAATCATTGTTGGTGGTTTTGTCAACGAAAATCATTGGGTTCTGATAAAATTGAAATCCAGTTGTCCACGGCCTCCCTTCACAAAGCGTTGGAGGGATAATTGTTCTGATGTAGCAAAAGAATGAGAATCAGTATATGCGGGTCGACATTGGGCATAATTGTCTAGGGAGTGACTGTAGTTTATTTGTAATGATCTATGTATGACATTAATTCTATTTATATATTACCACAGTTCGTTATTTTATTGTGTATTTTATTCAAGTATAAGTTTATAAGTTTAAAAATAAAAGAAAATATTAAGTCCCAATATTATCGGAAATTTGAAATTTATGGTATTTTTATACATCGAATTTTAAATTTCGTTATTTTTGAATCGAATCATACGAAATTTGTAATATCCGTATTTTTTTAGATTTTTCAAATTTCCATTATACATTCTATACAACGGAAATTTAAAATTTCTAGTATTGTTTTCTAATATTTAAAATTTTAATATTCATTTATCGAAATTTAAAATTTCGATAAAATTTAAAATATCCGATTTAAAATTTATAAAAATTTAAAATTTATTCTCACCGTAAGGTACAAACACTATATTTGAGAGGTGACAAGTATAAAACGAAGGGTGACAAAAAAATTCTCGACAAAATCACATCAAGTATGCAATTGGGCTTCATTTCTTTACCAAATCTTGTTTTTTTATATACTTTGTGCAATAAACTTATTTTTCAATTAATTTCATTTCCCTCAATATAAGATATCTCTAATATTAAGTTCTGTAAGTATCTGACTAATTTTGGAATCCATAAATAGTTTATTACACCATATTGTATACACAAACCTTTTTTTCCTTGACAAATTGTCTATGCCTAACAAATTAACACCACATTCTACCTGAGAGTCTTCTGTGTCTTAACCAGAATCAGAACTTCTCTGCCAAAACTTAAAATTAAGAGACCTTCTCTCAAGCATATTCTCCACCTCTTCCATTGGAAGTCCTTTAGTTTCAGGTACAAAGACAACCACAAACACAATGGCTGCAACAGTGATGAAGATAAATATCATAAAAGTCCATGAAACTCCAATAGCTTGTGTCAATGATAGAAAGGATTGAGCAACAATAAGATTTGAGACCCAATTGGATGTAGATGCCATTCCTCCACATACTCCTCTATACCTCAAAGGGTAAATCTCAGAGTTAACAACCCATGGCACAGTTCCCATTCCAGGTGAAAAGAATATTATATAGAGTGCTAGTCCTATTATTGCAAGCCATCCAAATTTACTAGGACACCCTCTTGTGTACCATAGTCTATGCTCTTTGTGACACTCATCCTTTGTTGTGTCATTGGATATTAAACAAGCTCCAGGTAGTAGCTGCACAAAAATTGGCGCCAATAGTCAGGGTCGTCTTTGAGTTCATACAAAGCGGCTTACAGCATATAGCCTCGCACTTTTCATGATAAAGTTATGGCAAAAAAGGCTTTCATACACATATTCTACGGTTAGTTTACTGTTTATTGAAGAAAAGTTACTTGTGAAACAAGAAACTAAGATCAAAGATTGAAAAATAGGAGACTTAAATCATGTTTTTTATAAGCAGTTAGTATGTTAGTATTAGCATCTTAATGGTTATGTTAGTATTTTTGTCTTCTGCATGGGTTTGAACCGGTATTTCTGTATAGCTACCACATGAAGTGACATTCGTGTTTTAGTTAAAATAAGGTAACAAGAGGACTAAGTTGATAGGATAAATTTACCTTATTATCTCCATAAGCACAAAAACCACAGTCTGGAGAAGCCTTAAGGCACTTCATGCAATCCCATCCACCAGAGTCCATAGCAGTACTGTAATCAGGGCAAGTATTATTGAAATGTGAGGTTTCAACAGCGCTGATCATAGGCGAGTGAGTCGAACTCTGATGAAACACAACAGTCAAAACAACAAGTGACAAAATAACACCAGACAAACTGAATAACAGAAGTTTTTTCCTTCCTGTCTTGTCTATAAAGTATATACTCAAGATCGACCCAAACGCGTTCAAACCAGATGTGACAAGTGAAAGAAGAAGTGCAGTTCTATTGGATGCAAAACCAGCTAACTGAATGATTGCTGGACTATAGTACATGACAGTGTTGATTCCTACAAACTGTTGGAAAATTTGAAGGCCCATTCCTGCATATAAACCTCTCCTCACTGTTCTGGTTTTCAGCATTTTGATTATGCTGAGTTTATCAGAAGATTCAGCTTCCTTGATTTCTAATTCAACTGATTCCTTTAGAGTATTAATTTCGGTTTCGGCTTCTTGGGGTGGATAAATTCTCTTTAAAATTGCTTTAGCTTCTTCTTCTCTTCCTTTTCGAAACAACCAACGCGGCGACTCAGGGAGCATTATCATCAGCGCAAATTGTAATAAAGCTGGTACCGCTGCAACTCCTAGCATCCACCTCCATGTTCCTGGTGCCTGAATAAATCATCACCAAACAACTACTATAAATTCACTTTCTACACAAGCTTAAATTCAAATTCTCGTAACATCAACGATAATATGTTGAACTGATAAAAGAACTATGCTCACATTTGTAAAGGCCAAATTGATGAGATAAGACAGAAACTGTCCACCAGTGATGAGAAATCCATTGAGACTAACTAAGGCACCTCGAACCCGAGTTGGAGAAGCTTCTGAGATGTATAACGGTGATGCCATTGAAGCCATTCCAACACCAAGACCAACAAAAACTCTACCAACAATAAGAAGAGATGGATTCATTGCAGAAGCCATGATTGCAGATCCAATAAAAAAGAGAGTATCTGCAATTAAGATAGATTTTTTTCTTCCGAATCGATCGTTAATCCATCCACCAACTGCAGCTCCTATGATTGCTCCAGCAAGTGCAGTACTCACTATTGCTTCCTGTGTTTACATTTTTGAACAAGCACTAATTTTTTATTGTTCATGACAACAGTACTATTATAATTAAATAATAAAAATAATAATAGTGTATACTATTTCTGTATTAATCTAATTTTTTATTATACAATAAAAATAAGTAAATATTAATTAAAAATAGTACTAAAGAGATTTTAAAAATATTTATAACTCATTTGTATCTATCTCTCTAGTCTCTAGCATAATATTCTTTTATGAAGATGATTTCAATAAGGTAAAGAGAACATTTGTTTGTACCTGAAGCCAAGTTTTTCTATCCACTTCTTCGAAATCATCTCTGATATATAATAGTGCTCCAGATATCACTCCTAAGTATATGAAAAAATGATTAAAACCAAAGAGAAATGAATACAGAATGATATAAAAAAAAAAATGAAAAAAACTAACCAGTGTCATAGCCAAAGAGAAACCACCGATACCAGCAGAGAAAGCGAGACGGAGAACATAGGGTTTTTCCATGACAGAGATAAACATTCTCTGAAAGCTGAGATATCAGCCTCAGGTACACCACCTTCCATGTCAAAGTTGTGGCCAAGAAAAGTGGTGGTTTTGTTAATTGTGAAACCACCGTCTGGAGAGAGTATGTATATGTAGATAGAAATATATGAAGAAGAAAAAGAGAGAAGTGTGAATGTTTTTCTTCTTGATGTCAGACTGTAACTCTCTAGTCAAGGAAGGACATTGATAATGCATACAAATAAATCCAATAATTTGTGACTTGTATATTTATTGATTTTTTTATATTCAATAAAATTTGTTTTAATTTAATCTCCTTCTTACCATTTTAACTAGGTAGACATTTTGTTGGAGTCAAATTGAGTTGAGTGTCTCGCAAACATTGTTAAGTCTTTTTTTATATTAATTTGTTTCAAAATAAATTTAAAATTTTTTAATTAGATGTTTGTTATAACTTTTCAACTAGAATTATTTTGTATTGAGTAGAGGAAAAGTATAATTTTTTAATGTCACTCGGAAAGAAGGTTTGTATTGTCTATTTCGTGAATTTCATTTTCTTAATGAAAAGGATGGGAGCAAGGATATTTTTTGTATGATGTCTCATCTTAAGAAACTACTTTTATAGAATTACGAATGCAAAAACTCAATTCGAGAATCTATTGAGAGTTATATGGATTTGTTTACAGCATTTTGAGGAGTTTTAAGGGAAGTTAGGGAATGGATAAGTGGAAGGTGTGCTACTACAATTTGTAGTACTTTTGTAACACCATATTACTACCACAGTTTAAACAACCGAAGCAATAATTCAGTTTTACGCGTATGAAATTTTTCAATATTTTATTAAAATACATTTCATCATGGTCCTAAATAATAACTGTTGTGATAGATGAAATGTTACTTGCTTCGGTTCTCAACACCAACACTTTTTTCTTTTCGTTACAAAAATGGCTCGTCTTTATACTCTTATAAATATATTTAAATTTAAATACTTATTACCACAGTTATTACCAAAAAACATTGTGAATAATATTTATCTTTTATCACAGTTTTTGTAGACAATACATATAAGCGAAGTTACCAAGCTACATCACAGAATAACAATCACTCTCAAAACAAAACCCTAACATTTCTCTCACACATACAATAATTCATCCTCGTAAGCTTCTTTAAACTAAAAGATAATCAAGTTCATATGTTTTGTCTTTCTTCTTCATAAGTTTTCTTCCATGTTATTCATATTTTCTTTCATTTTTCTCAAAACAAAACCCTAACATTTCTCTTTTCCACATGCGGAAAATTTGACCTCATAAAATTTTTCAAACTAAAAGGTATTCAAATTCATATGCTTTATCTTCTTCTTCATAAGATTTTTTCCTGTTATTCATAAGCTTTCTTCAATTTTTTTATATATGTTCAATGTATGACACTAGTTCTTCTTAAAAGTGTTTTTACATTTGGCATGATTTTCTTATTTTTTGGGTTACCTCTATTTGGGTTATGTATCCGTTTATGTTAACATGTTGGTTTATGTTTATGTTTCTAAATCAGGTTAACCTTATCAAATCTATTTACATTTCGAAATCTGGTTCAAGAGTTTATGTTTCCAAATTTGATTGAGTTTATGTTTCCAAATCTTTTTAAATTTGGCATGATGTTTTTTGAATTGTAGGAAAAGTGAATGAAAAAAATTAAATGAAGAAAACACATACTATGGGTGTGGTTCATAAATGGTTTGTGTTGCTATGGAGAAACAATACAAGAATTATAAAGCTATTGTGGAAGCTTCATCTACCTTGTATTTTTTCTTCATAGCATCAAAAAGTAGATCAACTTCAGACAATTCCACATATCTTTTCAATAAAAGGTACGTTCATGAAACATTTTATGAGTTCATATGTTATTGTTTGTTGTTGTTTTGTTGATAAATATTGTTTTTGTTAATAAATGTTTATCAAAATGTTCTGATAAGTTTATTATATCGTATGTAGATTGCTTGTTTCATTTAAATTGATTTAGAAAATAATAATATGAAATTTAAGTTATATTTGAAAATCAACTTAGATCCATTAATTTTTTTTGAATTGCATGCATCTCGTAATTCATTTATCGTTCTTTAACACGTAGAACTTGGTTCAATTCCCCAAATTCTTCAAAGCAACGGTTCAAGACAGGTAATAAAGATGAAATGCATCATTGTGTATCCGACACACACTAAACAGGTTTTTATGATTTTGATACGGCTTAAACGCATTCATTGCATGAATGCGTATCCAACACAGAATAAACACATTTTTCTTATTCAAATACGACTTAAACACATTACTTTCATGGTTGCATATTCGACACATGCTAAATGCATTTCTATAACTATGACACGACTTAGATGAATTCCTCGGCTGATTGTATATTCAATACAGACTAAACATATTTCTGCAATTTTAATATGGCTTAAGTGTATTCCTCGTATGAATTCTCATTTTAGACGAACTATACATATTCTTGTGTAGTTGGCTCAGCCCATTGAGATATAGCCGATCCAAAGGTGTAGGTAGTGGGCCGGAGATATCCATATGGATCTAAGCTAAGCCTCGAGGGTAGGGAAGAGGATTCACCCTTGGGAAATGATCCTCTGTGGCATGGAGCCCAATACAAACATACGACCACAACATTCTGGTCTCGCTAGTCTAGAATCTCACCTCAGGGAATACAATTTTTTTTCTAAATTCTATAAATAACTGTAACAACCAAAATCAGTAGCTAACATCATTCAACGCGCTAAGCCGCTGTCATACACCAATTTTTGACCTAAGATACAACCTTACATTATTCACATATGCATCATTGCATCACTAACAGTTTCAGAACAGGATAGATCGTGCGTGTGCTCCTAAAGTCAAAGTTAGGGTTTTATCAAAGTTTCATCTGTTCAAGATATGATCAATTAGGGTTTGATTTTTCACTCACCTCAATTGATCTATCTTAATCAATCATCAACATTTGATCTTTAAATTCCTAACTTTTTCTCATGATCTTCCTTGAATCGACCAATTAGGGTTTTGATCGAAGATAGTGAATCATTGACTTTCTGCTCAATGAGTGACCTATTTGCTTGGAGATTGGTCTTAACATCATCAATGCAACATCTTGACCTAATTTCTTGGTTCAAAACATTACAAAATCCATGTTTCTTCATCAGATAAATTCTGAATCATCTGATGAAAATTCATCTGTTCAAAATGTCAAACTTTGACTTTTGGTCAACTTTTTCAAATCCAAAATTTTTCAATCATAAAATCATTTCAAATAATCCATCATGATCATAAAAAATCAAGAAATGTGAAAAAGTTAACAAAAAGTCAAGATTTGAATTTTTTCTAACACTTAGAAAAATTTCAAGTGTTGAAAAACATGGTTTTTCCTTACTTTCATGACCATTTTTCACCTAGATCCATTTTGATTCAAGAAAAACTCAAAACATGAAGTTGTAGATCTTGTTACAAGCTTTCCAAAATGTCCAAGAACTTGAAAAAACACTTTGTGTAGCTAGGGTTTTGAACATTAAACTTAGAGCTCCATAACCATGAATTACAAGTCATTTTTCAAGAACTATAGGTCATTTTTCACAAATTTCTCCTTCTAGAAGCCTTGTCACCAAGTTAAGATAGGTTAGAGCTGATAAAAATTAGATGAGAAGTAATTATGAGGGAGATAAGATCAAGTGAGATTTTAACCATGGTTAAAGGAATATTCCATGTGCATTTATGGCAAAAATGTCTTTCTTGCCCTTGAAGGCAAGTTGTTCAATTTCAAGCCAATCTCATCTACTTACCATTCAGAATTCTTGGCCTATAAATAGAGCTCACTTATTCATTCAAAATCACCCCAAAGCAATCATAATTCAAGCTTTCCTTCTTTCTTTCTTGATTTTCAAGTTTCAAGCTTCTAAGTAGGAGAATTTTGCAAATTTCAAGTCTTGCAATTTCTGAGCAATCTTAGGCTTCAAATACTTTCTAAACATCATTAGAAAGTTGTTAGAATCCTCAAGCTAGCCCCAGAACTAGCCAAACTCAGAAAACACTTCCAAACCTCATGTATGCACATATTGAGCCATAACTTACAAACTCTCAATCCACTCGTGCATCTTCCAAACTTTCACTTCAAACACCTTCAATACATCATATAGAAGTGATCCAAATCATCTTTTCATCACTGTAAACACAGAATTATCAAATTCAATTCTCACTTCAAGTGACTGTAGTTAGACTTGGTCAGAACAATCTAGACCATTTCAAACCAAGGTAAGCATATCAACACCTTTCATAAACATCACTGAAGTTGTAGCAATCATCAAAACATTTCTGGAACACCTCCAGCAAGGAACCCAATTTCAGTTTCAAGAGGTATGAAACTTGAACTTTGAACTCTTTGATTTCTAACTTCCAGTTCAAAAAAGGCTTGGCCATTTTGTTTCTGCACTATCACTGAGTAATAACCCTCAATCAATTGCTTAAAATTGTGCTCATACATGATTTCATAATCAAACTTAGAATTTAGGGTTCTTCGTGTTCATACGAAAATTAACAGTTCTAAGTTTAAAATAAATGGAATTAATTGTCATAATCACGTTCCTGGTAAAAATCCGAGCAAGTTTAATGTTTGGATCATGTAATTTCAGTGAGAAATGAAGAATCCGTGGAGGAAAAATCTGGAGGTTGAAGATGAAGCTATGCACGCGTTTTCTGATTCTGGAAAAATTCAAATGCTTTGTTTATTTTAAATTTATTGGTTGTTGTTTTATAACCGGATGTAACAGGTACCCTAGTGGCAAGCCAACACGCACTTAGTCCTTTGCCTCGCCTCAAGTCCCAGGGTTCGAATCCCCCTAGGACCTTTTATTTAACAAAAGGCTCATCATCTTCTGATGCTTGCTTCTTCAGAAGCGTTTATGAGGCTCAACCCTCGTATACTTCGATGCTTCTCATTCTCCTGCCTTTCTCATTCCGAAGCTTTACTACTTTCAGAAGCACTTCTAGTGCTTCTCACCCTACACACTTCTGACTCTCCCATGCTTCTCATTCTCCCAAAAGCCCAGCGATACTACTTTCGCACTTCTTGCTTCTCACCCTACTTCTACTTACTGAAGCACTTAGTGCTTCTCACCCTACACACTGACTCTCCCGGCGTTCTTCAATGCCTTCGAGCACCACCTTGACCCTTCCTTCGAGCCATCTTGACCCCGCATCCAACTGAACTTTTTCAAAGACTTCATTATTTTTAAAACTCCTTCAAAACAAGGTGATTAAATGACAAGTCAAACAAATGGCTCGTGGAAAACTCTTCACTTCTAAGCCAAAAGTCCAAGGTTCAAACCTCCTTAGGACCAAAACTCTTTTTATCACTAATTTTCTCAAGTTTTTACAAACTTCAACATTTTCAAAACTAATCAAAACTTCTCATTTTGAGATGATTTTTGCACACTTGTCATTTAATATACCTATTTTATGATTATGTCAAAAAAATCCAAAAATATTTTCTTTTTGATTATATTTTTATTAGGTTAAAAACGAGACATTTTAAGTATTTTTAATACTTTTCAAAAATGTTTTCTTTACAAATTTCAAACCTAATATTTTTTCAAAACTTCTTGTGAATATCCTTCACTTTTCAAAATCATTTTCAAAACCTTTTCAAAAACCTTTCAATAAACTTACACATCTTTTTTCCATGATCAATTAGATTTAAAGATAAACCAAACCAGGTTTCTCCTTGAATTTCTTAATTAATCATGAGCCTCCTTCACGGTGTAAGTCCCAAACCTCTTATGTACATATTCATTTCCTTGTACATAACAACCCTTTCATGTACATATTCATTTTCTTGTACACATTCAATCATCTTTGTAAATATTCAAGCATAAACAAATTTCGTTCGTTTGTTTTCATCTGCTTGTTTATACACCAATTCCATTGGTATTAAAAGGAGCATTATTCTCGGTGAAACTGCTTTTAAACCAATGGGCCTCCCTTAAGGTGTAAGTTCCAATCCCTTTGTATATATTCAAGTTACACTTGCTTTAATTGCTTGTTTTATACACATGTTTATATATTTCCTTCATAAACTCCTGTGAATACACATCACACACTTGTTCATATAACTGTTTAGTTATAACATAACAACTAGTCTAACAACTAGGTTCCTTTAGCCTCCTTTTAGGCTTCGTATAAGATAACTCATTTATTGAATTAGACTCCTCTTAGGCTTCGTATAAGAAAACTCATTTATTGAGTTTAGCTTCCTCTTAGGCTTCATATAAGACAACTCCCGATGAGTTAGCCTCCTCTTGGGCTTCGTTCAAAGAACTCCCTCGTTGAGTTTAGCCTTCTCTTGAGCATCAAACAAGAAAGAGACCTAGAAATTTCTTAACAGCCTCCTATTGGGCTTCCAATACAAAGGACCCTCGATGACCCTCAGAATGCCTTCTCTTGGGCTCACAATACAAGGACCCTCGATGACCCTCGGAATGCCTCCTCTTGGGCTTACAATACAAGGACCCATGGGCTTCTTAAAAGCATCCCCCTAATCCATAATCAAATTCTCCTCGAGATTTATACATTTATCATCTCTATGGAAGAAGTATCTCATCTATAACATCACATACAAATCAACACTTTTCAATCATACTTTTCAAACAAAATATCTTTTAACTATAAGTGGTAACACTTGTACACTCAAGCAAAACACCAAAACTTACAATTAAAGATTCAATCATCTTTCAAACATCTTTCTTAAACTCGTAAGTGGTAACGCTTGTACACTCAAGCAAAACACCTAATACTTACGATGAAAGATTCAATCAATCAACCCTTCAAAATGTATGTGATGAAATAGATTAGATACATTTTTCATTAAGATGACATTTATCTTTGTCTCTTAATAACATCCTTTTCTTCCACTAGCATAAGTGGGAAGTACGATTGCTCTGATTTTCTCAACCTCCCTTTGAGAATACGTAGGCACAAGGTCTCATCCTTGGCGAGCATACTTCTTTCTCCCTCAAACCAAACAAAACCATAGCTCCCTTTAGATCCGAGCTATAGATGCTCTGATTCCCATTAAGTTATATGTATGCAGAAGATCCCAATGATCTTTGCGAGCACAATAATAACAAAACCTATGATCCTACATAACCTACCTTTCTTACAATCCAAAGGAGAAACTTTCCCAAGAATAGAATAGCAAATTAAAACACACAAACATATAAAAAATATTCATATATATAAATAAGGCTATAGATAACTATATATATAGGGTGCCACATCTTTCCCTTTATATAACAAACCCCCTTGCTCAGATCTCTCCCCAATGCGTTGCGTCTAGTTCACGCTAGTCGCACTGCATATCATTATTTATTGAGGGTATTGCAGCTTTCCCCTTTTTCATCTGATTTTTCTTGTTTTGGAAATAATAAAGCTTGATGCTCGCGGCATCTTTAAAAATAAATCAAAAGAGTAAATTGTTTCGAGCCAGAGATTCGAATTTCGGTTCGATTCCCTCGTTCGTCATTTTTTAACGCGAACAGTCACCAACCACCAAGGAAGGGGATATCACATTGATCACTTCACTACAATGAAACACACCTTCTCCCTCGTATAGGAGACACTTAGGGATATGGTACCCAGAGTAGGTGGTATGTTACCACCAACCATTATACGAGGCAAACTAACTTTGCATCGTAGGATAAGAGATCAAACTTCGGAGTTACAACAATTTGCAAACAATGAAAAATGCATAACACAATGGTGATGATAAATTGAAGACAAACACAAAGATCTAAGCTAAATAATACCTAAATCATCATGTAAATTTTTTTTCATAAATATTAAATATTATTACACCCAGACACAAAAGTATGGGAAGAATCGCAGAAAATTAAATAATACAAAGGAAAATAAATATCAAGCAAAAGCATCTAGAGGAGTTACCAAAATCACCCCCCCTAAGTCACCCCAAGAGCATCTTGAAATGGGTTTAGCACCTTGATTGAAAATATGACAATGATAAAACTTCCCGCTCCACACCGGTTATTAACCTCAAGCATAACTTGCATAGTCGTCTCAGGGAATCGTGAGGTGTCACCAGATTGACCACTATTTCTTGAAGATATTTCAAGGCCTCGATGCGTGCTTTGAATTCCTAAAGAAGATTTTTACAGTGCTCTTCCACCTGATGAGTCATGTGCTAAGTATTATCAGAAGATCATGATACCACTTCTCCTCCACTTGAAGGCACCCTCAAGTACCCAAGAAATTAGAGTAGAAGATGAGACGTGGATTTCACTTCCTCTTGCAAAGAGTCGGCGAGTGTGACCTTTTCTTTTAGTGCAACAAGTTCATCCTATGGAGTAGAGAAACTTAGTTCCATAGTTTCGTATTTCCATTTGAAAGTGTCTCTATCCTTGGTGGGATTTCTAGATCCAATATGCCTCCACTACTAGCATAAAAAATAGAAAATAGATGACAATAGACATTTCCCCTACCAACCGAAGTCTCGATAGTAGAGGAAAAATCGGAAGCCAGAACAAGAGCAATGGCTTTCAGATAAGTGATGACAATTCTAGTAAGTGTACTAGTCTCATCAAAGTAATAAATAAAACTTGTATCCAAAATGATTGTGAATTTTAAAAAGGTAATTATGTGCAAAATAATTAAATAACAATGGATGGGTTTAAGATTGATTTGGCTCGCAAATAAAATGAGAAAAATACTTGGAATAAAGTTTAATTACTAAAAACGATCAGATCTTCTTTTGAATCCTCTTCTCATACTTGTTGATGAACTATGTATTAATAAAATTTATAATATGTCAAAGTATTACAGTGAATTAACACGGTCAATGCATCAAATTCCTTGGTGAATAACTCATTAATCTACACAATAGTTCTCTAATTTCTTAAGCTAATTTAGAGTTAAATTAGACATTCTAAGTTCATTAATATCCATGCCACAACTTATAATTACATATTCCTAATTAATTACTAAGTCAAATAATTTCCCTAGATCGGATCGATAGATTAACATTAAAAAATTCCTACTCATTTCATACCAATTCATGCATTCATTAATATAAAAATAAATAAGATCAAGAACAATTAAATAATAAATATAACATAAAATAACTCGATTAACATCAAACAATCATATGATCCAACAAGAACAAAGAAGGTTTGTCTAAAAGACATAATCTAAGGATTCTAGTTACTCATACTGATGATAACAATTACCATGAGTTTAGATGAAAAGAACATGAAAATCAAGAAATATGAAGGTCTTCTTCAATGGCTTCCAAAACCCTAAAAATCATCACGTTACAATGGGATCCATCACGTGCGCATGAAATATTGAAGCTAAAGTTTCTTTTTCTTATTTTTTTTCCAAAATTTTTATAAGTCCTAATTCTTCCACTCTTTTTAGTTTTTTTCTCTATTCTTCACACTTTGCCTTGACTTTTGTTCATTATTTCAATGCTTTCATCCTAATTTTCTATTAAAAATGACATAATGGAAACAATCATCACAACCACAAATTAGTTTGTTACTTATCGTCAAGTAACTTGTATGCACATTGAATATTTCATCAGAATTAAAATGATCACCCTTACCAATGAACGTCCCCTTTACTTTCTAGTCAACCCTTATGTTCCCTGCTTCAATCCAATCAACTCAGAAAAGTTCTTTCGAACATACAAGTGCTCAACACGTCTCATATATCACTAATACTCGCTAAATTTGACATGGTAATCATAAAATCAACATACAAAAGTATTTAACAATGAGTTCGTAAAGGTTATTATCGAATCTATCTAAGTCATATTTAAACATACACTTTTGAGGTCCTTTTAAGAATGTAATGTGACTTATGTTAGAGTAAAATAATTAGGATAATAGGCTTAAACATTTGGAGTTTGGTACCTAGTTTTCCTAATGTTATCTGATTACTTTCATATCATTATTTTCTCATTCACTTGGTACTAGAGAATACGTATTGTTAGTCCTATTGTTCTTTCTTTTTTCACAAATATTTTTTTGAAGAAGATATTTTTAACTTATTGTCATTTTTTATTTGTTTTGTTTTGACGACTTTCTCTAGTACCATAACCCCAAACTTATTTATTGCTAACTTTCAAGAGCAACCCCAAACTTACTCTTTTGTATCATACATGTAAAACAATTATTTCTAACTAACTCCAAATAAGATAAAGGTTATTGTTTGCGGTAAAAAGTGAAGAACGAGGGAATCAAATCGAAATTCGAATCTCTGGCTCAAAATGATTTACTCTTTGATTTTTTGTTTAAAAGATGTCGCGAGCACCAAGCTTTATTATTTTCAAACAAGAAAGGAAAGGAAAAGGGGAAAGCTGAAATACCCTAAAATTGATATGCAATGCTATTAGTGTGAGCTAAACGCAACACATGGGGGAGTGACCTGGGTAAGAGGGTTGGTTATATAAAGGGAAGGTATTAGAACCCTATATATCTATAATATTCTATAGGAACCTTTTATGCGTTTGTATTTTATTTGCTATGCTATTTTGGGAAAGCTTCTCCTTTGGGATTTAAGAAGGGTAGGTTAGGAAGAAACCTAAGTTTATTTATTATGATTATGCTCACAAAGATCATTGGGATCCTCTTCATACATATCCCCTAGAGGGAATCAAAGAACCCATAGCTCAGATCTAAGGGAAACTAAGGTTTGTTTGATTTGAGGGAGAAAGAAGTATGCTCGCCAAGGGTGAGACCTTGTGCCTATGTATTCTCACAAGGAGATTGAGAAAGTCAGAGCAATCGTAGTTACCACTTATGTGCTAGTGGAAGCAAAAAAATTTAAGAGACAACAACAAGTGTCATCTTAATGAAAAATGTATCTAATCCATTTTATCACATACATTTTTGAGAATTTGATTGTTTAAATCTTTCATTGTAAGCATTGGGTGTTTTGCTTGAGTGTACAAACGTTACCACTTACAATTAAGAAAGATGTTTGAAAAAACGTTGAATCTTTCATTGTAAGCATTGGGAGTTTTTCTTGAGTGTACAAGCGTTGCCACTTACAGTTAAGAAAGATGTTTTGTTTTGTTTGAAAAAGTGTTTGATTTGAAAATTGTTTGAAAAATTGTTTGATTTGTGTGTGATGCTATAGATGAGATACTTCTTCCATAGAGATGATTCTTGTTTTATATCTTAGGAAAAATGTTTTGTTATTGATTAGGGGGATGCTTTTAAGAAGCATGTGGGTCCTTGTATTGTAAGCCCAAGAGGAGGCTATCTGAGGGACATCGAGGGTCCTTGTATTATGAGCCCAAGAGGAGGCTTTTTGAGGACATCAAGGGTCCTTGTATTGGAAGCCCAAGAGAAGGATATATAGTATGGCTGGCTTGGATTTAAGAGTGATTTCACGAAACCATACTCTTAGGGTTTTATCCTAGCGAAGGTGATTCTTTGTATTGGTAGCACAATAGGAGGTCATAGAGATTTCCAAGTCTCTTTCTTGTATGAGGCCCATGAGAAGGCTAAACTCAATGAGGGAGTTCTTTTTTACGAAGCCCAAGAGGAGGCTAACTCAATAGGGGAGTTCTTTTGTGCGAATCTCAATAGGAGGCTAACTCAACAAGTGAGTTCTTTTGTACGAAGCCCAAGAGGAGGCTATGGGGAACCTAGTTGTTATACTTGTTGTAATGACATAAATAAACATGAACAAGTATATATATATGACAAATTGTGTGTGTGCATTCATAGGAGTTTATGAAGGAAATATATAAAAAGTGTATAAAATAAGCAAATAAAGCTAGTGTAACTTGGATATATATAAATAAGTGTTTAAAACAAACGGATAAGATAGTATACTTGGATATATACAAGGGAGTGAGACTTACACCTTAAGGGAGGCCCACTAGAATAAGAGTAGTTTCACCGAGAATAATGCTCCTCTTAATACTAGTGGAAATGGTGTATAAACAAGTGGATAAAACTAGCAAACGATACTAGTTATACTTGAATATTTGCAAAAAGATTGAATATGTACAAGGAATTGAATATGTATACAAAAGGGTGGATATGTACAAGGAAACTAAGTATGAACATAGGAGGGTTGGGACTTACACCGTAAGGGAGGCCCATGATCAATTTGATTTTGAATTCGAATAATTTTCGAGGAAAAACCTAGTTCGGTTTGTATTTTCAAAGATTTATCGAATCAATCATGGAAAAGAGGTGCGTAAGTCAATTAAAATATTTTTTGAAGTTTTGAAAAGGTTTTAAAAGTGAAATGTATTCACAAGAAGTTTTGAAAAAGATTTAGGTTTGAAAAATCAAGAAGAAAACATTTTCGAAAATATTTAAAAACACTTAAAAACGTCTATTTTAGACCTAATAAAAAATATATCAAAAGAAAATATTTTTGGATTTTTTTGACATAATCATAAAATAGATATATTAAATGACACGTGTGCAAAAAATCATCTCAAAATGAGAAGTTTTGATTGGTTTTTGAAAATGTTGAAGTTTGATAGAAAAATGAAGAAAACCAATGATAAAAAGTTGATTTTGGTCCTAAGGAGTATTAAATGATATTAAATGACACGCATGCGTGGCTTGTTATTAACACGCCTTCATTTAATTATATGTTGAAATTAGTTTGGAAAATAGTTTGAAAAATTGTTGAAAAAGTGAATAAAAGTGAAAAGTTGGAAAATAAAAAGGTCTCAGGGGGATTCGAACCCTGGACCTATGACATGGCAAGTGACTTAAGAGCGCACTGGCTGTCACTGGGGTGACTGTTTCATCCGATCACTTAACAACAACCATTGAATAAATATTAAAATGAGAATTTGAATTTTTGGATAATCAGAAAAGTGCGCGCATGGCTTCTTCTTCTTCCTCAATCCTTCCAATTCGTATCTCCTTCGTTTCTCAATGAAATTGAATGATGTAAAAATCAAACTTTCTCGTTTTTTACCCAGGAACATGATGATGGCAATTAATTTAATTTATTTTAAGCCTATGATGATTGAATTCGAAGAAAACAAATGAACCCTAGTTTTAGGAATTTGATCATGAAATCGTGTAGGTGCAACTATTCAAGTAATTGATTGAGGGTTTATGTTCCTCATAAGTGCAGAAACATGACAACATGGCAATATTTGAATTGTAATGCAGAAATCATAGAATTCCAAGTTTGAGTTACTTACCTCTATGAGCAAAAATCAAAATCTACGGAGGTGTTATAGAGCTAGTTTGAGGATCTGGATAGCTTCCTGGACCTTCAAGGATCGTGGTTGAATGCTTAGCTTGCTTGGGTAACTTCTATATGATGTATGGATGATGTTTGAATGATTGGAAAGGAAAACACACGAGTGGATTAAGAGTTAGCAAGTTAAGGCTCAAAATGCAAGTTTATGGAATTTGGAATTTGATTGTGAGTTTGGTTGTTTTTGTGATGGCTTGATGATTCTAACAACTTCTTAAGGGTATTTCGGGAGTGTTTGAAACTTGAGATTGCTCAGAAATTGCAATATTTGGAGATTTGCAAATTCTCAAATTTTGGAACTTTAAAACTTGGAAAATAAGAAAGAAGTGAGAAAGCAAGTTTATGAATGCTTTGGTGTGATTTCCAAATGAGGAAAGGCCACTATTTACAGGCCAAGACGTTTGGCATGCAAGACAAGGATAGGATTGATGATTTGTGCAACTTGCCTTAAGTGGTAAGAATGAAATCTTTCCATTTAATGCACATGGTTAAAAATTCAAACCATGGTTAATTTACTCAAGTGATCTTGTCTTCATCTCAATCATTGCCTTTGGATATTTTTGCGATAAAACTATCCTTAATGGCGACAAGGCTTCTAGAAGAGAAAGTTGGCAAAAAATGACTTGAAAACTTGAAAAATGACTTGTAAATTATGGTTATGGACCTCTAAGTTTCAATTTCAAAACCCTAGCTACACAATTTTTGTTTGCAAGTTCTTGGACATTTTTCAAAGCTTGGAACAAGATCTACAACTTTCATGTTGAAAATTTTTCTTGAATCAAAATGGATCTAGGTGAAAAATGGTCATGAAAAAAGTGATAAAAACACTTGAATTTTTTTTTAAAGTGTTAGAAAAGTTTGAAGTTTTGACTTTTTGTTGACTTTTTCACACATTCTGATTTTTTATGATCATGATGGATAATTTCAAATTATTTGATGATTAAAAAAATTTGAATTTCAAAAGTTGACCAAAAGTCAAAGTTTGACTGATTTGAACAGTTGGATTTTTATCAAATGATTCAGAAGTTTTCTAATGATCAACCATGGCATTGGAAATGTTTTGAATCAAGAAATTAGGTCAAGATATTGCATTGGTGATTTTGAGATCATTATCCAAGCAATTAGGTCATTCATTGAGCAAAAAGTCAATGATACAACATTCTCGATCAAAATCCTAATTTGGTCGATTCAAGATAGTTCTTGAGGAAATGATGAGAATTTGAAGATCAAATATTGATGATTGATGAAGATAGATCAATTGAGGTGAGTGAATTCAAACAAGTGTACTAGTCTCGTCTAAGTAATAAATAAAATTCGTCTCTGCAGAGATTTTAAATTTTTATATGGTAACTATGTGCGAAATAATTAATAAAATAGGGGTTTCAACATTAATTTGGTTCGCAAATAAACGATAAAATATTTGAAATAAATTTCAATAACAAAAGCGATTAGATAATCTTTCGAATCCCTACTAATACTTGTTAATGCGATGTACATTAATCAAATTTATAATATACTAAAGTATTACAACAAATTAATATGGTTACTACATCTAATTCCTTGGTGTACAACTCACTAATCTACATAACTATTGCCTAATTCCTTAAGCCAATTCAGAGTTAAATTAGGTGTTTTAATTTTGTTAATTCAAAAGCTACAACTTATAAATACTTATTCCTATTTAATTATTAAGTTGGATAATTTCCCTAGATCGGATCAGTAAACTAATAGTAACACATTCATGCTTATATTATATCAATTCATGCATTCGTCAATACATAAAAAGAATTAAGGTCAAGAACAATCAAATAAGTTGTCTTTCATCTCCACCTCATCCAAGAAATAGAACCTGGCTTGGTAAGGTAGGAATAGACGTCCCGGTTAAAGTGAAGTTTGGACCATTACTTTGGAGATGAACTTCTGTAGAGTATGGAAGATTAATCAGGAAGGTAACACCAAGTGAGATTAGCCTCTAACATAAGGAGTCTCACCAAGAAGAAGCGTCATAAGAAATCACCCCTAATCTTGGGTGAAGCTGTTGAACCAAGGGTTCACTTGGTGGAAATTAATGAGTCCCTGATCACTTAAGTTGTCTTGAATGGAACAGATCAATGAACAATGTATAAAGACACGAGTTAGTTCTTAGAAATGTACGATTGTGTCCACCTTTCTATTCAAATCAGTTTATCTTTACAAGTCTTGTTTATCATTTTAGTATTGTAATTTATATACCATTTATCTTTCTTTGTCTTTTGTCATTTTTCCTTATTTACGCTTTTTGCACTTTAATCATTTCAAAAACTAAAACACTGTCAAACTTAACACTAAGTCTAGGACCCTTGTAGTGGTCCTGCAGTAATCTTTAAATAAGAGGCTAGAGATTGCTCGCGAGAAGGAGAAAATTTTATGTGCTTTAAGATAGCTATTTCAAAATCACAAAAGGCAACTACAGTCCTATTTTGGTAAACAATATAGAATTGTCGATCACAATTCCAACAACATCTATAACAACTCAAATGTTCTGAACGGATAAAATGTCTGATATTTTTGTAACCACTCAGTTATACTCGTCACGTTCGACTTATCCAAAAAAACATGTAGTCCTTCACATCAATCTCATTGAATTCACAATTATCGACCCTTAGACAAAACTGAAAAAACTAAAAAGTAAAAATTTAGTTTTATTTTCAATTAAGTCACTGTAACTAAATAGATGACAAATTAATAATTAAACTAGTAGTTTTAAATTAATTTTAAATAACTTATTTTGGATTAGTCTAGCAGGACATTTTATTTATATCATTTTTAACTAGTTCAACTTCCTTCTTACCAATAAGAAACAAGTAAATCAATTCTAATAAAATATTAAGGCGCTTACTACAATGTATCAAAATTAAGGGTTTCATAATTTTAAGAATTTTTTATAACACAAAATTTTGAGTGATTATATTTCTCTATTAATATAAATTGACACATAGTTATAATGGATATAATGATTGTAAGATCTAACAAAAATAAAAGGCCGAGAGCTGATCTTTTATTTTATAATTTTAACTTTTTATTATTTAATACTTAAAATACAAGATTATTTAATATTGCATTGAGTGCTCAATGAACTATTTTTCTTTTACCAAATGATATATATAAACTTTTTATGTTTCAGACATTTTTAAAGACTTTTTTATTTAAATAATGTTTTTCCAAAAAATATATTAAAAGTTTAAACTAATTTTTAATTTGAACAATTGAATTATTTATAATTTATAAATGAGAAAAAGTAATTTTTTGAAGAAATTTAAAATGATTTGATCAAAATTTATTGTTTGGATAAAAAAATAGGGAACTGTTAAAATAATATAAATTTTATAAAGTATTTTATTCAAATCAAGTTTAAAAAATTTCAAATCATACAGAAAGTAAAGAATTTGTGATGACTCCTTAATTTAAAAATTATATCATTTATTAATAATTTTTCAAATTTTATAAAATGGTCCTTATATTTTAAAATGAAATAATTTAAATGCTCCATCCAATTATTATATTTATTCAAATAAAACATTTAAATTCTAAAAAATTTCAAATTCTTTAAATTTGAAATTGACTCATCCAAAAACACTCTTTAACTAATTCAGGTTTTTTAGTTCAGGTTTTTTTATTCAATAGAATTCAATATCAATTCAATATGAATATATGCCATATGGTTCAATTAACAATATTATTACACACACTATATGTAACAACCAACAATTTTAAAATATAAATATCGCACAAAATTAACAACAGCACCAACTACCAATACAAAAAAAAAGGAAAAAAAAACACCTAAAAAAAAAAACAAAACATGACAAAATAAAAACGCCAAACAAAGAACCTACTAGAGCTCTCAAGAAACGAACCAATTAAAAGCTTCACCGATCTCCAATGGAACAACAACAACACACTAGATTTGACAAAGACATTCAAGACACTAACAGGCACAGATAAACACATATGCAATCGTGTCTCTCTCCTACTAATTTTTAGAATAAGGAACTTTTACTCGTGTTTGTCTCCCACTATAATCACACTTGACTTGTCAAAATGAAGCACCTATTAGTCTATTACTAAAGGTCAAATATAAAAATGAGTTTTTATCATGACTCAAAGAGTCAAAGCTAGCTCTAGAGATTTTTTTCCTGCTATAGCATTTTTTGCAAGTTTTATACCAAAATATTATACACTTCTACATTATTTTTCAATATACCATTCATTCAAAATAAATAAAAAGCAAAAGTAAAAACACTCCTTCATTTAAAGGATGGACCCTTGTTAATTCATAAGGCAACCGTCTATTCCAAGAACGGCAGTGTGTATTACGTTTTTTAATAATGTTTATATTTAAAATTTAAAAATTATATAAAACTTAATATATATATATATATATATATATATATATATATATATATATATATATATATATATATATATATATATATATATATATATATAGGAGGATCAAATTACACCAAGAGTTACACTCGCTCAAAAACGTCACCAATTAATATTTTTAAAATCAACCGTTGGATTGAAACATACCATCATATAGATCATACCTATAAAGTTTGAGATTAATCTATAATGATTTACTATACGATCAATATATCCAAAATTAACGTCAAAATTTCAATCCAACGGTTGATTTTAAAAATATTAATCCGAGGTGACGTTTTGAGCGAGTGTAATCTTGGTGTAATTCTCTCTCTCTCTCTCTCTCTCTCTCTCTCTATATATATATATATATATATATATATATATATATATATATATATTAAATAAATATTTAAAATAATGTTTTAAAATATATAAAATTAAAATAAAAATTAAATATAATTTTTTACATGTCATGACTACAATGAATTTTTATTATTTTATTATTTTTGTACAAGTCCAAATTTTGAGGCTCTCATTATTTTATTATTTAATAATTTTTATTGTGATCTGCAAATACCATTAATGTTGGATGATCTTCATCACACTTACACACAATTCTTCAATTCTCTCTTAAAAATGTCTTCAATGTCTTCAACTGACAGAGAGTTCTCAGAGTTTCCATACATGAAAAGAGATGCAACATTGATTTTTTTCTCATGTGAAGCCTCCGATGAAGATCAAACTACTTAACACGCAGAAATTGGAGCAGCTGCACAGGTACTTGGCAGGATGGTTGGGGGAAGAAATGGATGAAGGTGAGAAGAAATGGATGAAGGTGAGAAGATCCAAAAGATTGAGAGGCTAGTTATGAAATCCGGCTTAAACATACCAAGTTGTTCTTGGAGACTTGCTCACAATGATGCATGTGTCCTTATGATGATGATGGGATCAACCGAGATTGTGTTGTTGATTGTAATATCCAAGAGATGTTTTGTGTTTGTTTGAAGCTGATGATGATGTTTAGGTTAACTGTTGTTGTCTAAGATTTATGTCTGTTTAAGTATTTAATTTATGTGTTTATTTTGAACTTGTTGGTGATGTTTAGGTTAAATGTTGTTGTTACTTATTAAAGTTTGTTCAAGTATCTAATTTATGTGTTTTCTTATGGAGGTGTTATTTAAATTAAATGCAAAAGTACTAGTGGATGAAACACTTAATTTCTTGATGTCATTATGTAATACAACTTTGAGGCATGAAAAAAAAACTAATTGTTACTAGTTCTTACACTGGGGCATCGCGTTCGGTTGTGTCGAAGACACAATGCACATTTTCTCTAATTTATCAAAGTTGTCCATTTACATTGTAATACGGATGCTTATTGGACGACCTTTCTTATTGCGCCTCATGATTGGGTTATGGAAAATCTGGTCTCCCTCATAAGTTGGCCAATACGCATCTAACGGTAGAACTGGAAAACTTGTACTGTAAACCCCAAATAGGTTAGGCACCTTGTAAACGTCAGCCAATAGAAGATATGCGTCAGTACGCACCACAGAACATGCAGCGATAACATGTGAACAAGGGAGGCAATATGCTTGAAACTTTCCGCAGTCACACCAACGATCGCGCAAGTTGACCTTGTAACGTCCCATAGGCTTCCCCTCACCGTGGTCAATGGTTTCCTTCACACTAAAAGTGTTATTATTGTAGTAAAAAATTCTAACCCGATGCGTGGAGGATTTTGATGTTTCGTGTTTCATGACCTTCACGTATTGCTCTGTAAATGACTGGCCATAATTCAAAACTGCACTCCACATTACACCCCTTTCAGCAAAGAGTGTTCTCATCCTATAGTACGTTGCTTGAACCATTGTTGTGATGGGAAGATTACGAGTGCCTTTGAATACAGAATTCAGTGACTCGACAAGGTTCGTTGTCATGTGCCCCCAGCAACGACCCTCATCAAATGCCCTTGTCCATTTATCAACTGGAATTTTGTCTATCCACGCAAAAGCATCGGGGTTAGCCATGTCAATCTTTTGACGATAATACCTAAATGTTGGTTGGTTTAACGCATACCCTATATATTTTAAGAAAAACTGTGTTAATATTATGGTGTACTAATAATGTTACATAAAACATGTATAAAATAGATTTACCCATGTTGATCATTGTTCTCCAGAGGCTTCGGTCCTTGATTTCCTTCACAAAATTCTGCGCGATATGTCAGATACAATAAACATGGACAAATGGAGGATTATGCCAACTATTATCAGGATTATTGTATGTGCTTTCGATAGATGCGTGTCTATCAGAAATCAAACATAGATCAGGTTGGGGAGCTACATGAATTCTCAAGTTCTTTAGAAAGAACCCACAACCATCCGCCGCCTCACCTTCTACAATGGCAAAGACAACTAGGAAAATATTACTATTTCCATCTTGTGCTACCGCCATTATTAGCGTACCCTTGTATTTACCATATAACCATGTATCATCAATCTACAATATAGGCTTGTGTTTGTATTTGAGTGATAAAAATGCATGCATGGAGAGCTCCACTTAAATTATACAAATTTTGTATTTTTCACACTATTATATCAATGTTTCATGGTCTTCTATACAATCAAATCCCTAGATTCCCACACTAAACAACCTCCATTTTGATAGGCGGTTGCTTTTATTTTTTACAATTCCCCATTAGAAGTGAGGGTGTCGGAAGAAAAGACACTGCCATTTTAACCAAGTAAACTTTCCCAACCATAGAAACATCGATTAGGCTTACATCATCAATACAATTAGCAAACTCAACCTTTTTGAATTGCTAAGTACACAAACCTTCCTTTCTCGGTCCCTAATTTTAATAGCGTTAAAATCCCCTCAATGCATCTCCCAAATGGAATTTCCTCATAAAATCCAATAAATCATTCCATAACTTCCAGTTTTAAGAATTAACAAAGAGGATTAAACATTTACAACATAAATTAGAGTACCCTTCCAAACCACACTACCACGAAAAATATCACCTCTAAAATTCAAATTTAGAAGAAAATAACCTACTTTCAACATAGTAAGAATACCACTGGACCGAACATGAGACACTTTAGCATACCACTCCAGACCTTTTCGATCCCCACAAAGACTGCACAACCTCCTCATTGATACTCTCCAATTTTGTTCAATGCAGAAGACAAATATCAAAACACCCCTTCAAAATAGATTGATTCAAAATCCTTTGATTTGTAGCGCTTCCACACCCTCACAAGTTGTAGGATATAAGATTCATGTTGACCTAATTGATGTTGGGTGAGAACATGGAGTAATAAATCAGTCTATATGGGGTGGGGGAGAATAGACTAAAACAAAAGTTCAACTGATTTTCCAAAATGAATTGTCATAGGTTTTATAGAGTTTGCGTGAAAAATTTAGAGCCAAAATATGAGAATTATAATTGTATTCAAATTAGATGAGGCTTACACTTAACTACTTAAAAAATATGAAAGATTATTTAATGGTGATACACAAAGGTATTTAATTGATTCATTTGTATACTCCATGAGATGTGTTCATACAATGATTCAATTTCAGCAAATTCTAAACTCAACAATTTCTCACAATTTAATCACCACTAAAGCTCAATTAGGTTCCAATTCTAAAAAAACACAACCTATGTAATAACTCGCTATCAACTGAATAAACAATTTAACTACACTATGAATTAAAAACTCAAGCATGAAATATCCTACAAAAACTAAATGCAAGAGAGAGAGAGAGAGAGAGAGAGAGAGAGAGAGAGAGAGAGGACACTGGGATTTATAATGATTCGGCGTTTGTTATCGCTTTGCCTATGTGCACTCTCTAATGGTTTCCTATTGGAATATGAATTAATCCTTTTTAGTTTGACAAATATTGAAAGAGTTCATAAAATCACTAATCTACAATAATGGTGAAGAAAACAAATATCCTATCTAGATCTTGAATTGTATATGGTGTAATGTCAAACTCTTATGTGTAATCTTCACTCAATTAACACTTCTTGAATCTTACAATATCATCAATATTCTTTAAGCCATCGTGTATAGCAATTACCCATTAATCCTACTAATTTCTTGAGCGGTGAGTTATAGGAATATTTGAGAAGAACTATGCTTGCATGTTACCTTCCACACAGTCACTGCCAAGGAAATTTGGAGAGTGAAATCTCCTTCTTTTCACTGAAATTTGCCAGCACCAATGACAACAACCTCAATCTTTCAATAACATGAAAAACTTTATCCAATATTTAATAAAAATTATTTTAAAGATGTTGTCTCCCTCAATAAATTATAAATCTCTCATTATCTAGATCTGAAATCAAAACAAAGGTTGTAGAAGAAAGAATTTTGACAGCAATGATTTTGTACTTTTCAAAAGTGAGATGAAATTGGTTTCATAGAAAATCACAAAATTTATTATGAAATTCATACATAAAGAATGATGATAAAGTAATTTTATATGTTCTTAAGATTAAGCACGAAAATGAGTGGAAAAAGATAGTTAGATTCAAAACAAGAAAATTTCATGATTTTAGTCAAATGAGCAAGTGAAATGGAATAACAAGGAAAAATATTTTTGACCCATTTTTCGTCTAATTTGAATCAAGAACAAAGTTTGACTCGAATCAAAGGCCCCATGATTTGAATTAAGTATGAATCCTAATTAGAATAAATTCCAACATAGCCAAATGGAAAATGCTAGAAAATTGTCTGATTCGAATCAAGTTTAAAGTCTGATTCGAATCAAATTAACTAGAGATGGCCAAAAAATTTGTGATTCAAATTTGGTGTGAATTTTGATTTGAATCAAGGTGTTTGAAAACCTTTTGTTTTCCTCGGTTAAATTTGATTTGAATTAGGATGTTTGCTTGATTCAAATGAAACACACAAACCTCAAATTTTCATAGTTTTCAAAATATTTTGAGATTTTTATTTCAACCTAACTTGAATCAAAAACACACATGGTTCTTATTCGATTGACTCATGAGATTGACTAAAATCATCATGATAAAGCTCAAATATAACTATTGATTTATGCACGCTAAAACAAATAACGAATTGATTCAAATTTGATTTAGAGATATGCAATAATGAAGGAGACTCAATAAATGATAATAAACTAAAGTGATAAGACAAGCAACAAAACAAATATATTAGGATGCTCACTTTGAATGTGTTAAGGACATTCAAATACAATTGCTTTTTCCTCCTTTTGTGACTTGATTAGATGATCAATTGTCTCTAAGTTATAAATCTCCTTATTGTGCATCACATCTTTCGATACTCCTTTCAGACATAAATTATTAGCTTTATCCCAAATCTTGGTTGCCACTACAATTTTATGATTATTCAAGAACCTCAAATTACCTTGAATCACACTTAAATTGGTGGTAGACTTACAACAAAGAGTTGAACCCTCCCTTGAGAATAACTCTGAATCATAGAAAGGAATAGTAATCACATAGTTTCAACTTCTCTAATAGAGGAGTTGACAAATTCCCAACTTCACCAACTGAATCATTCCCTAAAACATCATCATATTTTGCACTTGTTAGATCCTTGAAAGGATCAAAACCCTCCACTGACTCTGATTGCGTAACATTTTCCTCTACTCCACATATATCAACTGTTACACCATTGAAATGAACAATAGTCTCCAATTCCACATCTTCCTTCTTTTTGAAGTATTCCCTATATCATTCCTCCGCACACCAGTCAACTAATCTGTCATTATTATTATTATTATTATTATTGTTGTTGTTGTTGTTGTTGTTGTTGTTGTTGTTGTTGTTGTTGTTGTTGTTATTATTATTATTATTATTATTATTATTATTATTATTATTATTATTATTATTATTATTATTATTATTATTATTATTATTATTATTATTATTATTATTATTATTATTATTATTATTATTATTATTATTATTATTATTATTATTATTATTATTATTATTATTATTATTATTATTATTATTATTATTATTATTATTATTATTATTATTATTATTATTATTATTATTATTATTATTATTATTATTATTATTATTATTATTATTATTATTATTATTATTATTATATTACTATTATTATTATTATTACTATACTATTATTATTTATTATTATTATTATTATTATTATTATTATTATTATTATTATTATTATTATTATTATTATTATTATTATTATTATTATTATTATTATTATTATTATTTGTTATGTATAAAAGCTACTTTTTTCATGAACCATGGTGTTTTGCAATCCTTTAAACGAGAGAAAGAGTAATATATAATTTATTTCATTTAGAAAATCAAACATGATAAAGAAGGATTGAGTGGAGTTGCCTCCACATAGTCAAGGTTACAATGATGGTGGCAATTACTTTTGGATATTGCATTCATTCACCAAAGGATGGTTGAAGAAGAAGAGATTTTGTGTCCCTATGTTGTATATTGCAATGATAGTTGGGAAGTAAGAGATGTAGTGTTTGACCATTTATGTAGCAAAGGATTTGTAAAAGGATACACTTAATGGATTTATCATGTGAATTAATATTTGAATTCAATTTTAATATAATATAACTTTTGTGGATATATGGATAAATTTGATCTTGCTTAAGTTATAATCATCGATTATATTATTTAGAAAATAATTGCAAAATTTTATATTTTATGGTGACATTGTAAAAGAACGACCTATAAGCTATGACTACACTTCAAAAACGATCCTCCTTATTCATATTTAAGGCAAAGTTTAATAATTGTAGCCGCATATGACAATGCTTAAAAATTATCGCCTCATAGGCAAAAAATAATCGTCTCCTATTCCTTTTGTTTATGCGACATTTTTAAAAAGCGTGCCCAAGAAACATAAAAAAATGACCCCTTAAATAGTAGGCAACACTCGCATAAGAGACGTCTAGAAAGTATCTTCTATTCATTTAAGAAACGATTTTCAGAGTTCTGACAATATTTTTTAAGTGTTGCGAGAGACAATAAATGATAAAGTGTATTAAGAGAAAACGAGGGGAGTGAAAAGTTATGTTATAATAATTAAGAAATTACTTTTAAAGAACACATAAACAAGTTTCTGTCTTATTATAAGAAATGATAAAATATTAAAATGTTAGGTAACTTCAATTTTCTTAATATAGATAGTATTATAATAAATCACATGCATTGAAGTTTTGTGTTTTAAATTAGGTTGTTTTCTATGTATATACTTTTCATCAAATGAACAAAGCTAAATAAATGTCTAATATATAAGTTATAACCCTATGTTCAGGGTCCCTATAGGTTAGGAAACCATATTAAGATCATAAATGAATCCTCAAAACTCTCCCTCACACAAAAAAAGTATTGAACAATAAAAGGTTAACTTAATGTAGCTAACTCCTAAATTTAATAAATGCTCACCCCTTTTCATCTTCCATTCTCCACAACAACCCAAACTGAAAACATTCACATATTTGCAAAAAACATTCAAAGAACATCTCTTCAAGTTCTATACACTAATAATAGTTCAACGTTACATGGCTTATGTTAAGAAAACATGGAACCAGAGATAGAAGAGGTTGAGTTAACTAGTTCACGTGGTTCATTAAGAATTCCAAGAAATTCTTCATTAGACATCAGCAATGACTTACATTACACAAGTTTGAAGGACATTATGTACAATACACCAAGGTGGTCAATATATGAAGGAAATGTTTTTGATTCAAACATTGCTATTAGGAACGAGTTGGTTAAGCGTGCTTTATTTATTTATCTGCGGCACTTTTGGCTACGAAACCAAAACTGCATTGTAGCTTTTGGGAAAGGGTGAAGGGAGAAGCTTGTTCATGGTGGAGACTTGTTGGTGGGAACACAATTAAGGCTTGTCTTTGCCTGTTTTCAGTTTCTTAATCATATTAGGAGGTTTCATTCATTGCCATGAAATTTGGTAAAGAAAAGATGTTTTTCTTTTCTTTTTGGTCATATATAATTTCATGGGCTTTTTATCCTTTGAATTATTTTATGCCATTGTTTATATATATTTTTATGATAAAGCCACTGCTTGTATTTTTATTGAGGGTGGTGAAATTATGTATATAACGTTGTAAATATAATCGTAAATAATGATAATTTTTGTTATTTTATTGTTAAAAAAATTTTTAATTATATCTGTTGAATTTTGGTTACACTTTTCTTTGATGAAAATACCATTAGTTTCTTTTAAAATTTCTACCATGATCAACTTTTAATTTTAACCCTCGTTCATCTAGTTCATATTTCTCTTATTCATCTTCGTTTATCTCTTATTTTTGTTTGTATTTTTTTATTCTAACAAATTTGTTGTTCTCCATATTTTTGTTATATGTGTTTTCGTTGGTAAAAAAAAGTTTTCAAGAAATATGAGAGAAGATGAAGAGAGAAAAGACAGAAAAGTTGTAGTAGAAAATTAGTATTTTTTTATAAGTGTTACTATTAAATTATTACAATAGTATGTCTAATTATATGCGATTAAGGTCAGATCCAAACTTACAACCCAAGTATAATTCCAACCCAAGCCCAAAATATACAAAGACACACTTAATAGAAAATATATTCAACCCTGAAGAATACAATTACTTCGACACACTACTTCGACATAGTTGAATATTCTCTCTTCTACAAAACGTTGAATTACAACTTCTAACACACCACCTAATTCATATTTTTGAGATTTCTCATCTCAATTCTTTTCTTAATTTCTTCGATCCTGGCTTTTTTCAGGGACTTGGTGAGTATATCAGCAAGTTACCATTTCGCATTGCAATGTTCAAGTTAAAATTTCTCTTTGTTTACTTGATCCCTAAGAAAAGGATACTTCCTCTATATATGTTTACTTCAACTGTGACACATAGCACTACGCCAAAAAGACAAATAGACAACGCACTTTAGGCAACACTTTTTCCAGAAAGCGCTGCCTAAAGATTTAAAAAAACACGGAAATGTTTGTAGAAATTTCAGCAAAAGCGCTGCCTAAGGCTTACCTTTAGACATCGCTTTGGGAAAGCACTAATAAAGGACCCCCTTAGAAAGTGCTTTTCAAAAGCGATGTTCCCCCCTTAGACAGCGCTTTCAAAAAACGCTGATAGAGGCCCCCTTAGACAACGCTTTCTCTAAAAGCGCTGCCTAAGGTCTTTTTTTTAAAAAATAAAACATAAACCCTATTTTTTCATTCTTTCCAAAACCCTTTACGCTCTCTGAAAGATTCCTTAGCCTCTTGATGTAAAGTATTGAAGGAATTTAACAATTCTAAATAAGACATTTCATCAACATGATCATACTTAGCATGACTTACATTCTTTTTCTTATGATGATGAGTCATGAGACAAAGGTTGATCGTTTCTTCTTCATCACTTGAGAAACCTTTACTTGAGGAATCATTATCGCTCTCCATGGCAATGTATGCTCTTCTAGCTTTGGTTGGTTTCTTTTGATCTTTAGCCTTGTCTTTGTCTTTCTTCAAATAGGGGCAATCCGACTTATAATGACCGGGTTTGCCACAATGGTAGCATGATCCTCGTGACTTAGGCTTCTTACTTTCATCTTGCTTGCTTGGTTGAGAGTGGCATCTATAATTGATGAGATTCTTATCCGAATATTCTTATCCGAATGTTGATTTTCCTTTTTCCAGAGAAATCTATTGTATTTTCTTATGAACAGACCCATATCCTCATTCGGACTCTCATTGTCATCACTTGATTCACTTGCACACGGAATTGAGGTGGATGACTTGGAGCTTGAAGCCTATAGTGCTATAGAATTATTTTCCAAGTCCCTTGACTTTTCCTTCTTTTCTTTCTTTTCATGCTTTCCAAGGCTTATGAGCTCTTGCTCATGTTCTTGAAGCTTACCCCATTGTGTTGTGAGATCCAAAGTATTTAGATCATTGGCTTCCTTAATTTCCGTAACTTTAGGTTGCCATTCCCTGCTAAGACATCTCAAAATTTTGTTAGTAGCAACAAAATTGGCAATTACATGACCAAGTGTATGCAAGTGAATCATTATATGAGAAAATTTCTTTTGCATGTCGGCAATGGTTTCACCTTTCTCCATGCGAAAAAGATCAAACTCTTGCGTTAAAGTATTGATTCTAGCCAATTTTACATCATTTGTGCCCTCATGGGTGACTTGCAAAGCGTCCCACATTTCCTTAGCCGTAGCACAATGTGAGACCCGAAAATACTCATCAACTCCTAGAGTTGCTATGAGCATGTTTCTTGCTTTCCAGTCATAGGCATAATTTTTCTCATCTTTTTCATCCCATTTTGCTTCCGGTTTGGTAACGGTTATCCCGCCAACATTTTGCATAGTTATTGCAACTGACCCATCTTGGATAACCTTCCATATTTTCCTATCAACAAACGTGATAAGGACACGCATACAATTTAGTAAAATTTATGTAAAATAGTAAAATTTATGTAAAATAATTGTAGTGACAAACTAAATTTTACAAATCATATAAATAAAATTATTTTGTATGAATGAGAAAAATTGATAACTCACAAATTCAAGCAAATAGAAATAAAATTCGGAAAACTAAAATGGACACGATTTGTTAAGGCGTTCACCCCGTCTCGCGTTACGCTTTGATTCTAGAATCTAGAATTAGGATTATGAAATTAATTTGCAAAGTTTGTAAGAGGAGATACAATCACCACAATTCAAAGTCTCTTGATGAATCTTATATGTTGCACTCCTTTTCCCTTGATTCCAGATGAATCAAGTATGCCAAATCTTGAACAAAATCTCCTTCTACCTTGAATGATTTTGAACCCTAGAAATTGGCCCCAAATCCTTCTTCACAATCCTCAGTTACGCTACCGATTGAACACCCACGGTCTTCCAATCCCTTAGCTCGGCTGAATTCAATGAAGCAAAGACTTGTGATAAAAACCCCTAATCTTGGAGGACAAAACCCCAATGGTTTTATTCAAGAAAAAACCCACAAAGATCTCTACCCAAATCTGAAATTGCACTTTCAATTCGGACGCTATCAATACAAACCCAAAAACTTGATCAACAAAAATAATTGTGTGTAATTGTTGATGATTGATGAGAGGTTGAAGATGAAGAGAGCTCTTGTGTCTATCTTTCACTTTTTCTTGTTATGCCAAAAAATAGAATCCAAAACTATATATAAGTGATTCTCATGATGTAACAATATAGCAAAAAAATGAGAAAAAATCAGTGATGAGCCGACTCATGCAGGATGACCAGAAGGCGTGCGCCTTCCCGAGCGTGTGAGGGGAGAGTTTCTTCAGGAATGAGTCGATTCATAACCTCATGAGATGACTCATGTCTTGTGAAAAGCAGGGCATGAGCTGCCGCATTGCTTTTATGAGCTGACTCATATTTTCCCAGAACTATGAGTCGACGCATAGAGAAGGCGTGCGTCTTCCCGGACGTTGTCAGACCAAAATCTTATTTTCATGAGCCGACGTATTGCTTTATGAGTTGACTCATGTTTTCCCAAAATGATGAGTCGACGCATAGAGAAGGCGTGCGCCTTCCCGGACGTTGTCAGACTAAAATTTTCTATTCATGAGCCGACCTAAAGATCCATGAGTCGGCTCATGCAGACTGCTTTGAGAAACTTGCTTATTTTTTATGTTCCTCACTTGCACTAATTTGAAGCATGATATATTTGCACATATAGGTTTTTGACAAGCATTAAAACATTGTTCTTTCACCTTAGCCCTCACAGCCTCCAATACACTCACACTCCCTCAAAACAAATATTTAACTACTCCTCACAACATTCTAACACAAGAAAAGATAACAAAAAATTCATATACATACTTAAACTACTTTTGAGTGGTGCATTTTGTAATGAATAGCTTAAATCTTTTATATAGCCATGTACTCACTTTTTCTAGCTTGTTTTATAACAATGATAGGACTTTTTTTATTTGACGATTTACTCATCACTTTATATGGGTGGGGTAGCTCAGTTGACTCTTGCTAGTTGGGTAGTTCTTGCTCCAGAGTTCGAATCCTGACCGTAATATTTATTTGTATTACTTTCAAGATGCAAACGTCGAATTGCAATTTGTTCGCTATAATATTCCTACTATCTATCTGAAAAAAATTATCCCAAATTATAAGTCACTTTACATTTTTAATGCAACATGTTTTTCCCAATATACTCTCTATTATTTATTTCTCTTTCTTCTTTCAATTATCTTAATTTCTCTCTCCTCTATAATTAATGAAAGACAATAGTGTAAAATCATACATAATTTCTCTTTCCCATACAACAATGATTATTTTTCTTAATACGTCTGAAATGCCCCAAACATCTTATTATTTGGGACGGAGGGAGTAACGGTTTTGACGGCCATTATGTCTATTGTTTTTACAACAACAAAAAATTATCAAATAGATGTCGATATTCGATTAATAATAAAGTATACTAAATTAAAAATTAATTCTATTTTTTATTCAAACACTATTGACACAATAAAATATAACTTTTAAATTAAAAAAAAATTACATGAAGATTTGAGAGCAAAACACTACATTAGTAACATCATAATAAGAAAAGAAAAAATAAATAAACAATTTACTCGAGACTGAAACAAATAAATAATTGTTCTGATGGCTCCTAATCCACTATGCTATGATGATTTTCTGATATTTCATGTACTAATACAGACACTTATGTCATTAATTAGTATGTTTTTTCAAGCATTACAAATCAGAGATACAATTTTAATAATAAGATTTAAATCTAATGATACTTCAAAAACCTTCATAAACAATACAAGAAACTACTACTCATAGGTACATTGCTTAATTAACAAGAGGAAAATTTATTTTAAAGTTCCATTACATAAAATAAATCAATTTCACAAATAAATTTTGTTTAGACCTATATGAAGTTGTATAATTGTATTATAAAGTTCTCCACCAAGGAGCCATTATAAATTCAAACAAAATTGTCTTTCAATATCATAATCACAAATACCACTATCCCTCAAGAGATGATTGAGTGAGATTGTTTTTATGGTGACTTCGCTCTTATCAACTACAAGCTGCAATTACTAACAGCAATATTCGGATTAATGATAAGTAAGATCAAGAGTGAACCGTCAATTTCTTTAAGTAGAGATTTCATTTAGATATTAAGCTGCACTAATAAAAAAGAAAATTACATTAAGCTTCACTAATAAAAAGTCTAAAAGTTAATGAGATTTAACTATGGATCTTAACTGCCAAATCCATGAGTACATGATCCCCAGAGCACAGTATACAGAGATCAACATAAGGGGCACAAATGCAAGCTTATCACCAAAGAGCAAAGGGTGTAAAAATTGTCCCCATATCTCTACAACTACGAGACCAGCCAGATAACTCCTCTCAATCAAGCCAAAATCAAAACCACCCTTCTTCACATCCACGCTTAAACTACCTTCAGATCCAAATTGATCAACTTTTTTCTTTGCCGGAGCAATGGGTACTCTTGTTTCAGCCGTGTCGTAAAATTGAGCTGAAAAGCCTGACCAACTCAAAATGAAATGAAGAAGTAACAACAGAACTTTGATAGGATACTCTTGTGCTTCAAATAGTAACGGAAAAAGAGAATAGCAGGATACTGTGCACACACAACACAACACAACAAATAATGTGATTAGAAACTTTTGCTTCTTTTTTGTTAGTTATTTTCATATTAAAGAAATAAAAGTCAATAAAAAAAACATTATAAGCTGGCAAACATATTGACTAGCATTAGCAGCATACCTATTGACAGCACGAAGTAATGTTTTGCATCCTCTGGGGTTTGTGCTGCAACGAAGGCAAGTGGAATTACAAAATGGAGTGATGCCTTCTCATGCACATGCCATCCAAAAAGAAAACCACATGTATACGCATATGATATCCATCTAGTAATCATCTGTGGTCGTGGATTCTTCCAAGCCTTGAAGAGACAAGGAGATAAGGCAAGTAGAACCATTATGAATGTTACGGATGGAGTAATCTGCATATTTGTTTATAAAAGAATGAGTGTTTTGATGAAACTTTTGATAGACAAAATGCCAAGGGGTAAAACTAAATACAGATATTAACCAGTTATAAAGCTCAGTTGCGGCTGTCAATTGCATAGCTGCATCTTGAAAGTTGCAATAGCTGGCCAAAAATGTGTAACATGTAAAAGCTAAATGTAAAATAATATTAGGCTTTGTATTACCAATTATAAATCATATTATTTCACTATTATCACTTCTTAACATTAGCCTGGTGCTCATTTAGAGTTGCCAAGTTCTGCCTGTCATATGAACATTAATATTTATAATGTCGCACAGCTTTTTGGGGACGAAATTGAAAGTTTCTCTTATAATTTTGATTAACACTTCCATTTTTGGAAAATGTGAACAACCAATGATCAATCTCAGTAACTGACAGCATCTTGGAAGTTGCAATGACTATGACTAGCTTAAAATGTGTAAGATGAACTAAAATTACACATTCTCCTACCAATTATAATGTTTCACGAATGTCATATTTGATGTTGTACTGGTGCTGATTTAAGTCGGTGACTCTTGGCTTCCATGTGAACATTTATATTTATGATCTACATTTATATTCTTAGAAAAGAAGACGAGGATTATTCAGTAAATCAGCTATATTTGTAGCAAGATAAAATAAACTTTCAATCTATATGGCTAGGTTGTGGTGAATGGTTACAAGCTTGAAGTGATATAAATTTGATAACACCGCTCCTGTATTTTTAAAGAAAAGCAGGCAGCAGATAAGGCATTTTAATCATCTGTTTTATTGCAGTGGGGATAACAAATCCTTGTGCGCTTTTTTTCTATTAGTAACAAACAAGTCAAATTTTTCAAGGAACAGAAAAATATGAACACAGAACCTACCGAGGTAGTACAGCAAAGGGAGGAATCCCTACTAGCCCCGCAGTGAATGAAGCTGCTGGTGTCTGGATATTAAACCCAAGTTTTCTGAGTATGAAAGCAAGTCCTTTGTCTGACATGATATAGAATACCCAGAAATTTGGGGCCCAATATGCATGGCAAAGCCCCCTGCCAAATGGAAACAATCGTTGGATGACTTGTTGTATCTGCAATTTATAATTTGAATAATCCAAATAAAAAATTAATAATGCAATGAGTGTATATGAAATTATTCACATTTACACAGTGAAGTGAAGTAATACAATTCACATGGAGTTTGTTCACAATGGAAAACTATAGAAAAATATTGAACTCTTTGCCATGCACTCATGCAGCAGTCTTATCTTGACACATATTTCAAGAGGTTATTTAATTAGGGAGAAAACCAGCTAAAAATAATGTGTGCGATTTATTAATTTTAAAAGTAATACAACATCATAAAAAAAAATCCTATTCAAAGGTAAAATTAGGTCATGTACTAGTATTACAAATAAGACACATTAATAACCTAGTGTTCGAACAACAATAGGCCTAAGAATCATATTTACCTGTCCAAGTTGGAAAAACGGCCCAAATGCAGATGCGAACACAGCTGCAACCAAACCTCCCATAATCAAGAGTCGACTAAAGCCTCTTACAATTCCACCCCAACAATAATGCCTCAACAAATAAATAAAATAAACAGGCGCTGCCACTGCAAACAAATGTTTAAAGCACAGAAGAACAGCAAAAACAAAGCCACCTAACAAATCCCTTCCTTCCTCCAAATACGAAAGTGAAATCAGCAAAATCCCAATGAGAAATCCATTGTATTGGAAATGCACATGGTCCACTATTAAAAGCATCGGTGACCAAATAACCAACGAATAGATCAACTTTTGCTTTCTCGAATCCAGTTTCCGAGTAAGCCTATATACCCCGTAAAGAAGAGACAAGTCAGAGAGAACTACAGTAAATCTTTGGAAATAAACCACCGTATTTGAGCTATAATTCAGTCCCTCGTGAAGGTGTACTATTTGGGGATCAACAAGGTGAGCAAAAATGGATAGAAAGCGTTCAAAATAGGCAAAGAATGGTGGGTAATCTAGTGTCCATGGACTGGTCTCATCAAAGTACCACCGGGAAAGGGGGAGGGAATGGGTCAAAGCCAGCCAATTACGGTGTACCTCAAAGTCCGTACTGCGGTAAGATGGGAAAAGGAGAATTTTTACACATGTAGCTATAAGAAAAAACCACCAGATAGTTGTTTTTGGGCTACTAGAATTGTGCACTTCTTTGAAGCTTAGTTTCTCGTTTCCCATGCCGGAAGTTAGGAACTATAGAATAAGAAAACAAATATCACAAATGTTGCATTTAACACAAAAGCCCAACGGGCTGCTTTTATCATAGGATTACAGACGAGCTCGCTCAGTTTTCAATACGATAAGGTAAGGAGAAATGTGTAGATGAAAGACAGGGCCGTTGGAACTCCCTGCATGAAATTCAGCAGTTACCAAGAAAGTTAATGGGAGTATGAAAATCCTTTACTGACAATATGTTTGAAAGATACACAAATAATACAACTAGAGTAGACATTCCCGGATAGAAGTGCGAAGTGGCTGATCCCAAAACTGGAATAGCAGGATAGCGTATAGCGGGATGACCACTCTATTTGATAGTTTTTTGGACAAATTGCGTATAATAACTATAAACATGTATATAGTGAAAAATTAAAGAAATAACTCAATTTATACAATGTTCATAAATCAAAGCATTGAAGTACATAAACGACTATGAAGGAAGGATAAGGTTGAGTCTCAACTCAGGTTTGATTGAGAAATCCAAAACGATCCTTAAAATGTTGAAAACTTAGGAGTAATTTGGGTTTATAAGAAGGGAAAAGGATAGCGACCCAGAAACCGCTTTGATTTGCTATCCCGCTATTTAGCCTGCAGCTACTACGACGCGAGTTGATCTGAGGTACATTGCATTTTGCAGGGCGATTGTTACAGATCGCGTTGGAATCGAATAATCGCGCGCGCAAAGGAAAATCTGAGAAGTGAAATTAAGATAAGAGAAGATGAAAACCTGGACAGCGTTCTCTCTGGTTCTGGCGGTTGACTGTTAAGGCTTGCGTTTACCGGGCATATTTTTCTTCCGACGGCCAGTGGATCCAACTTGTAACTGATAGCAAATCAGCAGCGATGAATATCACGGGGCTTTTCAGAAGGAATTGCAGTTTGGTCCTCAATTTTGGACAAATTGTAATTTTGGCCCGTGGTTATTTTTAATACCCCATAACTTATAAGGATTACTTGGTAATACGACCTTCTAGGCAATTTCTCATGAAAAAGATTACTTGGTACTACGATCTTATGTGAGAATTGAACTTTGTACCTTTTCACTATCAATTAAGTTAATCAAATAAGTTGGTTCTTATCTCAACGAGATAGTTGAGACATATCTTTTATGATAGACATATATACATAAAACTTTAAAATAATAGGTGTGACTTCTCAATATAGCGGTTTAATCAAGATTCTCAACATATCATTCATATTTGCATGATATTAATTATATGAATTATTATTATTAAAATTTTCTTTCTATCTTTAGGGTAAAGTTTTGTTAAACAACAAATTCAATTGTTCGTGTGTTAGTTGAAGGAGTCAAAACATTTAATTTTTCAATGTGTTTAGCAACATTTGATTAATGATATGAGTTGAGTTTAGATCCAATATATATATATATATATATATATATATATATATATATATATATATATATATATATATATATATATATATATATATGATTGTAGATATTTATTTTGATAACTAATTGTTGAGGACAATGAATGAAAGATAATATTTGATAAAAGTATTTATTTCTTAAATATATAACTGTCTTATAAAGTCCAAAACGGTGAAGTTCTCACTCACTTTCATAATATCTTTCTATATCACTAAATCTTTTACTTATAGTGAATCATTTGTAATTTTAGAATGGTAGAATTGTAAATTCAACAAGGAACATTTGTTTCTACCTTGATTGAATAATGTCCATTTGGGAAATATTCATTTGTACATGTTCGAATATAAACTCGTTAAAAGTTTGATTTTGGGGATTTTGTTACTATGTCACCGTTTGATTCAAAGGCTCGGCCCGTTCGAATGTATTTAGTCGGTTCGAGATCATTCCGATGTTAAATCTCAATTGAATCGTGTTTCAACACTTTAGTATTGTGACCAAATGATGTATGTATCTCATTAAGCTAATTTTGAATCATTTGATTCATAGAGTCACAATAACTACGCAAATCACCTTTACTACTTCCCAATCATTTCTTCAAGGTAGCAATGGTTGATTCAACTTATTTAGTTGTTGTATTTTCAAAGTGCATAACTTAATCGGTTTAAGCACAAACAATATACTCCTTCACCTAATCTAGAGTTATATGTTAACATATTTCAAGAAATTCAAATATTTCTCACACAACTTCTTGAAAAGAATAACATAATTGACATATAACTCTTTTGTAGAAGAACTTATCATAACATTCCAAGAATTCATTATTGTTTTCAGGATCACGATATCCTTGACCATTTTTTCATCTTCACCCTTTATTTGTTTGGTCCATATTGAAGGCTTAAGTGTACTTCTCACATTCTTTGTGATGTGATACCTACAAAGTATTAATATGTATGAAGTAGGAGACACCTTTGCAACTGAATTCATCAATGTAGTATCGCAATCGGTGACAATGAACTTTGACTTGTTTTCTTTGTCCTTCAACATTTTCCGACACACTTCTAAAGCCCAAGTAACATTGTCCATTTTCGCTTTTCAAAAATGCAAACCCAGTCAAATAAGTCTTTTTCGTAGAGATAACACCAACAATTTCTAATTATATACTTGCTTGATATTTAAGATATTTTTGGATCTTTTACGTTTCAAAGTTGCATGTACGTTGTCAGGATGCACCATGTTAAATATCACGACAAAAATAGTTATTTCTCTTCAAGATAAGGCGGGATGATTGAATAACTTGTGACACATGTTATAATTATATGTACCACAAATCATATTAAATCTCCATTTGTTATTTGTTAAAAGATATCCACGCAACTTAAAAGAACACTCACATTTCTTCGAACTGGAGTCATCTCATTTCAACTTCCGAATAAGAGTCTTGTACTCGCCACTTCTTTTGCATCTCAGCATCATAAATGCATGTCTTTTATCTGAACTATTATATGACATTCTGATTACAACGTCAAAAATTTGGCAGCCTTTATGAATATCCATTAAAACATTTAATCACGAGCAACAAACTTTTGTTCATTTGTAAATTGATTATCCACATCTACATTGACATCATGAGGTTTGACATCAGTAGACATAATAGGTTTGGGGACAACATCAAGAAACATCATATATAAGACAAATAATAATAGAAAATTAAAAAAAAATTATCCATATTAAACTCTAATCTAATTTGAAAATACACATCCGAATGAAATTCGTCTAAAATATAAAAATATATTTTCGAATGCAACGTTTATTTAAAAAATAAAATAAAGGTTTGTCTCATTTAAGACATATGTTAGAACAAAAATTATGTGTTCAAAAATACATTTTCTCGTAAGAATATTTTGGAATTTTTATCTTTTGTTACTCCCGTTCTCCTCTTCTTCTTTTTCTTAATAAAGTAGCAGCAAGACATGATTTACTTTATGAAATAAATGCAATGTTTGGAATTATTCATTTGGAAAGGGTACGTGACTCCATTAGCTTTCTTGACTGGCAATCACCATGACTTGTAAATCTGGCAATCTTAGGATTGGATTAAAAGTGCTAAAAAAACAAATTTTGTATCAACTTGTCTACTCCCTCTTGTCTGTTAACGGTATATACCCTCCCTAGTACGGCATATATAAGTGATGTTTAATGATGGACATCATGCTTAATTGATCACATACTAGTTAGTTATATCAAGGAATTAAAACCGTGCTTAATTAAGTGATTATATGAAAAAATTAGATCAGGTAACTGGATAATATTTATAGCCACCTCTTATAAATTGAACAAAGCCATGCATGTGCTTCATACAAATCCTCAATACAAAACAACTTTAGCTAAACTTTCATTCCTACCTATCTCTTAGAAAATAGCTACGTACCCTTTTAAGAATGGCAAATTCTCGCATTGCAAGGTTTTTCATGGAGGTGGCACCACCACAATATGTCACTGTGATGAGGCGTAGAACTACAAAGATGATGGAAACAATTACTGAAGATGATAGAGAAAATAGCATGAATGATAGTGTAATTACACCTCCTAAAAGTTCATCACCTATTTCAGCTTCTTCACTTTCTGCTTCAGCATGTGCCTCTACTACCGATGCAAGTGTTAAAAGTAGGTACTTTTTCAAGGAAGTCCATAGAACACTCTCAAGTTTAAACCACTGAAACAGAAGAAAACAAGACAACCTTTGGTGGCTTATTCCATGAGTCATGTAAAGCTGATATATTTCATTTTTTTGTTGTGGTTTTTATTCTTCTTCCCTTATCTTTTATGTAATGGTATCTGGTTCAATTAATATTTTTAATCAACAATGATAGTTAAGACTTTGTGAGTGTAATGTTACATTAGAAAATCATGCGGATGTGTTTTCCTATGCTGTACAGGCTCATAGTTTTATATCAATTTTTATTTTTTGACACATTTTATATCAATATTAAAACTCAAAACTCCCACATATTTTTGGCATGAATATCAAATGTTTAATACCCTCTTTCTTACTATGTACCATAAATTAAGGCATCCAAATGAAAAAAAAAAAATTTAAATGAAATTATTTTGAAATATTTTATTAAATATTTCATTTAATTATTATACTTCAATGTTTATATAATTATATTAGCTATTTATAAATTATATGTCTTATTTGATTAGTGATAGCATTTTTCAAAAATTACAGGTGTGTGATATCCCTATTCAAATAGGAGATATTTAGAGGTCTTAGAAGTTTTATAACGGTTAAGGATAGCCTATGGTGGCGAGATACCTCGTATGATGGTGTTATGGTGTTTTTAATGATAAGAGATGATAACTCACGAGATGTGAGAGACTATGTATTATGCTAGTTAGGTTATGTTATGTCGATTTCTTGTTATGGAGAAGTATTTATATATAAAGGTCCTTGGACTTAGGGTTTAGGAAACCCTAAGAAGTAGTAATTGCTTCCCCTTGACTGTGGAGAGACTATTATCAACTTACTATTCAAGAAGTTGTTGTATGACTCATTCTTATATGACTAGTGGGATATCATAATTTTATACACGTCAATTGTCCTAAAGGAAAACCCCAATACTTCGTAAAGATAACGCCTGAGTGACGCCTTACTAGGAAAAGACCTTGGCGTCACTCCTATTTGGGGACTCGTACAAATATAACATTGTAGAGTACCTTAAACACAAGGACTTGTAAAAGGGCCAAAGATTTTAAGGTTTATTAAGATTGTAATCCTTGATATGGGGCGAGTATTTTTTAATGGGAGGAGAATCGTTCAAATTGGGGTGAGTGCCTCCACTAAAGGCGGCCTTTTAAATGTGACGAGTCCCTCAATATGATGGCAAGTTCCTTAGCTGAAGGAGAGTCCGCTAGTTGAAGGTGCACCTTTTAATGAGAGATGGGTTCTTTAGCATGTGATGCATATCTATCGCTTGCCAGATGTTTCTTGGATATTCAAACAATAGTGGGAGATGTCAGATTTCTTTTGATTAACTTTTAAGACGTCAAAACGTCAATCAATTATGAAAGTTTGGATGCTTAGTGGGAAATGAGTGTAGGTAGCATTTAATACAACTCATGATGGCTTTCTTGAAAAAAATCAATCTAGCCACCTTTCTTACACACGTTTTCCACGTGTAAGAACTTTTGCACTCTTCGTAGTAGATATCCCAATGGTTAAATATATTGCTTATGCTATTGAACTTCTATAACGAGATTAATACATTTCCCACAAAAAAAAATTTCTCTTCTCCTTCTTCTTTTCTACTTTTTTTTCTTAGAAAAAATACATTCTAGAGTAGATTCATGCATTTATTGTGCTTTTATCCTAATATTATGTCTATATTTTAGGTACTGGTCATTTAGTGGCCTATGCACGAAGAAACAACGAAAATGGAGAAAATGAAACTTTTTCTAAGCTTCTGCTTCTTGACGGGCACTACCCAGTCGTGATGAACGTCATACTACCCAAGGTCCAAATCTTCAGCTCCAAAAGTCAAAGGAACAAGGAGCACAAGTCAAAAATCTATAATAGGAAGACAGTCAGCCAAGCTGACACCCTTCATTATTTTAATGCCATGAAAAATAGCATCGATATGAGTAGCTTTACCCCCCACATTCTCCCACTCACTTTAAATTTTTTTAGCAACTCATGTACAAGTTTCACTATAAAGAGGACCTTAGTTTATTAATTTCAGGATCAAAGCTTTGTTAGAGACAAAAATTACATTTTATAAAAGAAATTATACTTCAGATTGAGGTGCTCTTGCAAATTTAATTTCGCACATCTTGAAGTTTTCTTCTTAATTGTTGATGTTGCACTTTTCTACCATTCTTCTTGTTTTATTTTCAAGTTATTTTTTCTTTACTTCACGCAAATTGTCCTGACTCAAAAGTCTCTCTTCATAGCATTTAATCTATTCAAGTTTCTACCTTGATGTTATTTCCATGTTTTTTTTACATGCTATTTTTTAGTATGAATTCCATGAAAATAAGTTGTTTATTTATTACTTTCAACATGTCAGCGTAAGTCTTTTGAGTTTAGAATGTGAGAATCTTCATGTCGACGATACTCTGATGAATATTTACTACTAAAGTATAAATTCAGCGATACTAATTTCAGCTTGGAAGATTGAAAACAATATCTAACTCAAGAAAACTCATAAATTATTTTTTAAATACAAAAAAAAAATTCAAATTAATTTATAAAAATACCAATTTTTAAAAAGAGATTTTAAACTTATAACAGACACGCAAAAACGGATGTTTGTGAGTTTAAAATATGGTAACAAACACGTGAACGCAGATGATACATTTTAATTAATATTTCTATCAAAAATAACTTTTAAGTGAGAAACTATTATTTTCTAAAAAGAGATTTCAAAGATGTAACTTGTACCACGCGAAAGAGAGAGATTACATGTTTGAAATCTGGTATTGGACACACGAAAGCGAGTAGTGCCTGTAACTTTAAATTTTGTTGCTAAAAATATTTTTTCGTTATAATAATATTATTATTTAATTAGTGTGATTACCAATTGTGGATGGTAATTACATTTCGGTCTCTCGTTACTAACATTTAAAATCGTTAACTTTCAATTACGCAAACAAACAGTTCAAGTCGCCTTAGATAAACACAATAAAAATAGATAATGGTGCTTGTTGATTTTTTTCGGTGGGATTCGACAATATTTTAAACTAAACCAATATAGTCGTGCATTTTGTAGGCCTATCAGTTTTTTGGCATCGTTGTTAGGCCCCAATTTCGTCAATATCGTAGTTTTTTTATTACAATATATAGACTAAGGCAATTTTCCTGTTTTAATTAATTTCTCCACCGTATTGGTTGTGCGAAGAACCCGCAACATCGGAATATTAGTCGAACTAATCAACAAAATTGAGCACCAACTACGTGTTGTTAGGCGCCAAATTCAGTGAATTCGACAAGAAATGGATGAAAAAGACAATTGTCCACTAAAGGACATTGTTGTCCCTTTGAGGATGAGCCTTACCCAAGTATAAATAATCCTACAATTCATGCTAACATTTTCAAGTTAAAACCCTCTCTATGAAAACTCGAGCATCAGAACCAATTCTTCGTTAACCCAACGTAGGATCCGAATTTGCACCTCTGTCTTTGTGTGATTTTCGACACGTTGATAAGTAATGGCGTCGACCCTAAATTCATTTGATTGTGTCTTTCATTATCCTTGAGAGACATAGCCATAACTTTGATTTAGTATCTACCGTAAAATTCCATTCGACATGGAATGTATTAAAGAAAGCGTTCTAGACGGATATTTCTTGCGAGCAAAAGCGATGTTAAGGAATCATGTCACCTATTTCAGACAAATTTGACGTTTAATTACTCTTCGAAGCGTGGGAGTGATATAAAGACTTGATGAGATCCTTCCCACATCATGAGTTAGAGAAGTGATTAATAATTTATACCTTTTATAATGGTCTTCTTTATAACACGAGAATGATTTTTGATCTCAATATGAGGGTTTGATGATCAAACCCTTCCATGAAGCCTACAAACTCATTGAAAACATTGCTCAAAACCACTACCATTGAGAGCGTGAACACGCTCATGTTTAATAAATGAAAATGTGATGAGTGATATACAAAGTTAGCATCTTAAACAATATAAATGTGAAAGTCAATACCCTTACCCAAAAAATTGATAACTTGAGCATTAATTCGACATCTACCGTAACTATAGTGACTCTCAACTATGAAATCTATGGAGTCCTTGGATACGTCATTGTTGATTGATATTTGTTGGCAGATTTAACCCCTTACAAGGTTATTTACTCATAAGGAAACTCTTATTCTAACACGTATAAACTTGGATAGAAACCCCCCCCCCCCCATTTCTCCTACAAAAACACCAATGATATGTTTGCACTTAGTCCTCCACCTGCTACCCCACCTATCTTTAAAAACCAAAAAGGAACCTTTATTGCTCCCACCACACCTAAAAAACTCAAACATGGAGCTGATGATAGAGAATTTTATCATGACCCATAGTAACTAAAATAAAGAGTTCTTAAACCAAAACATTCACACAAACAAGATGATTAAGCAATTGGCTAACAAATTTGATTATGGTAACCCATAATAAAATGTTAGAGACATGTATCTCCAAGTGGCCTAATAACAAGCATTTATGGTTGCTCTGTTGGGATATTACCAAGAAAACCATAACTCAATCCAAAGGGACATGCTATTGCTATAATCTGCAAAACAGTGTTAGAGGGCCATATTGATAGGAGAGTTAAAACAACAAATGTAGGCAAAGACACGAGAAGGTGGTTGAGAAAAACAGTAAGAGAGAACCAATAGTAGTCAAAAAAATACAGAGAACAGGCATAAAAGGCTAAGGAGGTGGATACGAAACAACCACATATACCCCCTCCTACCACACTCCAAATTTTGCCTTGATTTTTTTCATGTGTTATGAGCATTTAGTTCATCTACATCCTTCGCACGAGTTGACTCTTTCTGTAAATCATTATATAAAGTAATTTAGTTTTATTAATATCCATTACATCCATATAAATTCATTTTATATCCAAAATAATTTAGTTTTATTAATAATATTCATTGAGATCTTTTTTTTTTTCATTTACCTAAATATCATTTTTCATAATCAATGATCCACTTCCTGTCCAATTTTTATCCACTTTTTATTTAACTATAGAAAAAGGTTATTTGAATCCAAATATCCATTTTTTAATAATCATTTATCCAAACCAATATCCAAATATAACAATCCAATTAAAAATAATTCACCATAAACTATCCATTTTTACAAAATAATCCAATCAAACCAAAAAAAGAGTCTTAAAATATTATTTTATAGAAAAAACAAAAGGATAGATATCTTTCCAATCACGTTTTTTTTCTCCATCATCATGCATCATACCCATCTGCAAAGAGAATTCAAGTTAGTTACTAAATACGTATGTACAAAAACCTCCCTCTCTTTGGCCATAGGTTTAGCCGACGAGGTAGCCACTCCAAACCCTCAGGAAGATAGTGTCCCCTGGACTTTAACTTGTGTTTGGTTCAAACATTAGTCAAAATTAAGAGCGGACTGAGTATTACCTCATCATTTGAAACCAAGTGGAGATGATTATTGTGTTGCCCAATCGGGCACACATTTATGTACAATATGAAAGGAATTAGTTGTACCCTTTAGATTCTCTTGTGGGTACTGATACCCGCCCTACTACACATGCTCATGTTGATATTGCACTGGTGGGTGAAGACACCAACAAGGATATGGACTGGAGAGAGCCGTTCTCTTTATCCCTGTCTCATTCACATCTCACCCTCCCCCTTAGCGTCACCATTCAACACCACCCTAGACATACCATGTTCCACCTTCCCTTCCCACATATATGCATGAACATTATTCTTATACAGGTGATTCATATGGTTATAACAACCACACTAAGCATGAGTTAAACACTCTATGAAATGAGTTTGTCGATTTCGAAATGAGCAACGTGTCATGAATGATAGAGAAGCTCAACGTGAAATATGTAACAAACATACTCACTTGATAGTTCAATAGATGTATCAGATGTTCCTCCAGTAGGGTTAGTTGCATCCACCCAACTCTGATAACGATGATTGATCCAAAGTTCTATCTCCTTTCTTGCACTTTTGTCATTATATTAAGGACATTGTATAATTCAAGTGTGGGGGAGGAAATTTCATGCTTTCAATAGTTTAGATTTACTTGATTTTTAGTTAGATTTATTTTCTTTCTAATTAGGATTTTCCACGCTTTATAGTTTAGAATTTTTCATTTTTATTGTGAATTAGTGTTATCGAGTCTATGAATGTGTTGTTGAGTCATTTATTCGTGTGTTTCTACTATATTATTAATTCTTCCCATTTATTGAACCAATTTTTTTTTTTTTTGAAAATGCTTAGGATTTATATCTCACTTAAAAAGTATATAAGTTCCAAGGAGGAGAGGCTAAGGTTATGAACACTTGGAAAATTTTGACAAAATCGATATTGTCACAAAACCTAAAGCTTCCAGAATATGTATATTAATTTAAATACTTGTTGAGTCTTAGTCTCCAATTTTTATTCATAGTATTACCCTAGTAGTTTATTTGTTTATCTAGGAATATTCTAAAGTCACACATTAAATAGGTTATTTGATGAGCATAATGATAAGTGCAAAATAGTCGTTATATTTGTGTATATTTTAGTGGCACTTATCGACTCTTTTATATGTAATCTTTGAATAAACCTTAACTTGTGTGATTATTTGTATATATTGATGATAATTGTGTTTTTTGTGTAAATATTGTATCGTTTGATATTTTTCATCACTTTTGTAGGTATTTATTCATAATTGGAGCATTGAGTAATAAAGGCCAAAGGCAAAGTTTCAGGAGTGAAATTTTTAACAATTCATAAAAGAATAAGGCTAAAAAAAAAGATGAAAAATCATTAATTTGGTTGACACTGAGTCATTGTTAGATATAAACCATTTTTAAATCAGAGTTACGATTCTCAAGTTATGGCGAGAACAATTGTTGATTTTTTTCGACACAGCAGGTTTCGTGCTAAGCGCGCCCTGCGACTTTGAAATTCATTAAATAGGGGAAAAAACACATATTTAGGTTATGGGTTGTGTATTTTTGAGTCCCAACACCAACAACATCATTTTTTGGTAGAAAGGCTTAAAAACATTAATTGGGGTTGCATCTTGATGATCTGAGGTGAGTTTGCTTCAATCGGAGTAACAAACCAAGTGATTCTTGTTCATCTTCTTCTTTCTTCAATTTGTATCCTAATTTTTTTAGGGTTTTGTATGAAAGTATATTTTGTTTTGTATGTATATTTATTGCTCATGGTATTGTATAAAACTTATTTTACAAATCAATATCGGTGATTGCTTACTTTATTTAGATTTGAGTTGTTACAGACATATACTGCTTAGATTAGGATTTTAGGATGAAAATATATTGGGTTTTGATTCTAGATATAGATTAAGGCTTAGTATTCACTTCAGTATCGACTCTTACCGCCTTCGTGTTGTTTGAGTTCTTGAAATCGCCTCTGGTGATCGATTGATATATTGCTTTGTGTTAGAGATAACCTTTGTGTGAGTGATACTGATATGTGATGATGTTGACAAGTATTTTAGGTTGATTGAAACTGGGTAGTAATTTTAAGTATTTAACGAGTATGTGAAATTAAGTCCAGAGAGTCTCTACTTTCCGAAGAATGAATTATTTTCCTGTTAATAACTTTAATTCCCACATTTACCTTTTATACAAACCAACTCTATTCAAAACCGAACTCATTAATACGATACTTTTAGAATGGAAATTCAATAGCACTAATCTCTATGGAGATGATATGATATAAAACTAAATAAATACTTACTTTTGCTTGCCCCTTTACCGCTTTAGCAAAATGGTGTTTAACATTGGATCACATTGCGATAGTTTCTTTGTTTTTGAGTTTTTCACATAATGTTTATCTGTGAATATTGTATAATTAGACTTGTATATTTATACCTGTGCATTTATTTGTTTATGTTTACCACACTTGTACATGTTTTCGATACTTGTGAATATAGTGTGTATATTTGTTTCCCTTCACGTTTGTTAAGTAATTGGTTAGGTTTCGCCGTCGGTGAACACTAACCGTGTAAAGAAGAAAATTGAAGTAATGTATATAAACAACCGAATTTGTGCTAACGACTTAAAATAAACATGTTTTATTGTTTTTTATTGTATTAGAATAGGTAGTGTGGTGAATTGGTTAAACAAGTTGCAATTGGACAAGTTCTTAAAATTCTCAAATCTTTACTTTTCAACTTGTTTAATTCATTTTCAACCGGTCTTTTAGAATGTTTATAGTAGTTGTTTTAATTTTTAATTTTTGTGTTTGTCCAAGAGCTTGTTTTGAGTAGCTTGAGGAAGTTTGAGATGATTTTTAAGTTGTTGTTTCAACTTGCTCATGTATGATATTGATATTATTTTGAAGTTGATACACACCAGGTACTCGTTTATCGTTTTATATAGCATAATATATTTAGGAAAATTTTCATTTATACAAATTCCATGCCATTCATTCTTTTACATTACTTGTTTTCTGATTGAATCACTTTAGTTCCCTTTTTACCCTAAAATGTGAGGAAACTTTCCATTGTTCATATATGTTGGAGGCCACAATTCTTGTTTTAACTGGATTTCATTATGTTTAATCTTTTGTTTGTGTTGATTGTATGAGAGCATGAAAATGATCAAGGCATTTGTTTGATTTTGAGTACAACTACCTAACCAAATAGCCAATTCACCTTGTGAGTGTGTGAACTTTTGTTAACCCCTTTTGAGATTTTTTTCAATGTCCATATTGTTTTTGAACTTGATGCTTGTCTATGAGTGTTTAGTTCACCTTTTTATATTGATGTTATTATTTGTTTTCTTGAACCCTCAACCATGATTTATGGTTTGAAGTTTTTCCTTACCTTTGAAATTAGGGAGTATTCACACATTGATGTTGGTTGAATTAAAGTTGTGGAGAAAAATGTTTACTCACTTATGTTGTTGGTTGCTATGCGGTTGTGAAAAAGAAAATCAAAAGAAAGACAAAGTGAAAAAAGAAACAAAGGAAAAATAAAGAAAAAAGAGAAAAGTTTTGAAAAATAAAAATAAAAAGAGTCATAATTGTACGTGCTAATAAGTAAGTTGTGTTTGGTGTAACACTTGGGATGAAAGAATAAGTTTGATTAAAATTTAGTGTTTGAACTTTTATGAGTTGATCACTCCCTTAGGTTTAAGCAAGTTTTTGTTTCGATTAGCTTTAGGAATTACCCCTTGTTTGTTAAGCAAGCCACATTACAACCTTAAAAAACCCTTGTGATTCTTGACTTTGTATGTTCAATGTGAATTTTTGGATAAATGCATAATTTAGTCTTTTGTTTGCAAGGTTGTTGGATGAGAATCAAATCCTCACCTTTGTGAGTTTTCATCCCTTGATGAATTTTTGTTTGGTGTGATTCATGATTTGAGGTTGTATTGTTTTAGATAGTTTACTTGATTTTTGTACTTAGGATTAGTTTCATTTTCATGTTGTGTTGTAGGATTGAGGTAAGTATTTACTTGATTTGTGATTCTTAGATTTTTCCTTTTTGTTTCTTTATTTTGTTTGACTTTGTTTGAGGACAAATAATGTTTAAGTTGGGGAAAGTTTGATAAGTACAAAATAGTCGTTATATTTGTGTATATTTTAATGGCACTTATCGACTCACTTTATTGTAATCCTTTGAATAAACCAATTCTTGTGTGTGTATTTGTACATATTGAGCATAATCGTGTTTTTGTGTAAATATTGTATAGTTTGATAGTTTTTCATCATTTTTGTAGATATTCATTAATAATTGGAGCATTGAGTAATAAAAGTCAAAGGTAAAGCTTCAGGAGTGGAATTTTTAATAATTCATAAAATAATAAGGCTCAAAACGAAGATGATAAAATCATTAATTTTGTTGATATTTAGTTATTGTTAGGTACAACATTGAATAGGCTTTCCAATGCTTCAAACCGTGCATAAATCAGAGTTATGATTCTCAAGTTATGACGAAAACAACTGATAATTTTTTCGACACAGTAGGTTTCACACTAAGCGCACCCTGCGACTTTGAAATTCATTACATAGGAAAAAAAATACATTTTTAGGTTATGGGTTGGGTATTTTGAGTCCCAATACCACAAACATCATTTTTGATAGAGAGAGCTTAGAAACATCAATTAGGGTTGCATTTTGATGATCAGAGGTGAGTTTGTTTCAATCGGAGTGACAAACCGAGTGATTCTTGTTTATCTTTTTCTTTCTTCTCTTTGTATCCTCATTTTGTAGGGTTTTACATGTAATTATACTTTGTTTTGTATGTATATTTATTGCTCATGTATTGTATAAAACTTCTTTTACAAATCAATGTTGGTGATTGCTTACTTTATTTGGAATTGAGTTGTTATAGACATATACTGCTTAGATTTGGATTTAGGATGAACATATATTGGGTTTGTATTCTAGAGATATATTAAGGCTTAGTATTCACTTGAGTATCGACTCTTAATTCCTCCGTATTGTTTGAGTTGCACGCAAAATCGCCTTTGCAAGCAACACATTTGATTCATGCATTTACCTTTTATACAAACCAACTCAATTCAAAACCAAACTCATTCAAGCAAGACTTGTCGAACGACAATTCAATAGCACTAATCCCTGTAGAGACGATATGATATAAAACTAATTAAATACTTACTTTTGCTTGTTGCTTTACCGCTTCAACACTTAAGCGAAAAATTTAAAGCCTTAAGAAAATTAAAAAGGAAAAATAAAATTGCATCTACTAAGTTGGGTAACCCTCACTCGGTTTCCTAGCCCAACGATGGTTAAACCTCAACAACCCATATATGACCATAATGTGAAAATACAAATAAACTGAATGAAAATGCAAGGCGACTTTCCTACCATGTGTGTGACATTTATATAGATGCCTAAGTGCCTTAATATGGTTGTGACAAATGAAAGAGGATGAAATAAATAGAAGAGTGAGACTAAGATACCATCATGATCTAGATTGGTATGTATAAAACGAATTTTTTCCATAAAATGTGGTTTTGTTGTCACGGTGTCTTTAGTGTCTATTTTAGTACCTATCGAATTAGCCTTTAGTTGATCCAATCTAGGAACTACGTATGAGTATTTGCAATGTTGTGTTTCTTGAGTCCTTTTAAGCTAAGTTGTTGCACATTACAATTTTTATATGCAAGCTAAGTTGCTTGGACAAGCAATAATTTAAGTGTGGGGAGTTTGATAACATGTAAATTGAATTGTTTATTTAGCTCAATTGACACTTATTTTGAGTAGATTCATGCATTTTGTGGTTTTATTCGTATTATGACGCATTTCAAAGTATTGATCATTAAGGGCCTCTACGAAGAAACGACAAAAATGGAAAAATTGAACTTCATTCTAAGCTTCCTACTATCACGGCGGGAACTGCTTAATCATGTAGGGCGTCATACTACCCAAGGCCCACACTGTCAGCTCCAAAATTCAAAGGAACATGGAGTGCAAGTCAAGAATTCATGACAGTTAAATTATCAACCAAGATGATGCCCAACATGGATCCACGATGGAGAATCTGGCTAAATAATTCATGACGGGTAGACCGTCAGCCCAACTAACACCCATGATAATGCCCAGAAAAATTGCACAAGTATCAACAATTTTGCATGTTTTCAGCAGTTTCTATATGAGTTTTGCACTACAAATAGGACCATAGTTGATTAATTGTAGGATCAAAGCTTTGTTAGAAACAAAAATTAAAATTTGTAAAAGCATTTATACCTCACATTGAGGTATTCTTGGAAATTTAATTTCTTGCATCTTGGAGCTTTATTCTTAATTGTTGTTGCTGCCTTTTTTCTACCATTGTTGTTGTTTTATTTTTAATTTATTGCCGCTTTACTTCAAGTAAATTGTACCAGATCGAAAGTCTCCCTTTTGAGTATTTAATCTATTTAATTTTTTTTACCTTAATGTTATTTCCAGGTTCCAATGAAAATAAGTTGGTTATCTATTGCTTTTAACATATCAGCGTAAGTCAGTTGAGTTCAAAATGTGAAGATCGTCATGTCGATGAAACTCTGATGAATTGTATGTTAAACTTTATAACGAGAATTATTTTACAACCTAAAAATTATGTTTTTACTGTTGAATATTTACTACGAAAGTAGAAATATCGCAATACTGATTTCAACTCGAAAGAGTGAAAATGATATTTGACTCAAGCAAACTCATAATTTAATTTTTAAATACAGCAAAATCGATTTTCAAATTAATTTTAAAAATACTAAATTTCAAAAGGGGATTTTAAACTTAGGGTTAAATATGTTTTTGGTCCTTATAAATATCTCAATTTTTGCTTTTAGTCCTTATATAAAAATGTCGATTTTTAGTCCCTATAAAATTACTTTTGCATTCAGTTTTAGTCTCTGCCGAGGGACTAAAACTGCGTGTAAAAGTAATATTATAGGGACTAAAACTCAAAAAAAATTTTATAGGGACTAAAATTAACTTTTGGTATTTTTATAGGGACTAAAAAAATATTTAACCCTTAAACTTATAATGAACACACAAAAGCGGCCGTCTGTGAATTTAAAATTCGATAACGGACACGTGAAAGCGAACGATACCTTAAAATTAATTTTTCTACTAAAAATAACGTTTAAGTTAGAAAACATTATATTCTAGATATGGATTTCAAAGTTGTATTTTGTATCACGCGAAATTGAACGATTACGAGTTTAAAATCAGGTACTGGACACACGAAAGCGGTAGTGCCTCTAACTTAAATTTTTCTTGTGAACAATATTTTCTCCTTATAATAATAATAATATTTCATTTTGTGTGAATACCAATGGTGGATAAAAATTACATTTCGGTCTCTTGTTATTAAAATTAAAATTAAAACTGTCAAGTCTCAATTATGCAAACAAACATTTCGAGTCACCTTAGATAAAGACGGTATAATAGATAGTGGTACTTTTCAATTGGTATACGTGGGTTTCAACAATAATTTACACTCAACTGATAAAGTTGTGCACTTGCGGGCCTATAAGAAACTTTAGAGCAGGAAATAAGATAATGGTGAGTTATTTGTTCTTTATCCTAGAGAAGAAACATTGATATCCCTATTTTTACACTTGAAGTAAATGGCTAGGAAGAACATCAAGCATGTTCATGTTCGAGATATTGTGTCCTTATATTCTAATTCTTACATGATTAGCATGTTTCAATGGGGCATTATATTTTTCAATACATGGCGTGAGGATGTGATATGTGAATCCTATTCAGAAATAGAAAGAGCTAATATGAACACCTACGATGAACTATATGCTCCTTATTTTATTTCTCACCTACCTATTAGTCACGAGATGAGAGTCTTGGTACCTTTTATTTCTCGACTTCCAGGAGGTCGTCCAACATCATGGGAGAGCGACAAGACTGGTGGTGGATTTGTACCTTGGACCTTCCTAATGGAATGTTACTACTTTCCCATTGCGGAGTTCTCCGAGCGCCACCTCTCCCTTTTTGAGAATTTTCTTGTCGATTATCATCACTTCTTGGAACTTACTCATCATTTAGAAAACCTACTAGAGGTCCAACTATTGTAGTCTCTTATAGTAGGAAAAATACCAAAGGGATAAATATTACCATACTGTCCAAGACTTACAGTCCAGGACAAACTTTCATATGAGAAGCATTTAAGAAGGTCATATAGCAAAGGTGTTGAGAGGAAAGTCAAATTCTTTTAAGGTGTGCATCAAGAAAGTGGCCACTGCAACTCTTGGTCAATTTGAAGAGGTCGGGCGCCTAGAGCACTCGCTCAAGAAGGCTTTTAGTTTTAGAGAAAGCTTACAGAAGAAGGCCTCATTTCTCAAGGATGAGAATGTGAAAATGTTTTGGTTTGTTTTGAAAATGGCTTAATGTTGATCAAGGGTTTTATTCGTTAAAGGTTGAATTTAGTTGTCGTATTAGCAAGTTAACTAACTTAACTAAAACAAAAATAAAGAACAATCATGAGAAGGGATGAATTTTTAATACGGGAGAGAGAAAACCAATCATAATGCATACATCAAGCAATTACACATAATAGTGTCACGCGTGAATTATCGTGTAAGGACACATATTGAGCTCATGCACCGCGACGAAGCAAATTGGGTTCACATAACACGATGATGCAGGTTCTTATTCATCTACACAAAACTTAAATTACTTTAAGCGCAACAAAATCCAAATATCGTGCCAACACGAATTAAACCATAAATTGCTAGTGTGAAAAGCGATCTTGGCAATACCAAATTGCAACATTTTGAAAAGCAAGGTAGCAATAGTATTATGTATCGACTAAATCGAGCATCCTCAATGTGAAGAAATGAAACACAAGGATTTTATCATAATCGAATGGGGACACAACGACGACAAAAGCAACATATCGCGTGTAAATACGAGAAAATCCAACAAGTTTCTAATGTGCGCTACTACAAATAACACATTTCACCATGGACGCGAAATGCATTTAACATAGGCTATAGAGGTGAGGTAACGAAGTGCGTCATAAAAAATGTCTCTTTACCCCTTGGTTGAAAAAAAAATGAGGGGTTAAGTCATCTGCACATAGGTTCGATCATCACCATCGCATTTTATTATTTCCAAAACTACCGCATCATACATCTCTTTATCAATAAAATTGATGGGTCAAATAGATTTTTTTAAAACTCGTTAAATTGTTTACACAAAATATTAACAATTTAATTTGTTTCCAAACTACATTGTTTACTCAGAATATTACATTGTTTGCACATAATATTAAAGTAAAAATTAATTTTTTTGAAGATCTAAATTCTAGATCTTTGAATCATAGAATTTCGGGATAGATCAAATGTTGGGTTCAAGATATTTTCAATTGATTTTGTATGCAATTTTTTTGAAATATAACAAAAAATGGTTAGATAAATAAATGATTTTCTGCTCAAATAAATATATATGAACACAAACCTTAAACCCAAATATTTTTCTGCTCTTCAAATCTATTGTAGAGATATTTTATGGTAAATACTCTTGAAAATCTTAAAGTGGTGGATGTATAGATCATTTCATGGTAAATGATCTTTTACGAAATGTATATTTCGTTGTAGAGTGACTAGCTATAAATACTATGCTTGTCAAAAAGTACAGGTGTGCCTCATATCGCTACGCTAGTAAGGAATACTCAAAGGCATTGGTAAACGAGGGTGGTTAGGTCTTTCCCGCGACGACAGGAGGTCCTACTTGGTGGTGTTTACGTTGGTATGAGAGGATCAACTAACATGAGGTGAGATGCTCTATGTATAAGTGTTGAGTTTACAGTGTTATGATCTCACTCTCTCCCGTTTAAGGAAGAAATATTTATAGAGATCCTTAAGTATAGGGTTTAGGAAATCCTAAGAAGTGGTAATCCCCCTCTTAATTGAGGGAGACTACTGACCACCTACTTTCAAAGGAGTCGTGGTGTAACTCAATTTACGCGACTAGTGGCGAGATAATGGTGCTATACTAGTTGTCTATCCTTAGGGTGTGCCTCTCATGCCCCTTAAAGGTAGCATCTAGATGATACCTTATGAGACGAGGGCCTTTGCGTCGCCCTTAATTGAAACTCTCGCAAATGTATCACTACAAATATTGTCATCGTTCAACTCTTTCAACACACATAATAAATCAAACAAGTTGGTTTATACAATTTATCCAATTAATTTTCACTATTAATTTTAGTTATTCAAAATTGTAAATTTAGTAGCTCACAAAAAATTCAAAATTGTATTTAACACAATTTGAACAAATTTATATTAAAGAGTTCTTTCCTCGATGTAATAATTTAAAATATAAAAGAAGTAATAGTTGAGAGCTATTACAATTTTTCAACAAACATTTAAGTGCATGAATAAATATGTATTGATAATTTTTTTTTGTAAAAAATATAATAAAAATTAAAACACTATGAAGTAGAACATATATTATAGCTTACATTTGACAATATAAATTTAATATTAAAATATGTAATCATAAATATTAGGAATTTTTTGTAGTTAGGTCTCCCTTATTTATCTCTGCCCTAGAAGAGATTTTATTCAATGTGAGGATATGAAATTAACACAAGTGGAAGAAGTCCATTGAAAGTACCTCACCCACAACCAACTCAAATGTTACACTCTGCACTAGTTTCCTACGTTCAAACAAATGTCATTTCTCTATGTAAAAGAAAAAAAGTGTAATAGTACTAAACTGATGAAAAGTCTTCAAGAAAAGTGCAAAATTGGAACTCATTGTACCAAACAAAAACCATATCTTAGAAGATATTAGAATTTTCATCAAGGTTTATGACTCATTACCAAACACTGTCCCACAATAGAAAAAGTCTTGTAAGCTAATAGGCATCACATTTAATAGCAAAAGCTGGAGGCGGCACTAGCCAATAAGATTAGATTTAACCTCAAAGATTAAGACCCTAGACTCACTTTAAGCCTAGTTAATATTTCTAGCCACCCTTATAAATTGAACCGTGTCCTTCTTCTTCAATTCATACACATCCTCAATATACAAAACAACTTCAACTGAAGTTTCACCCCTTAAACACACTTGAAACAAATTCAGATTAAGCATGGCAAATTCACGCATTGCAAGGTTTTTCATGGAGGTGGCACCACCACAATATGTTAGTGTGATGAGGCGTAGAACATCAAAGATGATGGAAACAATTACTGAAGATGAAAGAGAAATTTGCTTGAATGATATTGTATTTTCACCACCTAAAAGTTCATCAGCAATTTATGCTTCATCACTTGCTGCTTCTGCATGTGCCTCTTCTACCGATGCAAGTGCTAAAAGTAGATACTTTCTGAAAGAAGTTCATAGAACACTCTGTTTAAAGCACTCTGAAGCAACCCAATGAAACAAAAACAAAAAAACAAGACAACCTTTGGTGGCTGTTCCATGAGTCATGTAAAGCTGTTATATTTCTTGTTTTTATTATTAATTTATTCTTCTTCTCTTATCTTTTATGTGATATTTGGTTCAATGTTTTCCGTGGACAATGATAGTTAAGACTTTGAGAGTGTAATGTTACATCATTAATATTAAAACTCAAAACCCTCACAGGTTTTTGGCATTCAAACTCTCACGCAGATTTAACTATTCCATGTCAATAATGTTATTATGTATGCATGTAATATATTTATATCATTATATTACTTATGTATAAATTATATCTCTTATTTAATTAGTGGTTGAATTATGTAATAAGATTCATTAAAACTTCAAATAAGATAAAAATTATATATTTATAATCAATTCATATATATGCTGCATATGAATGGATGTTAGATGACTTAATTTGAAATAACCATGACTCTAATTAATTATCATATTATGTTGATTATGTATTTTTGGTTATTACCATTTTATCTTTTTGTATATAGGTGATTTTTTATTTTATCCCTTGTAAAATTTTTTTTTTGAAAAACAGCCTTGTCATTTCAAAATATTAACATTTTAGTTTTTAAAATCAAAATTCGTAGATAAATCCGAAAGAAAATCCACAGAAAATCTCCGAATTTACTTGCTGATTTTGACTTTAAGGATTAAATAATTATTATTTTAAAATAACAAAGGTGTTTTTCAAAAAAAATATTTACAGGAGATAAAACTAAAAATCGTCTATACGACGGAGACTAAAATGGTAATAACCCTGTATTTTTCAATATATTTCTTTTGAGCAGTGTCTAAAGGATTATAACTACAAACATATTATCACTTCTCTTTATTTGAGCAGTGTCTAAAGCATTATAACTACTGAGTGAAACAAATTTACAGATCAATAATTGTTAATTATATATTTCTTTTTTTTCTTTTATTGTTAATTATATATTTCTACACTTTTGTATTTCTTGATGAAAACTAAAGACTTATCGTCGTGATTAAACATATTCTTGCAATCACATCTTGACTTATCATGGTGAATAAAGATATTCTTGCAATCTCATCTTTCATGGACAAATATGTTCTAGAATAAAAAATAATTTGATTTAAAATTTTAATTGCAAATTTAGTATTATTATCATTATTTAAAATTTTAATATAATTTATTTTTATGAATGGTTACTATTAGTTAAGTATTTATTTAAAAGTTATGTTTTCTTCCATTTATTTTATTAAATGGACGGTATTCAAGCGAGCACAAAGGATACTCGACTCCGAAAGAGAATAGTCATAACTAAGTCAGAATCGCTATATGATTTGACATCCAAATAGCTTTAGTACTACCCTTTGATCTAGAGCCAAACCAATTGCAAGCTAGAGATTTTACCACAAGAACAATATCATGACTCCATTTCATGCCATTTAAACAAATTATCATTTCTAATTAATCAAACAACCATTACAATAAGTAACCAAATGAGGATCCTACTTTCTTCGTCCTCCCCACATTCTGAGTCAAATATCAAGTGATCGAAATATCAAGAGATCAACTAAAAGTATTCACTCTATCCAATCAAAATGAAGAACCAAACTTTAATAACTACACGCAATCAATAAAGAGATGACAATGAGACTCTTTTGTTAGAACAAAATATGTTCATACTCTTTGAATTTTTATGACAAAAAAGTACTTAAAGAATAATAGGGTATATTAAAATTTGTTTAAGTGTGAAGGATCATTAAACTAATAATTAACTTGGTTATGGCCCAATTAAATAACTTATAAAGGAGAATCATGTAACTCGAATCTAATCCATCGATTGTCACATAGAACCTCGGCCTATTGTTGAATCTTTTGATGAGTTGGAAACATAGTACAACACCTTCGGTCTGTACTCTATATGTAAAGTAGCTCCATCTTGTCAATTGTCATAATTATGGAGAAATTCAACTAGAGGTTCTAGCGCAAAGCTCAAGGATGTTTGAAACAATTTCTTGATGTACTCAAAGATACCTATAGTCGCCTTACTTGAGAAAGACACAATGGATAAAGATATTATTCAGAAGTTGAAGATCTTAATTGTACCTACTCCAACAACTCTCTCTTGGAAATTGCTTCTTCAACAAAGTTACTTGTGCAAGTAAACTCCCAACGTATATTTTGTTCCCTTTATATAAGGAGTTGAAGATTCAAAAGAAGACACAACAACATACACGTACCAATAGATAACAACATATGTTTCCCTCTCTTAGCTTTCGTACATAGTTATTGTATTGCACATATACTTGAGATTTTCTTACACTTGTATATCTTGGAAATATTAAGTAGCAAGGTCTTTGTTTGTGATGTATGTGTTGTACCTCTGATTGTATATCAAGTACATCTTGTTGTAATTATCAACATTTTGTTTAGAATATGTAAAGCCTCAAACTGTGAGTTTGAGCAAGGAAGTATCTAGCTAGGTTGCTTGAGCAAGGAAGTCCTAAACTGTGAGTTTAGGCAAGAAATTCCCTTTCTAGTTTGATTGAGCAGGGAAGTCCTAAACTCAGAGTTTAGGCAACAAAGTCTCTTTTAGGTGTGATTGAGCAAGGAAATCTTGGACTAGTGTGTCTAAGCAGGTTATAATTAGGTTATGATTATAGTGAAAAGCTCTTGTGGATCAAGGGAGATGGACTACACTCGTCATAAAGGTACCATGACAATTTTTGTGTGTGATTTTACTTGTAAATTTTATACTTTAAATCGTTATGTTTTCATCAACACTTTCTCGAAATCTGAACTTTGTCAAATTCAGTAGCTGCTATTCTAAGAAGTAAAAGTTTATCATACTCACACTTCAACTCCCCTTCTTGTGTATTTTTGTTCACCTTTAGTTGGCATTAGAGTAGGGTATGTGCTTAACACTTAACAATGGTACAAAAAAAGATATTAGGAAAAATATACTAAATGGCGGACACTCTTGATTCTAGTGGTCTTGGTACTTCTGGTAGTACTAGTATTCCTCATGATTACAATACATCTGAAAAGAACCATTATTCAATTAAGCCACCTATATTTAGTGCTGATTCCACTCACTTTTAATGGTGGAAGAGAAAAATGAACACATACATTATTGGTCTTAATGATGAGCTATGTGATATCCTTGAGGGGGATATTGATATTGAGGTGAATGGTGTGGGAATGTTTGTTGATAGAAAAGTTCTCGCACTAGCTCAAATGAAACATATAAACACCACATATAAGAGGTATTCTTTTCGATGATTTACCAAACTCGAGTATATAAAAATCATAGATAAGTCAACGCCAAGACTATCTTTAAATATTTATGTGTTACTTATGAAGGTAACTAGTAGGTGAAAGAAGCTAAGGCCAATCTTCTGGTTCACCAATAAGAACTATTCTAAATGAAGGATAATGAATACATTAAAATCATGTTCTCTAGGTTTCTAGTTCTTGTATCATACATTTAAGTTTTAACCAAAAGTTATACATCTGCAGATCATGTCAAGAAGATTTTGAGGAGTCTTCTTGTGAGATTCCGAGCCAAAGTTACAACTATTCAGGAGGTGAAAGTATGATAAGAAACCTTCAGAGCCACTAGATAGAAATGAATGAGTTTGTGAAGATTTCCAAATCATTGGCTTTAAAGTCTATTGGTGATAAATATGGTGGTAAAAGCTCCTAGATCCTCAAGAGTCAACAAATTAGAAAAAGCTTCGGAGGAAGGAGTTTCTGATGATAACTTGGATGATGAGTATATGGCATTTATCATCAAGAGGTCACAACAATTGACCAAGGAGTTGTACCCCAAAATTTTCCCTCATATTTTAAGGTCAATGAAATTCTGGTACCAGATATGAGATGTCGAAGGTAATGTCGCGACACTGATATCTATTTTGAACACAGCTAACAATACAAAATTATAAAGTATAGAAAATAATAAAAATATTGCAGAGTTGTTAACCCAGTTCGACTCCAACCAACCTACGTCTGGGGGCTTCCAAGCTATGGATGAAGTTCACTATCAGCAATATTAATTTAGAGCTAAACCTCCCTGTTTACACTCCTCACTTAATCACCTACACAATGACCCTTCTACCTAAGATACCTCACTTAGATATGAGAACCTCCGCTCACTCCCTAAGTCACACATGGTGACACTCAACAATAACAAAACTGAAGACACTCTTCAAGGACACACAATCACACTCGCTTCAAAGTTTATGGTGATTGACAAGTTACAACTCAACAAACGTCCTACTCAAGTATGAATACAAGAGAGGCTCATAATAAACAATGAACAACCAAAAAAATGAACAACCAACAATTAAAATCTAAGTTTCTAAATCTGGAACAGCCAAACTCCAAAACAAGGTTTGCAGCCTTTAAATAGAGTAACAGTGACTAGGGTTGCTTTACTCACAAGTCTTCAGGGCTTCCTACTTTTTCTCCATAGAATCAGGACATAAGATCTCCAAGAATATTGTTGAAGGCGTTCTCAAGCTTCCTTAATCGAAGCATGCAAAAACAAACAAACTGACTTCCTAAAAATTTTGAACTTAAACCAATTCTGTCAGTTTCACATGTCAGGACATCTGTTGTGACATCTGCTACTTCAGGATTTTTCATGGAATTTTCTGAGCAGAATGGTTTACCAAAATTGCTTCCAATAAATAGAACTAACAAACTCCCCCTTTGACAAATTTTGGCTAAAACATTACTTGGGGTACAAGCCATACAAAAATTCCAACATCACAATTAACATAGACATTTAAGCACATATAGCAGAGCAACACAGTAAAACCAGCATCACACACACATGAGATAGCGGCGGAAAGAAAGATGTTCCAACATCAGTTAGAACATTCACAGATACAATATTTTACTCCGCCTGCACACAGCACACATAGATGCACAATTGATAAATTCTTGCTCCCCCTGCATAGCAGCTTCTTCACTTGTGGAAACACATAGCATCATCAGAGACACACAAGAAACACACACAGACAATGAACAATTAACACATAGCAACTCTCCCTCACCACAATCATCACGTCAGTTGCTCACACAAGGAATCACAATTAACACACATAGTTGCTTCCCCTGAATACAAGATCTTCAATATTTCTTTGCTCCACCCCAGTCATCTGTAGCACCAGGATATTTAGTCCCCCTTTTTAGCCATAATATGCCAAAGTTGAGGAGTGCAATCTGTAATTGCTACACATCTTCATGTATGCAGATGCCAAGTTTGCCTCTTAAGGTTTCAAATTGGTTTGCATCTAATGCCTTGGTGAAGATATATGCTAGTTGTCTTCCAGTAGTTACGTGTTCTAGTGTAACCGTTTTGTCTTCAACTAGGTCTCTAATAAAGTGATGACGAATGTCAATGTGTTTGGTTCTGCTGTACTGAATAGAATTTTTGGATATGTTAATAACACTTAAATTATCACAGTATAATGTCATGACGTCTTGTTTGACATTGTATTCTGTCAGCATTTGATTCATCCAGACTACTTGAGAGTTGTCACTTCCTGCAGCTATGTATTCAGCTCCAGCAGTTGAAAGGGAGACACAATTTTGTTTCTTGTTGAACCATGAGATAAGATTGTTGCCCAAGAAGAAGCATCCTCCAGACGTACTTTTTCTGTCATCGGCACTTCCTGCCCAGTAAACATCATAATTTCCAATTACAACGCAACTTGATCTGTGAGAGTACAACATGTCATAGTCAGATGTTCCATTGACATATTTTAGTATTCTCTTTACTTGATTGATATGGCTTACTTTGGGTTCAGCTTGATATTTGGCACAGACTCCAACAGTAAAGGAAATGTCTGGCCTGCTGTGAGGTATAGTAGGCTGCCTATCATACTCCGATAGATACTTTGATCAACACTAACACATGTTTCATCTTTATATAACTTCAAATGGGTAGAAGCATACTTTCTTTTGTGACTTGCATTCTCCATGCCGAATTTCTTGACAATATTCTTGGCATACTTGCTTTGAGATATGAATATGGAATCTTCCATATATTTAACTTGTAGACCAAGGAAGTAAGTCAATTCCCTAACAAGACTCATTTAAAATTTTGATTGCATTTGTTTGACAATATGTTGAACCATCTCATCAGACATCCCACCAAAAATAATGTCATCAACATAGATTTGAGCAATCATGAGACATCCTTCTTCGTCTTTGACGAATAGGGTTTTGTCTATGCCACCCTTCCTGTATCTATTTTCAACTAGAAACTTAGTCAACCTTTCATACCAAGCTATGGGAGCTTGCTTTAAGCCATATAGAGCTTTTCTCAATTTGTATACGTGGTTGGGTGTTGTGGGAACAAAAATCCTTTAGGCTTTTCACATATACTTCCTTATTTAAGTAGCCATTTAGGAAGGAACTCTTCACATCCATTTGAAACATTTTGAACTTTAGGATGTAAGAAACTCCTAGTAGTATTCTGATTGACTCAAGACGAGCTACTGGGGCAAAGGTTTCATCAAAGTCTATTCCTTCTATTTGAGTGTATCCTTGAGTAACTAGTCTTGCTTTGTTTCTAGTAATCACCCTTCTTCGTCGGACTTATTCTTGTAAATCCACTTGGTGCAAATAACATTGATTACTTCTGGTCTTGGGACTAGATCTCAGACTTCATTCCTCTTGAATTGTTCTAGTTCTTCTTGCATGGTATTGATCCAGAATGCATCTTTCAGGGCTTCGTTGATATTCTTAGGCTCAATTTTGAGACAAAACATGAGTTAGTGATAACTTCTCTTGATTTGGCGGTGACTCATTTGTTTGGATCTCCTATGATGAGCTCTTTGGGATGGTATTTGAATTCGATAGGGCCCTTTGTTGACTTGATCATCGGAGGTTCTTCATTATTTTGAGGAGGATCCTCGTGCTCATTTGTGGCATCAGCTGAAATGTCTTCTAGGAATGTTTCGACATTGTCTAAGACATCAACTTCCTCATTCTATCCTCTATCATCAACAACAACATTGATGGATTCCATCATGACTTTTGTTCTATTATTGAAGACTCTATGATCTGCTATTTGTGGAGTATCCAAGGAATATTCCTTCATCACTCTTGGGGTCTCTTTTCTCCTTTGTTCTCGATCAGCTAATATATATCATTTACTTCCAAAGATGTCAAAGTATTTGAAATTAGGTTTTATTCCTTCCACGTTTCATAAATGGTAGTTGATGTGCCCTTTCTTAGAGTTACCTGTTATGAATATAGCATGCGTGTTCACGGCTTCAACCCAAAAGTGGTAGGGTAATTTCTTAGCATGAGTCATTGCTCTAGAAGATTCTCGTTGTGTTCGATTTTTACGCTCTACAATTCCATTTTGTTGAGAAGTAATGGGGGATGAGAATTCATGACTGATTCCTTCAGAAGAACAAAACTCAAAAAATTTGTTGTTTTCAAACTCTTTTCCATGGTCACTTTTGATTCTGATCACATAGTTATCCTTTTCTCTTTGAATCCTCTGGAAGAGGTCTTTGAAGACATCAAAGAATTCTTTTATCCTCGATAAAATTTACCCATGTATATCTAGAGTAATCATCCCCCACCACATATGCATATTTCTTCCCACCAAGACTTTCTACCTGCATTGGTCCCATTAAGTCCATGTGAAGTAATTCTAGGACTTTTGTTGTGGTGAAATGTTAAACCTTTTGATGTGACATCTTAGTCTTCTTTCCAATTTGGCATTCTCCACAAACTCTGCCTTCTTCAATATTAAGTTTAGGGATTCCTCTCACTGCTTCCATAGAGATGATTTTATTTATTCCCTTCAAGTGTAAATGTCCCAACTTTTGATGCCATATTTTAACTTCACCTTCCTTGGCTAGAGAGCAAGTTGAGGAGAGGCTTAAGTCTTCAGGTATCCATAAGTAGCAGTTATCTTTGGATATGGCACCTTTCATCACAACTTCACCTTTCTCATTTGTAACTACACATTCGGATTTTGTGAAGTTCACCTTAAAGCCTTGACGCAGTTTGCTAATGCTTATCGATTGGTGTATGGTGAAAAATAACACATTCTCAATATTTAGAATTCCTTGGAAATCCAGTTTTCCAACTCCTTTGATTTCTCCTTTAGCTCCATCTCCAAAGGTCACAAAACTTTTAGAGTGGGATCTGATATCCACTAACAAGTTCTTGATTCTAGTCATGTGTCTTGAGCATCCACTGTCAAAATACCAGTCTTCTTTAGCTAAGGCTCTAAGAGATGTATGAGCTATGAAACTATTAATAACATCCTTGACATCTTAACTTTTGAGGCGCTTTCATGAGTAGTTTTGAGAATTTCCCAAGCATCCTTGGCCACTTCACATGTATTAATCAGTTTGAAGATATTTCTGGCCACTCCGTTGAATATAGAATTTAAGGCCTTTGAATTAGAAAGAGCTAGTTCATCATCATCCTTTGACCATTCTTCTTCAGGCTTCAACTCGCCAGTAGGTTGATTATTAGCTCCAATAATGACAGGATGTGTCCATCCTTTCAAAATAGCTTTCTAAACCTTGTTGTCCAAGGACTTTATGTATGCTGCCATGCGAGGCTTCCATAGGTCATAGTCTGAACCATCTAGAATGGGTGATCTGTTCATAAATATTTCATCCTTATCCATGTTACCAGAAAGTATCTTCCTAAGATCTCACCCAGAGACAGAGCAGGATGCCTACTCTGATGCCAATTGAAATTCTAGTACCATATATGAGATGTCGAAGGTAATGTCACGACACTGATATCTGTTTTGAACATAACTAACAATACAGAATTATAAAGTACAAAAAACAATAAAAACACAGCAGAGTTGTTAATCCAGTTTGGTTCCAACCAACCTACGTCTGGGGGCTTCCAAGCCAGGGATAAAATTCGCTATCAGCAATATTAATTCAGAGCTAAACCTCCCTGTTTACACTCCTCACTTAATCACCTACCCAATGACCCTTCTACCTAAGATACCTCAATTAGATATTAGAACCTCCTCTCCCTAAGTCACACGGTGAGACTCAACAATAACAAAATTGAAGACACTCTTCAAGAACACACAATCACACTCGCTTAAAGCTTATGGTGATTGACAAGTTACAACTTAACAAACGTCCTACTCAAGTATGAATACAAGAGAGCTCACAATAAACAATGAACAACCAAAACAATGAACAACCAACAATTAAAATCTAAGTTTCTAAATCTAGAACGAAACTCAAAACAAGGTTTGCATCCTTTAAATAGAGTAACAACAACTAGGTTGCTTTACTCACAAGTCTTCGCTTCCTACTTTTCTCCAAAGAAGTAGGACATAAGATCTCAAGAATATTCTTTGAAGGCGTTCTCACTTCCTTAATTGAAGCATACAAAAACAAACAAACGACTTCCTAAAATTTTGAACTTAAACCAATTACATCGGTTTCACATGTCGGGACATCTGACATCTAATATTTTCCATGGAATTTTGAGGAATTTTTACCAAAATTGCTGCTAATCAATAGAACTAACATCAAGATACATCTCCATACTCAAGAACTACTCAATGGTTGATTAGACAAACCTCTCTAAGCAATTAACCTACAACTAGGATTTTGCTTCTCTTAAGATAAAGATGGTTCCTAATGGCTAAAGTAAATGTCATGTCTACTCATATGCTTCAAAGTATCACCATGTCAAGTTTCAAGCCTCATAGCCCAAGTTTGCTCAATCAATTGCTTAGATTGTTGAAAATCAATTGTATTAGACAAAAGTCAACTGTGGTCAACATACAGTCAAACTTCATCATTTCTTGCCAACATCAAGATTTTGAGATCACATTCATTATTTGATCAAGGATTGATCATGATTCATCAAGAAAATTCAAGAATTGATCAAAAGTCAAAAGTTGCTAAATTAGGATTTCTTGATGAAAAGTTAACAGAACTTTGACAGCATAACTTCCACATACTTCATCAGAAATTTTTCCACCAAAGCAAATCTTAAAGGGAATTCAATTCTCTACAACTTTGACTCTCACAAGGTTTTCTCACAAATGCTTCATTTGAGAGATATGGATCAAGACATTATAGGTCCTTTCAAAAGTCAACAAAAAATCATTTTTTCTAAAGAAGTGTACATGAGCATGGAAGCTTTAATTAAGATGAAACCAAAGAGGGCTTTTAGAGGACATCTTAAGCTTTCTAAAAAGTCCAAGATAACCATCAAATGACAAAAATTGAGCAAGATATAATTTGTGCAAGTTATGAAATTTTGAAGAAATGCATGAAGAAAACATTGATCAATCCTGAATTTTTTCCAATTACACGCCCTCTTACTATTTATTTCATTTATTTTTTAATTATTTCGTTTAAATTCAATTTTAAATTAAATAAAATGCATGGAAAAAGGCCAAGGCATGTGGGCTTGTTATTCAAATGTCTTGAGGTCCAAGGAAGTCCAAGCAAGCTAGCAAAAATGCATGGAGAATATTGGAAGAAGATTGATTCAAAATTGGAAGTTTTTCATACAAAATGCCAATCAAATATTTTCCATTGAATGTCATATATTTTCTCTAAAATGTCTGAACTAATACACTCACTATAAGTACAAGATCAAGGCCAACCTCAAAAAACACGGTTTGCTGAACTCTTACACATACCCTCTTAATTATTTATTTTCTCCATTTTATAGGTTTCCAAAAATAAGCTCGTTGGAGAAGACGACCGGAGCTAGGGCTTCGACATCCCTCCTGTAACGCCCAGAAATTTAATTAATTATTTAATTAAATTATATAAGAAATTATTTATTGGAATTAGTCGAAGTTGTGAATTATTATAAGAGGCGTTAATTGGATTAATTGTTGATTAGCCGATAGATTAATAATAATAATAATAATAATGATAATAATAATAGTTGACTATTAGTAATAATAATAAAATTAGAATAATTTGTTGGGCTTAGATGGTTGAAATTAGTGGAAAGGGAGGTGTAGAGAAATAAGTCCAATAAGAGAAATATAATTATTAGTTATTATAAATAATAAGAAATTAGGTTTTGGAGAGGTTGTTAGAAAACAAGGAGAAGAAAAGGAAAAGAATAGTATACGTGAAAAGAGGGAGAAAAAGGAATAGACTTGGGAGAACAATCATGAGAAAATTGTAGACCGAAAGCCAAAGAAATTCAACAACTCCGTAGAGACCTTCAATTCAAGGTAAGGGTGTGGTTCGACTTTCTAATGAGTTGTATGATGAGTAGTATATGGAAATTAGGATAATGGAGAATTTTGCTATGTATTTATGATTGTTCTATTTGGTGAGAAATTATTTGATGTCGATGTGTTGAAATTATTCTTGAATATGATGAAATTTGTCTTGAGTTTTAAGTTGCTAAATTGATTTTGTAGGTTGCATATGTATATATTATTTCGTTATAATATTTATATATGTGTAGTGTATAACCATGTTTATCCACATATGTACGAAACTTTATCAAATATATTTATATGCACGTATCGTAACTTTTCATTAATTTAATTGTTTTGGTAGACATCACAATTGGGTAGATAATTGAGAGTATCACGTTCTGATATATTAGAGTAAGCGAAAATCTAAGTTAATGTTTCATACATTGTAGCATTAGTTTATTTGATTGGTTAATGTTTGATAAAGTCTAACCTTAGAATTGTTAATTTACAATTTTAATATATTGATAACATAAAGTTTTGTTTATGAGAATAATATTAGCTATTTAACTATTAGTTTTATAATTATAATAGTTTTAGTATTATTAATATGATAAATTAAGAGTTTTGAGTAAGAGCGATTATTTGGTTAATTGATTAATTTAAATTATTTCGATTCTATTAGAGTTATTAAAGTTGTCAATAGAGTTGTTAGAATTGTCAATAAAATTATCATAGTTGTTTTGAGTTATTAAGAGTCATACTTTAATGGTTTTGGGTGATTCGACATGTCTAGAGTTGTCGACATTGTTTTCGAGTTGTTTAAAAGTAAACCTAATAAGTAGAATTAAAGGTAAAGGTATTTGACCCTTTAGAGTTGTTTTACTATTACTTGAGTCGGACCGAACCAATTATTTTCATAAATATTATTTTATATACAAGAGTTGTCGGTAGAAATTTTGAGCACCTTAGAGTTATTTTAGAATTGTAGGGATCGTGGTAGAGTGATTTATAATTTATTGAGAATTATGTCAAGTTATAATTATATATTATTATGACATTTTATGAGTTAAGAGTATAGAATAAGTTATATAATTGCGGTGATAAATTGTGTCGTGTTGTTTCCTTGTTGTTGTTGTGGTGGTATTGATGTTGTTAATAAATCGAAGTTGTAAATGGTGTAGTAATTGTTATTGTTTGTTGGTATTGATGTTGTTAATAAATTGCGGTTGTAGATTGTGATGAAATTGGTTGTTATTTGCTCGTATTAATTCTATTGATAAACTATTATTGTTGTTGACATTGATGAAGTTGTAGGTCGTATGACCATAAGTTTTGTTGATATGTTGAAGTTGAAGTGTATTGATGCAATGTTGTTGAATTGTTCAAGATGGAAAACATTGAGCAAACCTGTGTATGTTGAAAGTTGAGGTTATGACATACATCATGATTAAGTCTGTTGTTGGGAAGTTTGCATGCCAGGCCTTGTTGTACTCTTGAAGGCACCATTTTTTTTTATATTAATGGCATGGTTAACTATATTGTATGGTACAATGCATGCAAATAGTTGGAAAAATAAGAAATTGAAGAGTTAATGAAAGAAGAAAACATTGTGAAGTTTATATAAGGTTGTTGATCTAGTTGTTGGTGTTGATGCCTATAATTCCCTTGTTTAAGTGATGTTATAAGTTGTTGTTGTTATACTTGTTTTGTTGGTTTGTGTTTTAAATTGTTGAGGCCGTTTATTTAACACCCATGATATTAGAATCTCCTTGTATTTGATGATTTAAACATAAACTGATTGACATCGTTGGTTGTTGAGAAAATCGTTACAGGACACGATCCAATAATTGATTTTATTTTGTTTGATTATTATGTTGAATATGATGAACAATTAATTTTGCTCGTTTAAAGTTGAAAATATGCTTGAACCAACCTATTAAAATGTTATCTTTTGATCATGTTGTTTCGTTTCAAGGGGAATATTACTAATGTTTGCATGTTTTTGAAAACTCAAGAAAAACTAATTTCAAGGGGGAATATAAATCAATCATTTTGGTGGACCAAGTGAGAAAGGGGTAAATCATAAAATCGATTTAAAATTACACACATATATTTATGTTTGTGGTAAAATTAATGGATGTAGACGTAATGAAATTGTGAATTAGCTCTTGTGCGTGAAGTGATCTTAGACAAAATTTTCATTTTCAAGGTTTACAACATCATACATAAACATCGATTAAATGGCAACAAGTTTACAAACTAGGGTAAACTAATTCAAAAAACACTTTTCCTTATATTTTATTTCTTTTGGTTTTAATTATTTAATTTCAATTTAAAAATAAAATTATTTACTAAAACTTAAAAATCTTTGATTTTAGATTTAGATTTTACAAAATCTTTATTTAATTTTGACAAAAACATTTTAATTTTCCCATCATTTAAAATACTTTTTAATAATTTATCTAGGTTAATTTTATGAAAGAAGGTCAAGATAAAGAGATTACAGTACCAATATCTTGAAATTAATTATTAAAAATTTATATAAAATAAATTCTATGAGGATGAAATTACAACATTTTAAAAAATATTGAATTTTTAACCTAAATTTTCATTATTAAAAAGCTCATGGAATGTTAAAGTAAGGAAATAGTTTTAATATTAGAATCGTTTGTAGTAGCAAAGGATATTTTTCACCAACAAATATTATTGCTTAGATGTATCTAAAGGATTGTATGGAAGGATCTAAAGAAATTTAGATTAATCAAGAAAATATCTGAATTGAACAATTGCACATTGTACACCTCTAGGTAATATCTCTTGTTGCTATGTAAACATGGTGTTCGGACGTAGGGATACATAGGAAAGCAATTTAAATTACACATTATCAAGTCCCTCGATGACTTCGAATTGTACACAACATCTACATGAGAACTAGTTAAGAATTAACCTAGAATGCAACTAAAATGGAATGGAGTATGGTTGATGCATGAATGCAAGAATGAACCATGGCATAAAATATGTGGAAGGCTATCTATAATGGAATGCATGATCATCATATAGGAGAACCATTTACAATAACGAACAAAAGTGGGTAGAAAGTTTAAACATGCATCTAGAAAAATGGCAAATGTGATTTCCAAGAATGTGTCCTAACATTTTATGTCAAGTGTCAGGATAAATAAAATGGATCAATGAGATTAAACATTATCCCTCCATAAACACAAAACAATTATCAAATCATGGTCTAAACCGAGAATAATGCAAATGCAATACGAGTGGGAAGGATTGACTGCTAAACCCTAATTCAATTGTACTTTGAACAAACAAGTGAATGGTCAATCATGGTGAAGCATGCAAAATAGAAAAGTAAATAAACACAAGGTCAGTAGCTTAAGAACTTGTAAACTATAAACAAAAGGCGAAACTAAACAAAGGCTCAGCACACAATTCATTGAATGCTAAACTAGTTAAACATGACACTTTAAGAAAGATTTGTGTGGTTTCAATTGGAAATTAAAACCATGACTTGTGTCATAAGTTTAACTCAGGATATGATTAATGAGCAACAAATGAGAAGATGCTCCATACACAAACAAATCACCTATTTAATGGACAAAATCATCCAAAGAAGATACCACCTATCTTAGAAAAATATCATTATTAAGATTTGTGGAAGGAAAGATGTCTTGTATGTCATGGGTGATGATAAAACCTCACAAGATGCTAACATGACTTAAAGTAATGTCAATCAAAGTGACATACCCCAAAATCATGAACCTATAATCCTCAAGGTATGTTTCAAACAAACAGAAAAAACAAAGAAAATCTAGCTCTTATATCATCATGGATGACATTACAATTAAATGGGTCAATGAATCAAAAGCATTGGGTTATTGATTACATAATGCACAAGGTAAAGTAAAATCAAATATCAATTGAATTGATTTCTAAACATGCATGATGCATACAATACAAGTGGTAAAACCAAAGCAAAAGAAAACATTCTAATCAACAAAACATGTGCTTGACAAAGTTAAATGAATCAATCACACTGGAATCAATCCCTAAATATGCTATAAGGATGGAGTAATGGAGTGAGAAAGATCCTTAAAGAATACATGAATGCATTCACCTACAATCCATACCAAAATCAACAAATAAAGCAAAGATCAAAATCTTAAAAGAAATCAAGATGATCCTTTGAAGTCAAATGTCTCTCAAGTCTTAGAAGAATATCCTTGAGGTTATCATTCCCTAAACATCAATTAGAAATACAAAACTAAATAAGAGAAAAAAAACCAATATCAACAATCTAGGGTTCTAAGAACCATGAAACTTTGTGCTCAAGGTAAGAACTTAACTTATCATGGATTTTCAATGAATAAAATCATGTCACATAACACTAAAGCACTCAAATGATCATTACATACCCAAAACTTGGCCTTAAATCATGTCCATAGGCTTCACAATTGAAGTATCCAATTACACTAGCAAAAGTATGTTCACTTTGAAATTCCACAAAAGGAAATGAAGATAAAATTCAAGTAAAATGAAATGAGGGCTCAAATCTCTTATAAGTCGGGACATATCCTGCCCATTGAAAAGTCATGGAAAGGTCAAAACAAAATTCAAATAGTCAATACCAATATTCATGCCCATAGACCAAACAAGAAGAAAAGAATGGTATAAAATTCAAAAGTTAGAAATAAAAATATAAAAACTGGAAACAGTGACTCAACATTCTAAACATGATTAAAATATTTTTGGCATTTTAATTTTAAGAAAAATGGTGAAAACAAATAAAATGCAAAATGGATAATGCAAATTATGTATTTAATGCAAAATTTGATTTAATTATGCAAGAATGACAAATTAAAACAAAAATCAGAAATTCATGAAGTATGATTCAAATGAGCTGATATTTTTATTCATTTTTATATGCAAAGTATTTTTTAATAATTTAAATATGCATGAAATGCAATAATGCATAAATTGTTAAAAATGGAAAAAATGCAAGAATTTGAAATAAAATTCAAAATGCATGGGATATGATTTAATGGGTCAAAATATTTTTATAGGTTTTTTGTATGCATGAAAATATTTTTAATAATTTAAATACATGAAATACAATATAATGCATGAATTTATTTAATTATTCAAAATGCAAAATTATAAATAAAATTCAGAAACTCAAAATTAATATTATGAAAGATTCAAAATATTTTTTGGAATTTTTTAACAATGGAAAATATTTTTTAAGAATTTTCAATGAAAATGCAATTAATTAAAATCAAAATTTATTTAAATGCTCAAAATATTTTAAAAAATTGAAAAATTAAAATATTTAAAATCATTTTGAGCCTATGGTATTTTTTTTGAATTTTAGATGATTTTGAATAAAAATTAAATGATGCAAAATGATTATAATAATAAATGGAAATTAAAAATTGTATGTGACCAATCGACACGCCACCACATCGCCTTCTACCTCTAGCCCCCTAAAGACACGCGTTTTTTCAGCTTATGCATGCAACATCAAGCAATCATATCTCACTCAATTCTCAACCAAATTAAATGATTTAAAGCCAAAATAAAGATCACACAAGCTACAACACACAACCTGAAAAACATCAAATAATCCATACACATCAAAAATCAAATGAGAAAATCAAAAATCATCCTAAAATTTAAACTTCATACTATGCAATATACACAAACAACTGAAATTATACATCAAACCTAGTGTTTGGCCACCTAACCATGCTAAAATCATCAAATTCATCAAATGCAAGCTAAAATCATTTGAAGTTTGAATTTACCTCTTGATTTGAAAAATAAATCCAAATATGTCTCGATTTAAAGAGAAAACACTTCAATCTTGCTCTTAGATCTTCAATGGGTGATAATAATGAAGAAATCCACTTAAAATTTGCAACCACCAAGTATGAGAAATTTTGAGAAATGCAAAGCAAAAAGTTCTGAAACGAAAGTGAGAGAGAAGAGAGAGAGAGAGAGAGAACGCTTGCATTTGGGGAAGCTTCTAATTTATATTTGCAAAATAGAGGGTAGCTATCCTTTCATCAAAATCCATTATTTGCAAAAAGTGGTAAAATGGCATCTGATATATTATGCTCTGTGCATTTCATGCTTCCAAAATGATAAAAATCGAAAGTGCATGCAATGTGTGAGCAAAATGTGCTCAACTATGCTTTCCTTTTATAAAAATACATGCTGGCACTGCTGCTTCCGCATTGTTTACTCAAACATTTGCAAAATAGAAAAATGCACAAAATCTTCTCAAAATCAGATTTGGTTACCTTTTTCTCCTTGATTTCTCACAAATGGCTTGGGCATTCTTTGGCCTCTTGATACACATCAATAGTTCATAGCATGAGGATCAAAACAAGCTTTGGTTCACTCAAAATGGAGCAAAATGAGTGAGATATGGTTCTTCAAAGTCATGCACAAACAAGGCACAATCAGGCGTACCACGCTGCTCCGGCTTGCATGGACATGCATGAATTCAGCTCATGGCCTCAACTTGTGAGCCTTGTATCTTGATCAATTTTGAACCAAATGACATGATTCAAAGTTCCATTTAAAGCTCTCATGGCATACTTCAAAATGCACGAAGTGATTTTTAAAATTCCATCAAAATCAAAAGATATAAGCCTCAAAATTATGCCCACCAATTGTTTGTGAAAATGACTCAAAGAAATGCCCGTGGCGTGCAAGCTTACCCAGCCTTAGTCAAATTTTGTGCTTGAAACTTCTAACTCAAATATCTCTCAAATGGTGCATTTTTGAGAAATTTTACACATTAGCAATCTTGTAGATTTTTCCAAGCTTTTAAATGTATGGCATGCAATCATTGGATAAAATTGAGATAGTTATGAGGTGTCAAAGTTCCATAGGGTGGACACTTAGAAAAATTTCAAACTTCAAATAACTTCAAGAATAAGTTAACTCCAATTCCTTCAATTTTCTTGATTCAATGGTGAATATGGTCATGAAAAATGGAAATGTGATATTTGAATTGATGTTTGACAAAAGTCCACTTATTCAACCGACTTTGATTGATTTTGACCAAATGACCATTTTGCCCCTTGTGATCAATTAACTTGCTTCTACTCAAAATTGAGCCTCAATATTTCACTCATAGATGTCAACATCATATAGAAACAGTGAAATCAAGTTTGAGTGAAAATACAAGAAATCAGATTTTACTCAAAACCCTAATTTTGCTCCATGTGTTAGGAGGTAACCAATCAAGCTTCAAAACCTCGAAATCTTCTGAATGTGTTGAGAAATTCTTTGAACCAAGATAACTCAAATGATAATAAGAAGGTAATACTCCAAGAAAATGACTCATCCAAGCTTGAACTCCACAGAGGACCAAAACCTAATTTCATCGGATGAGTACCACAGATGAATTTCTCACAATTCTCTTCAAAACTTCAATTCTTGAGGGATCAATAAGACAAATGGAATGTCTTGAGGCATAATACACCATTGTGGCTTGAAAGATCCTCAGATATGGAAACTTGAGATTCCCTCGAAGCGCATGCTAACACAATCGACCTCCTTATTATGAAGTCTTGAGAACCCAAAGAGCTGGATTCTATCATGAGATATGAATGCAATGCAATATGATGTTTATGATGAAACATAAGCCTAAATCAAGAGGGTAAATTTTGGGTGCAACAACACTTCGTATACATTCTTGAGGACTGATACAAGAATCATTACAAAATCGAAAGCAAAATATTTTCAAACAAATCACACACACACAAAGAAAGTTTTCAAAAGTAAATGTAGAATCAGAGCCCGTAGATAACTACGGATGGAAAGGTGCTAACACCTTTTTTCATAATTACCCACAACTCCAATTGATAAAAGTCTCCTGTTTTTTTCACCTTTCCTTCATTGGATAAAAGAAAAGTTAGTGGTGACTCTTGCTAACCGCAAATTTTACGATAAAAGCGCAAAAACAAATTAGTTCTCCCACCATTTACACAAGCAACAAGAGATTCTCTAGTAAAAATAATTTGCTTCATAGGCTCAATTCAATAGACAAAGAATAAGACCAAAAATATACCATAATTACAACGAGCCTAGTTACTTTAGAGTTGATTATTTAATCTATGATAAGGCGAATTAAAGAAATAAACTTTTAGAAGAACAACTTTAGAAAAAATTCAATAAGAGTAAATATGGAAACAGGGATGAACTTGATAATGAAGAAATTAAACAAAGATGTAAGAGAAGCAAATCACAGCGTTGATGGCTCTCACAGCCTGATGCATAATTGGCATATTGCTCTGTTTAGAAGCATTAGAGAAGATGAAATATTTTCTAACTTATCTCATTCTCAATCTTATTTTTCCATTCAATACCTTATGAGTCATTGCAAAAGATAAAACAAGACACATGAAAATTTTCAAATAGATATCATGATATTTTGAAAGAAGAATTAAAAGATGTCTCAAGGCAAATTTAAATCTCTGAAAAAGATCATAAAACTCTTTAGATAAAGTTTCTAATAAGACATCGATGAAGCTTAGGGCTCTTCAAAACTTTATCACACCAGTCTTGAAATAACAAACTTACCTCCATGGTCTATGGAGTAAGTAACCAAAAAGGAGAAGGTATATGTTATAATGGAGAATCCTCCAAAGTTCTACTCTAAAGAAACCATCAGTCCTCTTCTTCAACCAGCTCAAACAAAAGCAAAAACTTATTTTGTGCACCTGAGGAGTAAGAACTGATCCAATCGAACCCAAAATTATTGAAGTCGAAGATATTCAAATAAACACCGAGATTTCAAAGTCAAAGGTTCGAAGAAGTATATTCATATGATTCATAAACCAAAGTTGAATCATACGAACATAAGATTAAAATTTCAAAGGTTCTAAAGAAACGGAACCAAGTACTATGACTTCCAATCAAAGGTTTTGAAGAAACAAACCAAGTACCTATGAACCAAATATTACGAAGGGTTAAGAAACTAGTGTCAAAATCTTCCAAGACAAAAACTTTATAAGCAAAAGTATGGATTAAACCTAGGCATTACTATCATGCAAAAGCACAAAACAAGAAAAGGCCTATTAGAACTAGCACTAGAGGATTCATAAGAGTATGGGTACCTAATCTCATATTGTATTTGATGTAGATATGCTCAAAGGAAGAGACACAGTTATAATATGAGTTCTAGGACAATGGATGGATATAAGATGCAAAATAAAAGAGCACATACATTTCAAATCCCAATCGAAAAAGGAAGAAAATGTGGATTTTGGAAGAAGCCATAATGGACATATTATGGTTATGAATTTTTGATTCTTTGGTTTCTTCAACTCATCCGAATGCATTATTGGAACAAAGTGGTATTCAAAAATAAACTAGATGAACAAAAAGAAATGATAAACCAAAGAAAAATAAAACCTTTATTTATCGCCTAAGTATTCAATAAAAGCATTTGAAGAAGTTAAATCTTGAACACCGATTATATCGAGTAACTCCCCGCAGATTCTATGTTATCATAACAATAAAGGAGGTTTGCAGCAAGAAGGATAAAAATATTCTTCAAGAGGTAGGTTCTTTTGTTTAACCTTTCAACCTGGCATGGTATATTATGCGCGGTTTTTCTATGTGCGTAGAGTAGTTCACTTAATAATAATTAAGGGAATTTTATGTGTCTGAAAAATTGCTAGTCGAATTATATAATGCGACTATGCTCGGTTAGAGTTGATAAAATTCCACTTGTAGAAACTATTAGTTGATTGGTGAAAACCAAGTATTTTGAGCCAAGTAAAGGAAAAGTAACTTGTTACTCTTTATACATGAGAAATATGATTCATTTTATCCCAACTCTAATCGCAGATAGTCTGCTAACATTGCATAAAATACTCTAATTAATATATCATCTAGATGATTGTCAAATGTGAAAACATGGTGGTTATTGAATAAGGTAGAAACATAACAAACGGGTTTGAATTGAGTTGCACTAAATATAGTCTTTTTCAACTCAATACACAAAGATAACAAGTGAATAAAAATAGATGAACACAATTATTTTTATCATGGTTCATTGTTAACTAAGTTAATCTAGTATACCCTACAACGTAATTTGCCTTATACACAAGGACTAAATCCATTATAATCAACCGATTATGCATAACCACAATAAGTATGATCGACCCTATGGAACCCCCAATAAGGTTGTTGATTATTATTGCAAACTAATATGATGACTGCATCCAAAGTCTTTGAGAATCTAGACTACAGTAGTCTCTCAAGAAATCAACAACAATTGATTACAAATATGTGTATATAGAGACGCTCTTACAAGCAGCATTACACAAAATTTAAGTACAACACAAAAGTCTTGATAGAAAGATATAAGCAACAACCCTTGCTTATTTACAAAATATACAAAAAATTATCTACATAGTTTTGTGCAGTGGTTTAGTGTAGTTTTGTTGAACTGATCCATCTATTTCAAATTCTTCCAAGTACTTCTTTATAATGAAAAGGAGATTCGTTGGAGGGTAAAATAGGAAAACAAATACATATGTATTAGTCCCACACCATGGTGATACTGGTAGACAATATTACAAAAGGTATGTCATTGTGCCACCTCTAGAGAGTAGAGTTCACAATATACTTTTGTACTTTTATACTCACCATCACATGCAATCTCTTAGTCTTGATCTTTGTCTTCTATGTCTTCGTGAGGCTTATGATATATTTTGATTAAGCATGTTGTAGAAGGATCAAACTAGTATCTTCTAGAACCTAAGTCCGTAGAACCTCTCAGGCTTCTTAAGAGAACTTTTCCTTCTCAATCATCATCACTTGGTCTTTATAAAGAATGTCTTGCATCTTCATAACTTTGTTCAAAGGAAAATTTATCTTCAAAGATCTTCAAAACTTGAAAGATCGAAGTAAAACTTTAGAAGGTCTCCAAAGCTTTCTTGAGTAAGTCGCGATCGTAAGCTCTTTACTAACGCTCCTTAAAACCGCTGCATAAGATGCTCCTTAATCTTGACTTAACTTTGTAACACACTAAAGGTATTCTTTTAGTGTTGAGTTCAAAGTCTGGTGACACCACACACCTTCTTACTAGAATCGAACCTACATGACAAAGCTACCTCTAGACAATAACATGTTATAGTACACAAATGTTCTTAAAGATAACATGTAAGGTTAACATCAAAATATAAGGCCGTATGTATAATCAACTTTTCTCTCACATATTAAACTTTGTTCTCACAATTATTGTTTATGTTGTATGCTTAAATAATCTAGTTTAACTCCTTAGAACTAAAACATTATATATATTTCTAGAGATGTGTGTGTTTCTAGATCAAGTATTATTCTATGTTAGTCGAAGTAGTTTCAGCAAAATTTGATAATCTAACCCGATGAAAAGTAACTTTGAATTACTTCAAACACTAAGATTTGAAATGGATTATTTAATACTAATATCACTAAGTAAAATTATGTTGTCATGTAACGACACATCTCTCTTCTCTCTGTAATTATATGCAAAATTATTTAAAAAATAATAAATGTAAATTTATAAATTTGATATAGTTAATAAAATATAATTACATATTTAATTTTAATTGATGCATATCATATTGGATAATTAAACCATAATCTTATCAAAATAATTTGAAAGATGTACACTTCTTTTTCCTCAAGAAAGTAGTTCAACCAAAGAGAATTTCTCAATCCATTTCATTTTGAGAAATTAAATCCTATGCATTTCTTATAATGGTTCTCTAAAATTGAAAGTATATTTTTGGTACGCATTATATTTTGAAATATTTATGTTAAAATTAAATTTATAATTTTCGATTTCAAACTGGAAGTATATTTTTGATTTCATGCATTACAAGAGTGTAAAAATGAACAAAAGCAACAATTGGAAAATTATACATTAGAAAATGAACAAACTATACAAATTATAAATTGAACAAAAGACCAAAAATGCTATCCAATGCATTTCAATGTAATCCAAATAATGTTATCCAATTAATACGGATGGTAATACAAATTGATACAATATAAAAACAAAAAGTAAAATCAAAATACAAAAAATGTATGATCAACCTAAACCATCGGGTAGCGGATGATAAACCGTCTGTCACCCTCGAAGCCCTCTCCGCCTCTGTATGACAGGCACCCCGAGCCTCCACCATGATGGCCTCCAAAACACCTCGACATCGAGATCTATCGTAACAACCTCTGAAATGTCATCCCGCCAAGCTCCATGATACGGCACCTAGGCAACACGCTGACCATGATCCCTCCTTGCCTACTCCTCCTCAAGGATCTCCTGATGAACTTGCATGGATGGGTTCCCTAGAGCATCCTCTATTATGTATGGATGGGACACCTTGAAGAACCATATCATATAACAGTACTCAGAACTCCGCCGCTGAGCCACGTATTCCCGGCCTTATCGTGTACAAGATGATTCTCAAAATCATCAAACAGAGCATCCATGTCCCTTTTCTTCATTGTAGAAGGAGCACATACAAGAGGGATCCCAAGGAATAGTCTAGGTAACCGAATGACGATCACCGCTAGGCATATAAGGAGCGCCAGAGTCCCAGCCAACCAACCTATAAATAACGAAACCTCATCAACGGTATCGCCTCACGTGGTCAACGTGTGAATCAAGTGAATGTCCTTATGAACTAGTCGGTCCAAGTAAACTTGGAACGATGTATCTCCCGGTTCCTCGAGTGGCTCAGATGCACAGTACGCCGACATATCCTCGTGATAATCCAAGCAAGTGACCATCCTAAATGCGGGAAGTGTTGTAGGATTCATCCCCAAATAATAAAATTAAATCATTGGTTTCGAATCAAAATAATTAACAAAGGCCACTAAGAGAAATAATTTATACCATTATAAGTGACATGTTGTTTGGCCATCTACCTCGATTCCACTTAATTCTCATCCAACTTGCTATACGAATAAACCAAGGTGCAGCCCCAGCCCACCAATTGATTGCCTCGAATCAGAAAGTACCTAAGGTACATGATGTCAGCAGTGGCACTAGTGTCCACAAAGACCGTGCCAACAAGATACAAGAGGTATGCTCATGGCATACCCCCGTGAAGGGTAACTCTGCCTGCATCACCATCAACTGTTGTAGTACGCGTGAAGCTCATCCCTAAATACCGTAGTCAAGTAGTTATACCTCATGGCAACCACGTGTCTTATCAACCTCCTTCAAGGCGCTATCTAGGGTAACTCCCAACATCTCAACCAACAAAGTAATAGCCTCTCTTTCTCCATCTTCTAGTGATCCATAAAAGCCCCTCCGATCGCAGTGTGAACGCGACATCATCAAGTGTGATCGTTATCTCATTATGTGGTAGATGAAACGCGATGTTTCATGGTGCCACCTCTCAACAAAAGTGTTGATCATTCCCCAATGACCATGCTATATCTACAGAGTGTTAAGTCTCGCAACCTCAGAAGACGAGAAGATCATCAAACCATGGCTCGAAGCGGTAACAAGTCCGTTGATCTTTCTCCCACGATTGATGACCTTATGTATCACGCTTGCAAAAAAATTCATAGTTAGAATTCATAATAATATTCATAAGAAAATTCATAATCGTAATATAAATGTAAATTTCATACAAGTATCTCATATATATTTAGCCATGGTGGGATAAAAGAGCGTATGATAACTAAGGCCCCTCCAAAGACCTGGATTGCGCTCACCGTGCCTCGTACCTCCGGTGTCTCTCTGGTCCCTGCGATGCGGCCTCTCTCAGTGCACGGTGCCTCGAGTGCCACCGTGCCTCGACCGCCATTGGTTTCTCAATTATTTGGTGTAGTAAGCAGTCTCACCTTAGATGGTTGTGCTCGTAATCGGATGATGATCTCGCTCAAATGTCCTAGGGAGGATATGGGTCTACGGGAGGACGGGTGGGGAAGGATGCAAAGAATCATGTTTCTGCGGAGGACGGTGTAGAAGGAGTAGAATCAAGCGGCAGAATGTGCATCTAGTATGGTTTGTCCGTATGTCGAGGAGGTCGGGTTGTCCGAATCCTCTCTCTACAGGCATGATGTGGAACTTTCATGCCTCAAAAGTGATTGTCTCTTATTCATATATCCCAGAAGTAAGAAAGAAATGTTAGCATATGGTCTAAAAAATATAGAGCAAAACATGTGCGACAAAAACCGAACTATACTTTCGGTTTTGCTCTTCCCAACTAAGTATACTGCTCTCAGAAAAACAACACACACCACAATGCCCCAAAAATAAAAGCTCGATCATCAAATAAAGTTTACAAATAGCTTTCTAATGATTCCTAATGATGTAAA